>WAAB01014840.1:0-129741 GCA_013389865.1 Piaya cayana | reverse complement strand
CGCGCACCCGCCCCGGGCTGCCGGGCGGCCGCCAACTTACCCGGCGGGGAGGGCTGCGCGGTGCCGGAGCGGCTCTAGGGCGAGCGGGCGGCGCGGGGTCCGGGGCTGCGCGGCGGGATCATGGCCCCGGCGCGGCCGCAGCGCCCGCACTGGGGCTGAGCGGCGCGGCCAAGGGGAGGGAGCCCGGCTCCGGCTGGGGACACCCCGGCGAGGGCGCAGCCCCCAGCATTTAAAGAGCCAGCTCCCTTTTTTTTTTTTTTTTTTCCTTCCCTCCTCTCTCCTTTCCCCTCCTCCCCCTTCTCCACCCCGCACCTTTTCCCTCTCTCCTACACGCCAAGCGGCTTTTCTCCTCGCCGAGGCTGCTTTGCAAGAGACGAGCGTGCGGCGGAGCTCTGGGCTCCGCGGCTGCAACGCTCGTGGCGGCGCCTGGCAGCGGGTGTGCAACACGCTCGCACACAAACTCACACGCGGCCCCTTTAAGGGACCGGTGCCATGAGGCAGCCCGGCCCGCCGGTTCGGCTGGGGGGTAACTGAGAGATGGAGTTTGCCTGGGGCAGCCCGAGAGGCTGCTGGAAAGCCTCGGCGCGGGGCCCCGGGCGTCGCTAGACGGCACGCGGAGGGGCGCGCAACCCCGCGGGCAGAGCGCTCCCCCACTCGGCACTCTCCGCGGATGAAGCGCTCCCCCATCCCACAGACTCCGCGGATAAAGCGCTCCCCCATCCCGCACGCTCTCCGCGCAGCCNGGCGCGGGGCCCCGGGCGTCGCTAGACGGCACGCGGAGGGGCGCGCAACCCCGCGGGGAAAGCTTCCCCCACTCGGCACTCTCCGCGGATGAAGCGTTCCCCCATCCCACAGACTCCGCGGATAACGCGTCCCCCCATCCCGTAGACTCCGCGCAGCCCCGCGGAGCCGCCGGGAGGTGCCGCCTTGGTGCCGCAAACAGTAACAGGGAAGTTGTAAAAGCGAACGAAATCCAAGAGCGCGGGTCTCCTGGGCTGACTCGGTACCTTCGATTCCTCCAAGAGCAGAGCAGAGCGTGTAATTAGTTTTATTAATTTATTTTCTTTCTGACTCCAAGACATCACTCTGTTTTTCAATATCGAAAATTATGATTCTTCCCCTCCCCCCGCCCTCCCCCCAAAAGGCATTATCAGGACTGTTGGGAATATTTTAATTTCTGTGTTTTGGGGAATGCAGAACAATATTCTGCTTTTTCATTAATGCCTAGTTAGTCTACCAGGTGGGTTTATTATTCGTACTGTTTTAACATGCACTGGTAAATCCATGCTGTTAAAATAGACTACGGAGAGAATTTATGAGAGCTACAAGTAATGTCTTTAATTTTGTCTCATGTAGTCCCTTTGTCTGTTGTCTTGTAATTTATAAATGCAACTGCACACCACTGTTTTGAGGAGTCTCTAAACAGCGGTGAATGAAGGAACAAATGTTGTGTTACTACGTTGCTGGCCGCTGCCTACAGACTCAAGGAATACTGTTTCCATCAGATTATACACCTCTGTGATTTCAAATATAGACTTGCTCTGTGGGGTGGGGAGAATTGCTGCTGCTGGGCTGGGGGAGACATGGACTCTGCTCTGCTTGGGATGATGAGGCAGTTGCAAGCAATTGCAGCAGGCAGCTGAATCAGGATCTTTTTGGTTTGAATTTACCCGGTGCCTCTCTCTAAGAGAGCATCTTAGAGAGCTGAGAAGCACATTGGGGTGTGCTTTTGAAATGAATCTCCCAAACACTAAGCATCCCCCTCCCAGCTTCATTTTGCCTCCTGGTGTGGTTTCAGACCATGCACACACAAATCAAATCAAATCCAGCTAAACTAGATGCACTTCAGCTGCAGGACTGGACCAAAGCTAGCTGAGTACACCTCCAAAATGTGTTCAATGTACGTGTAATTTTTCAGTACTGCCTGTTTCTACAGTTCCTCTCCTCTTAGAGCTGTCCTTGGACAAAAGAGAGCCCTGCTTCACAGTCAGAGCTTGGTGAAATTGGTTCAGTAATTAAGGACTGATATGTGTAAAGATGAGAGCACCCTAAAAGGAGGAGCTAGTCTGAACACAGAGGAGACTTTTTTGTGTTCTACCATTTGTATTCAAAGATGTGAATCAGTACCATACTTTACTATCTTTGGAACAGTTTTATTTCTTGGCCAAAAAAGTTCGGCAGCCCTGTGTTGAAGAACAAGTTTCCTTTTGAATCTGCAGCAATGTGTGGAAAGTTGTGTCTGTGCAGTAGAACTTAGTACTGCCTGGAGGAGTGACTCTTATGTGCGTGCACATCCACATATACTTGCAACTCTCCATCTTGTTCTCTCACTTTTTCCTGTCTGCTTCAACTCAGCCCAGTGCTTAGTTTTCTGCACCTTGTCAACTTCTTTGATCTCTTTGATCTCTTTGAGTTTCCTTTCAATGACTGCTCCTCAGAATCCACATTGTCTGATCAATCTGCTGCTTTCTAGGATCAGAAACCATGGGCGAATATTTTTGTGTCATAAAACACATATATAATGGTGTGCTGCACATACAGATAAGTCAGTGGGTGGAAAATCCACAAAGGATTTACAGTTCCTATGTATCACCTGGGCTGGTGCCTAAAATTATGATGCTTCAAACTTCCACATGCTTAACCTCTAGGCCTCAAAGCAGCTAAATTCCACAGGCACAAGGGCTGGGGGCTGGTCACAGTGATATGCTATCTCAGTGATCAGGCTTTTAAGAAAAGCATTGACCTCTTGTACAGCTTTTGGAAAAAAAAAAATTACTTAGGTGCTTATCTGCTGAAGATAATCNCTCCCCCCGCCCTCCCCCCAAAAGGCATTATCAGGACTGTTGGGAATATTTTAATTTCTGTGTTTTGGGGAATGCAGAACAATATTCTGCTTTTTCATTAATGCCTAGTTAGTCTACCAGGTGGGTTTATTATTCGTACTGTTTTAACATGCACTGGTAAATCCATGCTGTTAAAATAGACTACGGAGAGAATTTATGAGAGCTACAAGTAATGTCTTTAATTTTGTCTCATGTAGTCCCTTTGTCTGTTGTCTTGTAATTTATAAATGCAACTGCACACCACTGTTTTGAGGAGTCTCTAAACAGCGGTGAATGAAGGAACAAATGTTGTGTTACTACGTTGCTGGCCGCTGCCTACAGACTCAAGGAATACTGTTTCCATCAGATTATACACCTCTGTGATTTCAAATATAGACTTGCTCTGTGGGGTGGGGAGAATTGCTGCTGCTGGGCTGGGGGAGACATGGACTCTGCTCTGCTTGGGATGATGAGGCAGTTGCAAGCAATTGCAGCAGGCAGCTGAATCAGGATCTTTTTGGTTTGAATTTACCCGGTGCCTCTCTCTAAGAGAGCATCTTAGAGAGCTGAGAAGCACATTGGGGTGTGCTTTTGAAATGAATCTCCCAAACACTAAGCATCCCCCTCCCAGCTTCATTTTGCCTCCTGGTGTGGTTTCAGACCATGCACACACAAATCAAATCAAATCCAGCTAAACTAGATGCACTTCAGCTGCAGGACTGGACCAAAGCTAGCTGAGTACACCTCCAAAATGTGTTCAATGTACGTGTAATTTTTCAGTACTGCCTGTTTCTACAGTTCCTCTCCTCTTAGAGCTGTCCTTGGACAAAAGAGAGCCCTGCTTCACAGTCAGAGCTTGGTGAAATTGGTTCAGTAATTAAGGACTGATATGTGTAAAGATGAGAGCACCCTAAAAGGAGGAGCTAGTCTGAACACAGAGGAGACTTTTTTGTGTTCTACCATTTGTATTCAAAGATGTGAATCAGTACCATACTTTACTATCTTTGGAACAGTTTTATTTCTTGGCCAAAAAAGTTCGGCAGCCCTGTGTTGAAGAACAAGTTTCCTTTTGAATCTGCAGCAATGTGTGGAAAGTTGTGTCTGTGCAGTAGAACTTAGTACTGCCTGGAGGAGTGACTCTTATGTGCGTGCACATCCACATATACTTGCAACTCTCCATCTTGTTCTCTCACTTTTTCCTGTCTGCTTCAACTCAGCCCAGTGCTTAGTTTTCTGCACCTTGTCAACTTCTTTGATCTCTTTGATCTCTTTGAGTTTCCTTTCAATGACTGCTCCTCAGAATCCACATTGTCTGATCAATCTGCTGCTTTCTAGGATCAGAAACCATGGGCGAATATTTTTGTGTCATAAAACACATATATAATGGTGTGCTGCACATACAGATAAGTCAGTGGGTGGAAAATCCACAAAGGATTTACAGTTCCTATGTATCACCTGGGCTGGTGCCTAAAATTATGATGCTTCAAACTTCCACATGCTTAACCTCTAGGCCTCAAAGCAGCTAAATTCCACAGGCACAAGGGCTGGGGGCTGGTCACAGTGATATGCTATCTCAGTGATCAGGCTTTTAAGAAAAGCATTGACCTCTTGTACAGCTTTTGGAAAAAAAAAAATTACTTAGGTGCTTATCTGCTGAAGATAATCCAGTCAGTGGATCTGGAGTGGAGAGAGAAATTATTGCACTATTGCTGAGCCTGGAACCTAAACAGCAGGTCAGTGTTGAAGATACACCTCTGACCTTGTTATTTGGAGGCTTCTCAATTAGGTGACTCCTTGCTTGGTGTGTTGGCATTTGTTATCCAATTTTGAGATATTCAGCTACTGTGCACATGTCACAGAGGGAATGCAGTTACAGGTGTGCTTGAACACTTCCATAAGTCAACAGGGATGTCCACATTGTTAAATATGGTGCCTCTCTGGGGTCACTCACAGGTCCCGGTCATTTGCTTGTCCAGATTGCATAAATATTTGTTCCTTGTAGATTCTTTCTGGGAGTGAAAACTCCACTCTAAACCAAACCTAGGTGTGGTTGTGGGGCTGGACTTCTCCAGGCAACTTCCCTGTGTGCGTCCCTGCGAAGACCACAAGGAAGCAGGTGTGAACCTACGTGATGTCTGGCTTCCTCTGCCCTGCACAGCCTTCCAATGCTTTCCTAGCTGAGTTTGCACTTCCATATGCTGTCAATCTATTGTTGAGAGCAGCAAAACATATCTACAGTTTCAAGTCATAAAAATATTATTCTAGTGGGTTGCAACATGACTTACAGGATTTTTGAGGTGCTGGAGAATTTGACTGCCCATTACACACACTATATATAGTTAATTCTCATGTTAAGGCCAAAACCCCACCACTGGGCTCTTTGGAAACTGAAAGATGTGTCATAAGGTCATATACAGAATGCAGAGGGGACTGTGTCTCTTGGCTTAGAGACTGTGGCACATCTATGGAGCAGGTGTATTCCTTAGTCTATCTGACTATGAGACTGATATGATTCAGGGACCTTGGTAGTGATGGCTCTGGTTGCTTTAAATTTAAGCTCCCTAGTTTTGAGAATTAGGTGGCAAAGATATTTTGTTGCCCCAGTGCTGTATCATCTTGTTGCTCCACTGTTATTGTATCTTTAATTTTGCACACAACTTACACCCAGAGATTAAAAAGGTGATGTTGATTTGAAATCACTATTCTTCATTCGTTGGATATGAAGTGCTGTGTTCCCATTGTTATTGTTATTAAAAGATATTTGGAATGAAAAGGAATAAGTCTTCTTGTCATACATTTATCTTGTTTCTTAAGGAGCAGTGCTTCTGAGTAAGACAAGCTTTAGTATCATGTTCTGTAAGCATACTGCATTTCTCAGGTATTCAACCAGCTGATGGCTATGATACCCTTGAATTATTTAATAGCTTCTATTTCTTTTTTATTCAGCAGAGTTTTATGAGAACTGAAATAAACTATGCTCCATTTGGCATGTAAGCATTTTGCTGCATCGTAGACTTGGAGTGCTTAACTGGAGTGCTTAAACGCCATGGTGGAATTTGGGGCTCTGAAGGAATAAACCACTTACTAGCGAAGTCCATGGAACTTTTCCATGTCATTCTGTAGAAATCAGTCATGCCCTTAATTGAGGGATGTGTGTGACCTGAGAGCTCCTTGATGGATGGTGTCCTTCCATGACAACCATAGCTAAGTCCACCAAAGAAATTTGGATTCAGAATTGTAACATTTTGTTTGTTAACTCTTTGTCTTCCAGTAGAAGCTGGATCCCCAAGTCAGGTACCAATTTCTTGTAAAGTCAGGAGTGCTGCCTAGAATGAGATTCATCAAAGCTGGCATACCTGAGGTCACTGATGGGGAATAAGACAGAGATTTAGCATCCTGACAGCTGTTGGAAAATGACGCTTCCTTTTACTCATGTTACGCAGCCTAATATTCTTCCAACGTTAAGTACCTTAATGAGGTTGGCTGTTTCTCACACATAAGAGGAAATGGTGCAATATCAGTTAATAAAAAGCATTAATATTTCAGATCACTTCCTTGGGGTATGAGAGACTGAGGTTGAAGTCTCTCATCTCACCGAAGGAACTGGAACCGATATGTCCCAGGAGAGTAGTGAAAGCCACCAGACTGTAGGCTATTTTTGAGCAAGTAGTGCTCTTTCTATCCCACTGAAGCTGTTCAGCTTTGTATGAGCTCATTAAATACCCATTCAGTCAGTTGAGGAAGAAAAGAAAAGAATGACAACGACTCTTAGATCAGATGCAGGAAGGGGATGAGAGTGCTTTGAGGTCCTCACTAATGAATATTCAGATGTCTCTCAATCATGGAATATCTTAATCAGAAGTCATTCAGACAGACCCACCAGAAAGATCTGAAAGTTTTGCTTTTAGGATGTGCTCATGGAAGACTTTTGTTCCCATGTTCTCAGGAAGAGATTGGGATCAAGTGCACCTTCAGCAAGTTTGCAGATGACACCAAGCTGAGTGGTGAGGTTGGCAGCCCTGAAGGTCTGGATGTCATTCAGAGGCAGACTTGGACAAGCTAGAGGAGTGAGCTTGTGAAAACCTCATGAGGTTCAACAAGGTGAAGTGCAAGGGCTTGCACCTGGATCAGGGCAACCCTCAGTATCAGTACAGGATGGAGGATGAAGAGATTGAGAGCAGCTCTGTGAAGCAGGACCTGAGAGTCCTGGTGGATGAGAAGCTGAACGTGAGCTGGAAATGTGTGCTTGCAGCCCAGAAAGCCAACCGTATCCTGGGCTGCATCAAAAGAAGTATGGCCAGCAGGTCGAAAGAGGTGATTCTACCCTTCTACTCTGCTCTTGTGAGACCACTCTTAGAATACTGGGTCCAGCTCTGGAGCCCTCAGCACGGGAGGGACATGGACCTGTTAGAGTGGAACAGGAGGAAGGCCGCTAAAATAATCAAAGTCCTGGAACATCTACCACATGAGGAGAGACTGAGAGAATGTGGGTTGTTCATCTTAGAAAAGACTCTGAGACCTTATTGTGGCCTTTCAGTACTTAAAGGGGGCTTTTAAGAAAGATGGGGAAAAACATTTTAGCAGGACCTGTAGCAATAGGACGTAGGGTAATGGTTTTAAACTAAAATAAGAGAAGTTTAGACTAGATATTAAGAAGAAACATTTCCTGCTGTGGGTGGTGAAACACTGGAATGGGTTGCCCAGAGAGGTGGTAGATGCCCCATCCCTGGAAACTTTCAGGGTCGACTTGGATGGGGCTCTGAGCAACATGATCTAGTTGAAGATGTCCCTGCTTACTGCAGGAGGGTTAGACTAGATGGCCTGCAGAGTCCTTTACAACCCAAACCATTCCATAATTTATTCTATTATTCTATGACTGGGCATCTTGGTCTCACATACCCTGCATGACTGGTGTAATCCAGACGCTATTAGATATCAGCTCCTCTTTTTTCTGTTGTGTGAGAGTCGTACTAATACCTCTATTGGATCAGGCCTCCTGAAGTGACCTAAGAGGGGGCACAACTAGTTTGTGACTTGTATTCTGGCTTATAGAACTGTCCCTATTTTCTGGACCTGCCTATGTCTCCAGGGAAAATATTGGGAATTCAAATAGCCAGAAAATTTATGCACCTCAAAATGTTGACAAGTATAATGAGAGCCTTGGTATTTCTAAAATTTGAGATTCATGATATTTGACATGATGCAAAAGCTATAATGAGCCTCTGGTGTCAGGAATGTTTTATATGCATTTAGCCTGTAAGCACTTGATGACACCTACAAGACATGCTTCTGAATGTATGATCTTTTGTATTCCAAATATTGTAACATGGCCCAGCATATGTTCAAGACCTCAAAGTGAGGGCAGCTGCAGACCAGTGAGAGACCTGCATTTTGAGAACATAAAGTGGAAATTCTAACTGCTGTGTTTATTGCATCGGAAAACTCTTTTTTTATAAAACTTGCTGGAAGCTTATGGCTTTGTTAACTACTTTCAATGTTGTAATTTGTGACTAAATGTGATCTGTGGCAAAATGAACTGCAGAAATTGCCGAAGCCACAGAGTTTTTGACTAAAGCTATGTCTCAGAAGAAGCAGTTCCACTGTAAGATTTTAATTGGTGCATTCCAGAAAATGAAAATGAAGTAATTCATATATCAGTAGAGGCCTGGATTCTTAGGAATTGCTATAAAACTGACTTGAGCAGCAGGCAAAGCTTAATTAAAATGCAGTCCATCTTTTTACAGAAAATAGCAACTATATTTCAGACATAACTTAACAAGGAAGGAGGTACAGCAGATGCATCTTTCCAGCATGAGAACTAATAGTCCCTTGCATCTCTCATCTCTTTCTCATGCTGAGCTGCTCATCCAGAAGCTCCTCCTTTAATGTGTCTTTTAAGCACATCACTGAACTGCTGGCTGCCTTGGTAGCACAGTGTGTCCTTTCGTATGCAGCCAGGAAACGGGTGGGACTGCTGTGTTCAGTGGAGGAACTTTGGACAATTGCTCCTGGTGTGCAATACATAATCAGAAATCATTAGTAAGGGGGAGGAGTCTTTTCTTTGGCTGTTGCCATGCTGCTAATAAAATATTTTACTATTAAAAGTGATGTGACATAGGCACAGAGAACTTGTGGATGCTCTGCCCCTGAAATTGTTCATAGCCAGTTCGAGTGGGGCTTTGAGCAACCTGGTCTAGTGGAAAGTGTCCCTGTCCATGGCAGGAGGCTTGAAACTAGATGATCTTTAAGTTCCCTTCCAACCCAAACCACTGTTTGATTCTATGACTCTGTGCTCATACCTCTCTTTTAAAAGGAGAGGAACAGAGAAACCACTGAGCAAAGCAGTTCCTTCTGTGATGTTGGTGATGTCCATGCTGGAATATGAGACTGATAATGTCAGAACATGTGGCCATCTACAAAGTGGTAACACAGCTGGGAATTTGCAGGGTCTACTATCTTTATCCCATCTTTGGATGCTTGCTGATTTGATCCAAAAGTCCTGGCCACAGTTGCTACCCATAACCACCTCTGCAAGTCTTTGACAAGGTAGAGGAGCAGGAATCCAGCTTGTCATTCACCCATTAAATTGTGAAATAGGTTAGTATTTTTCTTCCCCAGCCAATGGAGAGCAACAGTGGTACAAAACCTCAAACCATCTGTGAAGGTGATGTTTAGGACTTTCTGCTGGATCTGTTCCAAATCCAGCAGAGTAGGACTCATCCCATTGCTGGTCTTAATTACTGAGGCTGCAGTTCCCTAAGGGTAGCAGCTGCAGGGTTTGTATGTATCCATCTGCACTGGGCAAAACCTTGTACTAACCTGATCCACAGTGTGTGGGTGGAGGGTGAAAAGGGAACAACGTACATCTTGCCCTCTGTGTGGGGCTCTTATGAGCCTCATGAAACAGTTGTTATTGCCTGTAGCCCTCACCACAGATGGATGCATAGAGTGAACCTACATCTGCCTCAGGTGTGTTATGAGTATGCCATGGGACAGAGATTTGATCAAGACAAGGAGGAAACAAGCTGCTGAAGAGGATCTGTTCTGGGGAGTTAATGTTGAGGCAGGACGCGAGGAAGTTCATGGGCTGGAGATTCAATCAGTCTGATGCAGCTTTATACGAGCCCCCAGCAGACTGAGTCAGAAGCAAAGTAGGGTGAGAGCAGTATGACACTGTCAAGAGTACCAACGGTGCTTTAGCAACAAATTTGGACTTCTAAAGAAATGAAATGTGAAGATCTATGCTTTCAGACCCCTGGTCTCAATTTGTGAATAGAAATTAGCCTACCTGTTGCATTGAAGTTGGACTCAATGATCTGATGGGTCTCTTACAACCTGGTGATTCTATGATTCTATGGTGATTCTATGAAGTGCTGTGAAGATAAATAAGCACATTAAGGTCCTGAGGTGCTCAGAGTGCCTGCTAACAAGGCCCATGGAGACAGAAGAAAGTTGCTAGATGGGTGCTACATTTTTCCCAGTCGTAGGAATGTCTTAATTTGAATCATCCTGTTAATATCTAACATGCTAATGGAGGCCCTTGATTCCCTATCCAGACTTGCCTCTAGAAATGACGTGCAGCAAACTATCGGCAGCACACATACCAAGCACCTTCCATGGAGGTGATTTTCACTTGGCTGCAAACATCTATCTCCTGTAACTCACTAATGATGATGCTGAGACCTCAGAGGCAGCAGGGACCAGCAGAGACTAGGCAAGCTGAAGTCACTCTTGAGATTTGTATATTACTGCCTTCATCCAAGAACCATTTTCTACCTTGGTTAAATGCACGTATTGAGACAACCTGCTGATCTTTGTAGATAAATAGCACGTACAGTGTCTGCTATGTTAAACAATTGCTGCCCCATTACAGAAGGCACATAAGCATGAGGAAATACCACTGTGCTTCTTGTTTAAGAAAGAATCAGTATTATTATCTTTGTCTTCCACTAAGTACTTTCTGTTAGTGCCTGTGGGAGAAGAGCAAGAAGCAGATGGTTATTCCTTCAATCCTGTGAACTAGCTAGATGAAAATCATACTCCTAGTAGAATCTATTGTTGAAGAAGCTTCTTGCCTGCTGGATGGCACTGCTGGATTGGATTTATAAAGTGCTTTCCAGATAATCATGTGAGTGCTCATAATAATGACTTTAATACCTGTTAGAACTGACAGCTGTGTGCATTTACCTTTCTGGAGACAGATGTTCTTCTGCCTGGTTATGTGGGTTGATTCTAACTGGGGAATGAGGGCAGTGTAAGCAATGTGCTTTTTCATGACTATTTCATTCCCTCTTTTTTTCCCCTCTCCCTCCCTCTCGTATTTCTTTCCATCAGCTGTCTGTTCAGCAGGAGTGTGACATGATCACATTGGCTGCTGCAGGGAAGACCCTTGGCCAGTTCATCTTCCTTACTGGCTGTCAGAGCATAGAGGGGAGGCTCAGGGCAGGCCTCTGAACTCATCTCAACTCAGGAGTTCTCAAAGCAGTTAGATGACGCTTTCCATACTCCACCTATGATACCAGCTACAGACTGACTTTGATGCTCATGCTTATAGGCAGTGCTTAATTTGAAACAGTCCCTGTATATGTTAAAGTTGTTGGCTGTACACCAATTTTTTTTCTTAGCCTCCTCTGTGCAGCATTTTCCCTTTCTTTGATTTAAATGTTTTATGGTTCCACATGAAGGAAATAACAACATGAGTGAAGCTGTGGGTAAAGATAAATCATCTGTAGGGGAAAATATGAACACCCCAGTTTTTTGGAAAGTAGTGAGGCCACCATGCCAAGGGACCAAAACACTTACTGTAGTTGTCTGCAACAATCAGCTTAAATCTCCACTGCCTGAAATGCAAAGTTATTTCAATGCAAACCCATGTTTCAGTACAGCCTTTGTATTAGAATGAACAGTATAAAGACACTTCCCCTCTAAGGAAGATGCAGATTCCTGCTTCTTACCTGAAATGCCCTTCATTTGGTGTTATAAACTAAATCCAATTTGTAGTTAAATTGAGGGAAATACTCCAACTGACTTTAAGGGGAGATGAATGAAGTCGTGTGCATTGTGCTCTTCCAGAGATGCAGTGATTCAATGGTCTAATTCTACCAGATGTGCTCCCTTTTTAGCATTTACAGCCTACTATTCCTAAGAATATCTAATCGGAAGTAGGACAGTGTAGTTTTGCTGGTACAGAGTATAAGATTGGGAAAAACAATTCCTACAGTTTGTGCAATTTCCTAGTTCAAAGGTCTAACAATAACATCCAGGTGAAGGTAATGTCTTCAGGATAAAATGCCGTGAACTGTAGCTTGGTTGCAACAGGAAAAATGAGAAATTATTCTGATTTGGATCCTCTAAAGAAGTGCTTGCATGACTGTGTCACACAGAAGAGTTCTGTTTCTTAATGAGACACAGCAAGATTCACAGGTCTTGTGAAACAACACTCCTTGTTCTTTTCCCACTTCACTCTTCATCCATATAGAACTCTGAACAATACTTGGCCTTTTAGAGTCTCAGTTGCATTTTCTTCTATAAGCATAGAAGGGAAACATTGCCAGTTCCATGTTTCCAGTGCAGACTAATTAAAACCATATAATAGCTGTGTTTCAAGCATGTTCTGCTGAGGGCAACCATGTCCTGGGCTGTATTAATAAGAGTGTAGCCAGCAGGTCCAGCAAAATTATCTTTCCCCTCTGTTCAGCAGATGTGAGATTGCACCTAGAGTGCTGCTTAAGTGCTTTGTTTTTACTGAGAGAGTGGTCAAACACTGGGATAAGTTTCCCGGAGACACTGTAATGATCTCCACCTTTGGAAGTGTCAAATACTGTACTGGATACATCCCAGAGCAACCTGAGCTGATAGACCTGCTTTGCACAGAGGACTGGATTAGGTAACTGCAGGTCTCTTTCACCCCAAATTATGATTCTATGACTCTTACAGGATGCAGTAGATATGCCTATTAATAGTGCTTACTAGATCCAGTGAATCCAATTTACAGCTTTTTTTCAACTCCATCCTGGAGTCTGGTTCAATAACTAGATAAAATCTTGTGCTCAATTTGAAACTTCATGAAGAGATAAAACCCTGAGAGAGGCTCTCCTTGCCTAAATACTTAAGTTCTGATTTTCCTGGACTTCAAAGGTAGA
Source organism: Piaya cayana (assembly GCA_013389865.1). Taxonomy (NCBI): domain Eukaryota; kingdom Metazoa; phylum Chordata; class Aves; order Cuculiformes; family Coccyzidae; genus Piaya; species Piaya cayana. The sequence goes on along the minus strand of WAAB01014840.1, from coordinate 116,777 downwards.
ATCACTTTTCTTCCTGCTAATATCTCTGTCTATAGTGCCTGAGAAAATAACTTTTCTTACCCGTGCAGATATGCGTAACCAACTGAACAGATGACAAATTACAAAACTGCTTCCTTGATTCTTCTCCAGCTGTATGCACTTTGTAGGACTTAGTGTGCACTCTTTTCATGGTGAATAGCACCGTCTTAGTTACTCTGTGGTGGTACCCAGGAGACCTTGTCCCTGATCCATGATGGGAGTGACAGGCTTGAGTGGGGATGCTCTTTTTCCAGACAAGAATTAGGTGCATTCCCTTTCCCTATAGAAATTTTGACATGGGCTGATGGGCTGAAGTTTGAAACCCAAGCTCAACACAGTACTAAAATGACTGCAGCATCGGACCTCATGAAAGGTATGCATTGTAAATACAAATAAAAGCATACCTTAAGGCCAGAGGTTGCCTCCATTCTTTACTGATCTCAACAGGATTGTGAGAAGCTGCTGCTCTGAAGACTGAGAGAGCTTAGCTCTGAAGGAATATGGTCTCCTTGGTACTTCTGTGTTCAATACTTATGAGGAAGGGCAACCAGGTGGAATCTTCAATGCAGGAATAAAGTCACTGAGTGCTGTGCATGCCTGCGGTCCTCTAGCTTTCTTGAAGCTGGCCTTATTCATTCCACAAAAGAGGCTTTGAAAAGGTGATTGCTTAGGTTTTAACTTTTCCCAAAAGGTTTCTCTGTTAAAAGCTTCTGGCTGGAAATACCAAACCCTGTTGTTGCTATGATTAAGGTATTTGTTTCTTAGAAATGGCTTATAAGCAGAGGCCGGCATGTGGATTATTGCTCCTTCTTTAGCCAAGTGGAGTGAAGGTACTTCAAGTAAATTGTGCTTCCAGTAGGATCAGTGTTGCATGTGATTTTAAAAATGGTTTTGGGGAAGGAAGGGTCAGATATAAGTTTTTCTATTTGTAACTCATATGGAAAAAAGGAAAAGTAGTACTTACCAGTAACATATCATGGGTTTAGACAGTTTTAAATGCATATAGGAGAAACAGCTACTATGTTTCACTAGCCATTTAGAAAGCAGTTTATTTTTGCATATTAGTAAAAAAAAATGCTCAATGATCATATTTATGGGCCTTGCTTTTTTGGAACAGGAATTTATTCCCATCTTGTTTTTGAGTTGGTTTTTTTTGCCCAAGGTTCATGTCATAAGCAAAATAAAACCTGACTAATTAGCTCAGCCTTGGGAAGATTGTAAATACCTCCCAGGAAAGAGAATTGTTTTTTTTTTTTCTTTTTCTAGACAATGACCTTAACTGTGACCTGAAAAGATCATGCCTGTAGTTCGTGAATGAAGTCAGTAACCATGCTGTTGTACTTCTGGCCTTATTAGGAAATACACATCACAGATTGTGTCTAATTGTGCATGGGGGTTTTATGATATCTGTAGCTACTGAGCCAAGACTTAGATGTCAGATATCAGCATTCTTTCTATAGTTAAGCACTGCTGCCATGTAATAGGTTCTGTTTATCTCTCCTCTAGCTTCCAAATTGCTGTGCCTCGGGTCAGTGCCAGAAGTTCATTTTTTGTAAATTCTTGACCAGAGTTATTAACTCTCCCCTTTAAAAAACAGGGTGAATTAGTGCTGCATTATCCCACATTGCAAGAAGCGTGGCCTCAGGTTTTATCATCATCACTGAGTGGACTTGTGCTAGATTTCAACAGGAGATTGGTGGAATAACTGCAGTAGGGGATATCCATCCCTTTGCTAAACAGAGAGAGGAATCTTCTGCTGGTGTTCACTGGGGTGGTGGTATTGCTTTATATCTTTTGAGACCTGGCAGAAAGTAGAGCATGATTGTGGAGAACAGATCCATCCCCATTTCTCCGAGTCTCAAATACATGTACTTGGCTTGAGTTTGAGTTGTACTCACCAAAAAAGGGTGCAATAAATAATGGATACTCATGTTCCGAAAAGTTCAAGGGTGCAGTGCCAATGCTTCAGGCAGTATTGCCATTAGCATAGCAACCTTAGTCCTCTCAGCCAGTTCTCCCTGTGCCTACCAGACTCCAAACACTACAGGCTGTTTCTGTAGTGAAAAGGGGCTCTTGTGGTCCCTGTGCCTGGATAGAGCCTACTGTGATGTCCTCTTTCTATTCCTCTCTCCTCTGACTTTCTCAGATCACTTATGATGTCAACAAATAGCAATATGTATTGCCAGATCTTTCCAGATTCTGCAGCACTCTGTCCCACGATAGTTTTTCAGACAGTCATCAGTGCCTGTGGCCACTGTCTCTCTTTAGTGTATGTGTTGTCAACTGCCAGAAAAAATGCTAAAGTGCAGGGCTTCTTGCTGTATATTTTTCTTCATGCAGCTCCATACTGCTCCCAGTTTCCAGTTTCATAACAGTTTTTGCAGCGTGTTTTGTTCCTCTTTTATGCACTTGGTATTGGCAGTAAAATGTGGATTGTTCTCAATGTTTAGCATCAAATCCTACATATGGAAGTGATTTATCAACAAGATTACAGGCTAGAGGCCTGTGGAAATTGGACTCCAAGGTCCCATAATTCTTTGGAGAATGCCAGCTATGGTAGATTTTGCCTCCCAGTGGCTGTCCATTATTGATAACCTTATTCAAATGTTGTGTTCAGATTGTAAACAATGACCACTTTCTCAACTTTATACTTATACTGGTGCAGCTAATTCAAGTCTTGATCATCACACTTGCCTGTGTTCTTTCATGTCAATTCCCTTTTCCTTCAGAGTCTTTATTTTATTTTATGCAAGACAGATGATATCTCATCCCAAAAACTTTTTCCATTCAAAATACTGCTGTATGAAGTCATCATCACCAAGATAAACGTGGAAATGCCAGTGCCTAGAAAATTCTGATTTGACAGATGACACATGCACGTGGGACAGTCACACAGTAGTATTGAATCGCCATGCCTTTTGCAGCTTGTGCTACTGCTCTGTGGCAGAGAAAAAAAAGGATGATGTAATTGTCCTGGAGCAGTTTTAATAATTTGATCTATGGGCAAGGGAAAGGAATTATTAGTATGGATGCCCAGTGTAAAATATCCAGCCATGGGATATTTCTTCCAAGGGAAGACTATGGGCTGCATTAAGAAACGCAGTCAGTTGGGTAGTGTGGCAGTTTTTGAGCCTGACACCAAGGAATGAAGTGGTATTTCTCTCTGCCTACCACTGTTTTCCCCTGACTTCTTTTACCTTCTTAACTTGACACCAGAGCCTGCTGGTCTGTGAACATTCATGATAGTCTTGATTGCTAGACAGGTGGCACACTGAGCCAAAAGTCCTTAAACTACCCTGGGCTACATTGGAGGTCTCAGAGACAAAGCCAGCTGGAGGAACAAAGAAGCTAAGAAATTTGAGGTGTGTCTCCAGTGACCCCATGAATCTTGCAGAAGTTCCTGACTAAATTGCTTTTCACCTTTATTGTTTCATATCATTTTTTTGAAAGAACATCCCATCAGGGCATTCTTTCCCTGAGAGAGGGAGGAACAGCAGGCGCTGAACAAAGTCAAAGTGGTTAACAATCATCACAGTGAACTGCTAGGGGACTGAAGTAGAGCTGCCTGGTGGAGAGGTAAATATGAAGACTTCTGACTAGAAGTTGGAATTAAATACCTGAGAAGTAATCGAGGGTGAAATTTGCCCGTGAACCAAGCCAACCCCATTTCTGACTGGAATTCTTTGATATCAAAATAAGCATCACAGACTATCCATACGTCTTTTGGAACCAGCAAATTTAGGAGACAACTGTGATACAAATAAAAGAAATGCTGACAGTCCTGAAGCAAGAGACACTAACAGAACTCCTACTGACTTCAGCAGAAACAAGTTCGGGCCTTGAGTTATTTGGCTCATAACTCTTCAGCAAGATTGAAAGAGGAAGAGTCAGGGATTTTTTTGATCCAAGATTTTATTAATGTCCAACCAGGATGCTGTTTAATCTTTAAAACAAATACCAACCCTCAGAACACATCATTTGTTTGGATTCTGAGCTCTGTGTTTAGTCCTGGACAGGCAAATTACAATGAGAATAATCATTGTCAGAATACTAATGTGATGTAAACTAATGTAGAGATATTTATTCAATGGAATGCAATTACCAGCAATACTCTATTTTCTGAACAGTGTGACTGTAATCCAATTTATACTGTTTAACCCCTGGTGATTTGTTTCCGTTCGTATTGTGATAGGCTGAAAACAGGCAGGATTGCTGGGGGCAGAAAAAGGGAGAGTAAGGGGAAATAGCACCACATGTAATCTGAGATCTTAATGACTTTACTAAATCTACATAACCACAGGGCTGTTCATCATGGTTGTGCTACTAATTGAATTTTAAAATAAGGGTAAAGCCTATATTCAATTTCTCCCAACATAGTTTCATTTTCTGATGAATGCTTAGTCACTGGTTCTAAAATATCCTTTATGGCTTTAACCTCAAGTTACATTAGCACCTTGGAGTTCATACAAGACAGGATTCTTGGGTAGCAAGTAGCAAAGAGGAGGTACAAGGTGACTTTCATGACCAGCTTCTCTTGCAGAAGTGTTTTTGACTGGAGGAGTTGCATCAGAATCCCATGGGTAGAGGCCAGCTTCTCTTCTTCAGAGAAATGGGGATCATGGGAAGGACAGACCATGGGGGTCTTGCTGCAGGCAGTTTCTAAAGACTAAAAACCTTCAGCTAACTACCAGTACATTCATTAGCACAGAGTAGTCCCCTGAAACTAGTACTATGATACCAAATCTAGCACAGGATTTGTTGTCAGCACAAAGAGAAGTCTGAGATCTCATCTTTAACTAAAAGGAGAGCTGGGGTAATCTGCTTTTAAGGGAGATATTTGTAAGCACACAGAAGATTAGTGGGGAAAACCTCAGTGTCCATCTGGTGTGGATTTTGCTAGCAGTTATGGCAATTCTGACACTGAGTTGAGTGCAAGCCCATGCAGACTGGATCCTTGAGGATAGAGCTAGAGTAAGGGAAACTAGGAGACCAGAATATTCTTCCTTTCCCCAAATACCAGAAAAAAAATGTTGAGGAGTGAGAATAACCATCACTGGCTAGAGGATGGGCCTATTTTCCAGAAAGCTCTGATTGGAAGAGCCTAGGGAATAGCTGTTAAGACCTTTTGTCAGTAACCCATCATTCCCCCCCACCAATGCCTCCAGTGAACTAAGGCCCTTTAGGCACAAAACCCAAAAAGGCCGGAGGTACAAGATTTCATCACAGAACTAGGTCACTGTGGAAAGGGCTAGGCTGTGCATCTGCAGGAGACAGGGCTCTGGGGGAGTTTTCAGCTCTGCCTCCCTGGTAACCATAGCTGAATATCTCAGTGGAGAACAACAAATAAAGTGAGAGTAATGAGGTAGGATGGAGGCTTTGTTAATGGTTTTGAACATAGAATCATACAATACCTTGAGCTGGAAGGAACCTGCAAGGATCATCGATTCCAACTTCTTGCTCCTCACAGAACCACCTAAAACTCAAACATATTAGTCAAAAGTAAATAAGAGTTCTGATACTATAGAATTTTTGAGTTTGGACTGGTTCGGGGATATTTGTATTGCAGGCCTGTCTCATGGTTTATAGTGTGTCTGTCACCTGGGGCTCTTATAGGTGCAGATTTTTAGGTCATACAGGAAGAAAATATGAAATATAAATCCATTGGAAAAAAAGAATTGGTATAAAATTCCTCCTCTCAGTATATTTTCTAGTGTATTGCATAAGTTGGGTTTTTTTTCCTCAACATGGGACAATCTTTGGAGCTTGTTTTAAATCCAAAAGGTATTTTCTATGTATATTCTCACCTATCACATAAAAAACTTCTCTGTCTTTGCTTTCCGTCTGTCTTTATGCAAGTCAGCTACATTTGTTGCCTGGCTGGTCCTGTACAGAAGGATGTGTTCACCCCATGGCAGGTTTGGGAAGGCTGGGATCCAGTACATCCTCTGGAGTTGCCTCAGCATATGAGTTATGCTTTACCTTCCATGTGCTGGGCCCCAGCCAGAGAGATAGTGCCAGTTCTTGAAGGTCACTGATATAACCAACCATAGCCGTGGAAGCCCTAACTTCCTAGCAACTGATTTGAGAGTTCAGTATTATTCATTATGTGTATTGTAGCAGAGACAAGAGGCCCCAGCTTTACCATAGTTGGCACAGTGTAAATACAGTACTATGCGTGGCCAAAGGAATGTGTGATTAAGGCCATGGCTTTACCAAAGGTAATTTCTTCAAGACCTTCAAGCAGAAACCATTATGTAAATGCTTCCAAACTACAAAGCACAAAAACCCAGTTCTTTCTGGAAATGGGCTCTGGATGGGAATCTGAGTAAGATTTCTAGCCTTAGTGTATTTGCACTTTCATTCAGGTTTTTGTGTCACGTAAGCAACTATCTGTCTTGTGGAAAAATTGCCAGCTGGGGTTTGCCCACGTGTGCTTTTAGTGTGTCTATAATCTTGCAATGGTAAGAGGGAAGTAGAAATAAACTGAAAAGAGCAGATAAAAATAGCACTATTAGGAAGAGTGGTCCTAACTCTCAGGGATTCTGCATGTGAGAGATTTGCCAAATCAAACCCTTAGTATGTCCAACAGCCATTCAGCTGTAAGAACTTAAGCTGTGAGTGAAAAGCACACAGTGCAGCTATTATCTGTTCAAGTCCCAGTTGAGCTGTTTGCTTTTTCACTTTTAATTTTTAATATAATTTTTCTTGTGAGTTTGCATGAGATGTCCCTCCCCAGTCATTTGCCATGAGTGCTCTAGGGACTCCTAAATGAACGTAAGGAGACTTCACCACATCAGTGAGCTGAGGAAGAAGGCAGTTGTGTTTCTTACAATAGCTCTCATTTAGGCCCAATTGGATTTAAATTACATGCCACTAGGGCTTTGTAGAAGACATCTGTAATAGCAGAAACACCCTCACAGTAGAGTTTCAGGATGACAAATTTTCCTTCTCTCCCTGGATTAGTTCTTTCTCTCATCTAAGTTGGATTCTCTTTCCTAACTTGCACAGTCCATGTTATTTACACTGGAAAAAATGTTACCTAGCATGGGGCTGCAAAGCTAACCTGACTGCGCAACAGTAAACCACCTCCTCTTCAAAGTGCCATTTCCACTAAGTAGTCTGCTTGGCTTTGAACAAATTGAGGCATAAGGCCTGTGTGGTAAGCCAGACCTTCTTTGCCACTTCTCATACCACCACAATTTGGAAGGCTAATGTTTTACAATGAAGCTGAGTGTCTGTTTCTGTTCAATATATATAAACTTCTAAATTAATCGTATTTTCATCTGAGCCACTTTCCACTGATGCTAGACCTCCACCATTTCTACAGATGGTATGGATTTCATTTTGTGAAGATTCAATACACAGCTTTTGAGGTAATATTTTTTTACTATGAAGAGAAAGGCCAGGATCAAGACTATGGGAAGAGTTAGCTCCTCAAGTGCAGGCTGATCCTGGATGGGCTCAGATTTCTTCTTCTTTTTACCTACTTTTATCCTACTCCAGCTGAGAAAGTATTGTTCTTGACTCAGTACTTAATACACAAGAACGTTGACTTAACTTGATTTCTATCTACTTTTCTACTCCTTCTGACATGAATTTTGAAATCTTTGCCTGTAAGATAGAGATGGATAAAAACTATGATCTAGCACCTTTCATGCATTCACGTATCAGTTATCTGACTGCAGGAGTTTCTTCCTTGTTTAGCCACCATCTTTAGCCTGTATGACTTGAGACTACATCCTGTAGCAGCTGGCATTTACTCATTGCTACAGTTATGTAATATTTTGTCACCTGGAGTCCTTGATCATAACTTCCATCAAATGAACAAGAGCACATTACTGTATGCAAGGGTAGAAGGCTGTTGGGATTTGAAGAGGTAGGATTGTTTTTATAGGAAAAGAGAGTTCAGGAAAAGGGAGTTTGGTGGGATTTATTTCTCAGAAACTCCCTACCTTTATCCAACCTACACTTACCATCTTGGAAAGTCCTTAGAATCATACTAAGGAGATATGCCATGCACAAACATGTATAATAGCCTCCCAGTAGTGTATGGTGTGTATATATATCCCATCCAGGATGTGGTATAGTAAACAGCAGGTTGTGGTTGAGCAAGAGATTTAGTTGAGAATAGGCCTGCCCTACCCCTTGATTTGATTTTGATTTGTTGTTGTCATTACCCAAGGCACATTGTCATACACCACATTACTGTAATTTCCAGTGATTAATTCCTGTTTTTAAAAGTGAATATGGAGGCTAAAATCCTCTTTTAAGAGGATGGTCAGAGTCAGAGAGCCACATTTGGCACACAGTCATATCTCAAAAGTTTTGCAGTCCAAGCAAATTTTGCAGTGGGGCAAGACAAGTGCTCTGCAGAGTCTTAAATGGGAATGTGTGGCTAAAAGTACCTATAGAGAAAGAGGTTACTAAGCAGAAGGGAAAAGAAAAACAAACACATTAATAACATTTCAGATTGTCCGTACAGAAGCTCAGTAAAGTGGAAGAAGAGATGAGATTTTTATACACTGTCCCCCAATGTCATGGTCTAAAAGGTGCTCCAGGTCATATGAGGGAGATCCCTTCATCTGCACCCAACATCCTTGTTCCAAACATAGTTCCTTTTCATCCTCTTCCTTGTTACTGATTGGTGTAACGTTGCAGAAACAACTGCATGGAAAGTGTTTTATGATCATTTTATGACGGAGTTGAACATGGAAGAATCCCATACTTCCATGGGCTAGAGAAGTACTCCCCACCTACTCCTCCTTCAGCAGAAGCAGCAGGGGAGGAAAGTTGAGGCAGGACATAAAGAGGAAGAGCTACTGAGTATTTCCGCACATCTGTGCACATCTATGCTTTGACAGAGACCTGCTTTCTAGAGACTTTTCCATGAGGTTTGGATCTTTGCTACTTTAGCACTGGTGCACTTTTCATTGACCTTCCCTTTAAGGCTTCATTCATAAATCACTTACCAACTGTGAATAAGCCATGGGGATGCTTTAAGAAATTTTCTTAAGTTTCTCACATAAAGATTTATTCCCCAATAATAATTAGCTTATTAGTAAATCCCTAATGGTGTTACTAAAGGAGGTCATTATCATTATCCCTGTTTTATGTCTGCAGAAGCTGAATCAGAGGAAGGGAAAGTCACCCATTAAGTAAGATTTGCAGTTGCAAACTCCTGAGTCAAAGCAAATGCTTTATTCAGTAGGTCACAGGACTAATAGGTACTTGGAATAAATGGTTAATCAAGTGGTGTAAACAGAATTTAATAGGACAGTGATATCTTCTTCGAAAATATTTTAAACCATCTAGAATAATTACTTCTGTCTGTGATTGTTTGTAAGCATTTAGTAGCACTAATGGTTCATAGAGTCCGTCTTAATATACACATGGCAAACTGCTGTAGAGTTCATCTTTAGGTATCTGCATAGTTTGTGTACCGCCAGAATTTGTGACATGGTCTACTGGATTGTTCAAAATAAATTGGCATGTAATTTGTTAAGTTTTTGTCTCAAAGATATCCTTTTATTCAGTTTACCCCTGATCATTTTGAAAATTGTTTTCTTTAACAGTCCATCACTGGCCATAGAAAAAAAATCTGCCACTGTTTCAATGTTTGGGACAACAAAATGCAAAGTAGATTTAAATAAATATAGATGTCATGAAGACCACTACAATGACTGGATTGTACAAGGCAGTATGCAATTCAGTAAAAGATTTTGCATGCCTTTTTCTGTCATCAGCTGTGGTGGATTTCCAATATATAAGGATTCCCTTCGAAATGAAAAACTCTGCCATGCCCAGCTATATACAGGGGACCTGAATACTCCTTTAGGTGGAGGGAGAAGTTTAGACAGACAGTGCTTCATGTCAGTAATGTATGATGTCCAATGTGGCTCTAGAAATTCACAGTGTACTTTACTGGCCAACTCCTCAATTCCCTGTGAAATTAGTGGTGGGAAAAACAAATGCTTAACCATGTGACTTATGACATCTACTGTGCACTGGGTACTCCAAGTCACCCAAGAGGCAAACCGAGAAAGGAATGTTTGAGACAATGATCTGAATTTATCTGCCCTGAAACTCAGAGGTGGAAACCTCTCTTATGTTAACATTGTACATTTGGCAACTTTCAAGATACTTTGTCCTCATTTTTCCTGCTGACCTCCTGATTAGAGCACCAGCTCAGGAGCTGGGATTAAAGTATTTGAGTTCTCCTCCACCTGAGACGGCTGGACACCTTGGTTTCTGCACTTCATAAAAACCTTGAACACCAGGGTATGATAGAGTCTAAGAGAATCATAGAATCACTAGGTTGGAAAAGACCTTTGAGATCATCAAGCCAAATTGTACCTGTCCTCTACTTAATCATATCCCTAAGCATTTTATCTACCTATCTTTTAAATACTTCGAGAGATGGTGACTCAACCATCTCCCTGAGCAGCCTGTTCCAGTACCTGATATCATTTTTGGTGAAGAAATTTGTTCTAATGTCCAATCTGAATCTCCCCTGGCAGAAATTAAGGCCATTCCCTCTCATCCTATCACTTGGGAGAAGACACCAACACCTACTTCGCTACAATTTCATTCTCAGCCCATCAATGCAGACTGTTCAGATCCCTTTGCAGAGCCTCCCTACCTTCAAGCAGCTCCACGTTTCCTCACAAATCTGTGAATTTACTAAAGGTACACTCAATCCCTTCATCCAGGTCATTGATAAAGATATTGAGCTGAACTGGATCCAGCACTGAGCCCTGGGGAACACCACTTATGACCCACCTCCAACTGGTTTTACCTCCATTTACCACCACTTATTGGGCCCAGCCATCCAGATGTTTTTTAATCCAGCAGAGGGTATGCCTGTCCAGGCCAGCGGCAGCCAGTTTCTCAAGCAGAATACTATGAGAAACAGTGTCAAAGGCTTTACTGGAGTCCAGATACACTATGTTCACAGCCTTCCCCTCATCTATTAAACTGGTCACCTCATCATAAATGGAGATCAGGTTAGTTTGGCAGGAGGGTATGGTGGGGTGACCAAAGGTGCCATTTCTTCATCACGAGGTTGCAGGTTGGCCAGGGATTCATTGCTGCAATGGAAAGGTAAGTGCAGAGAGGGCAACCTTTGTAGCAGCCTGTGCCAAAACTCCTGTAAAATTCCTAGAGATCTGCTTGCTGCTTCTAGATTTTTTTCCTTGTTACTGTTTTTATTCATTCAATCTAGGCTGTCTAATGAGGAATGTGTAAAGAGTTGTGGGAGGGGTGTAGATTCCTCAGAGTTCCCCTTGCCAGCTGAATGTGCAGAAAAGCTCACACACAATCCATGTTGCTCAGAGGAGCTGGTTAAGGTAGGATTGTGTGTATGAAATGGGCATAGTTAATGCCTGTGAAGTAGTTTAAGAGACCTAAGGACAACTCAGACTCTAAGCCTCCCACTCCAGAGTACTGTAGAGACCTGCAAGACCCTCTAGGGGAATTTTCATCCCCCTTGGTCCAAAGACTGATTTTAAATTGATCACTCCCGTTGGGGTTTTGCATCTGTAGATAGCTGACCATCCCCTACAAGACTGAGCAAAGAAGTGCAAGGCAAATACCAGCACTGAGAATGTGACATAAAGAGTTTGACATGCTGGTAACAAAGCCACACATCCCCATAATTACTTAAAATTCCATACTTAGCAAGAAGGTGCAGGGGGTTAATTAGGCTTATAAGCTGGGGAAGCAGAGAGACCTTTGGGAGAATCTTGTAGACAAGCAGCAAAACACACGACCTCATTTGAATTCTACTATTAAGTTTCCTTCAGGGATCTCAAAAACATTCTTCCATCACCGCCTGAAACTTTGTTTGGTTTTATGTTTGCAAACACTGAGTCTATTAAGTTCTGAAACTGCTGCATCACTTTTACTCTTTCTGTTGGCAGGTCTCCCTGTGCAGCTAATGAAAGCTTGTCATAGGAGGTCTAATCTCAAGTGTTCTGAGTCTGTGAGTGATCTGAAAGTTTTACTTTGAGGATGTTCTCATGGAAGAGTTTTATTCCTGTGTTCTCAGGAAGATTTCAGTCGAGTGGACTCAACAAGTTTTCAGATGACACCCATTGAATGGTGTTGTCACACTGTAAGGACTGGATGTCATCTAGAGGGACCTGGACAAGCTGGACAAGTGGACCTATATGAACCTCACAAGGATCAACAAAGCCACGTGCAGGATCTACACCTGGATCGGGGCAATCCACGGTCTCAATACAGGGTGCAGGATGATGTGATTGAGAGTAGCCCTGCAGAGAAGGACTTAGGGATGCTGATTTATAAGAAGCTGGACAGGAGCTGGTAATGTGCATTCACAGCCCAGAAGGCCAACTATATCCTGGGCTGCATCAAAAGAAGGATGGCCAGCAGGTAGAAAGAGGCAATTTTCCCCTTCTGCTTTGCTCTTGTGAGACCCAAACTGGAGTATTGTGTCCAGTTATGGAATCCTCAATATAAGAAGAACATGGAACTGTTGGAACAGGTCCCAAGGAGGGCTACAAAGATGATTCTGTGAAAGACGTGTAACAGGAGTGATGTGTGGCTACAGCATTTAATGAGCAGCCCAAGCACTGAGGCTGGGTGGAGTTGGGAAGTCTTAGCCAGGGTCCTCAAGGTTATAAAAGGTTATAACGACTCAATTGTGTTATGCAAATGAGGAAGCTGGCTGTTGAAGGTGGGAAATGTACCCTGGCAACATGGCTGTGTGGTTGGGCTGTGACCAATGAATACTTGTTACTTAGGACAGAATCGTCCAATCCATGTTTGGTGCGAGAGTTAGCTCAATGTATAAAAGCAGGCAATTAACCCAAAATAAACAGCTTCATTTGGATCACATTGATCATTGTGTTGTCCCATTTCTTCCGTCCTCACACAGGAGTCTCATTTGAACGCCTCAGTCTCTCCGGCTCTGGACATGTGGTCTGCTTCTGTACACTAAAGGAATCCTTACTTTCAAAGGGAACAGATCCCTGACATGAACACAGGAGCCAGTAATAACCTTTGCATCCATATAGGCAGAAATCATGCTTGGAATAACTCATTCATTATTACTGTTGCACCTGTTTCTTGTGACACTGACTTCAAGAAATTCACCTTATGCCTTTTGGGCACCGCTGTGATCCTAAGTAGCAACCTTCTCTGTGGATTGCATGCAGCCCCCATGGAGCAGAAATGTCATGCTCAGTGCATGCTGCTGTATTTCCATTATACATGTGTAAGTGAAATCAAACCTAGGGGATTTCTTCCTAGTGCTCTAGACATGCAGCCACATCATAGAATACAAATGTGAGAACCGGACTGGTGCATGCTTGAGGAGTTCAGCACACAGCCTCAGGGACTAGCAACAGGCAGGCAAACCTTGAAGTGCAGGATTGCACATTAATTCAGTGGTTTAAATAATAGCAGTGGTGAGGGTGTTGGTGATTTGTGTCCCCGTAGTGTGTATTTTTGAATGCACGTGTTTGACAACAGGCATGAAACAGCATTTGCTTCTTTGCTCCTCAGGCAGCAGCCCTGTGGAAAAGCATCAAAGAGGGCACAGGAAAGAGGTTATTTATTTTTTTTCTTCTCCTTGGAGATTTTGGACTGATTAAAAAGCAATTTTTTTGCTAGGAAAGCAACAAGAAAAAAAAATCCTTCTCTACATTGCAGGGATAAAAGCATGCTTGACTCTTCCTACAAGTACAATAGCATTTAATATCTTTGCTGCTTGGACCAATATTGTATCACAGGCATCACCAGTGTTGTGCTTCCCAGCATGCCCTAGCATTCTTTCAAACAAGCGCTTGCTGTAGCAGAAAGTCCAAGAAAAGGCTTGCTCCCCTGATGATCAAGAAGAAAGAAACAGTGAAGAAAGGTACAGTAGCTATTAATATTAATGTTAAAGGAAGAGGGGGGAGAGAGGACACAGGAACAGTGAAAAAATGAGTACTTAGGGCTTTGATGTGTTCATTTCCACAGGACTGATAGCAGCATGGAGAGTACAGAAGGCAGATAAAGAGGAAAATGAGGAAGTGGAGGTGAGCAGAAGGCAGCTCAGAAAATTGTGCATGCTGTGGGGTGTTTTTTGTCTAGACACTTGCACATAGCAAAGGCAGTGACTCTACCATCTGCACCTCCTCCAAAAAAAGGAAGGGAGAAAAGAGCTAGGACAAAAAAAGAAGTCCACCTGCATGCCTCTCATTTTGGCTGTTATATGGCTAATCCACACTGAATGCTTGCTGTGGGAGGGGAGAGAAAGCCAGTGGAGGTATTGTTGTGTCTAAGGATGCACAACATTAGGGAGTGTGTGAATCCTCATGCATAACTCTGCTCTGCTGACATAGTGGGAAGGGGAGGGAGGGAATAATTTTAGTCCTGTTGATGCTGCTAAAGAGTAAAAATGGAAGTAATTAAAGGCCTGTTCTAGTCTCATTTAAATCTCTTAGTCTTCAGGCCAGAGCTATTTTTGTTACATCACTTAGTTGGCATTGTGTTGATGTTTGGAATGGGAGGGATTTTTTTTTTTTATGTTTTGTTTTTTTTTAACCTGGATTTAGGAAATGAGCCAGCACTTTCTATGGCAATATGCTCACTTTGCTGAAACTTTGCCTGTGAGAGGTTGTTTGAGTCCCAGAAGGAATTTTGCTAAATGTCAAGCTGCCCTGGCATAACCAGTGTTTGGGAATGTGTGCTCCTGTCTTATATTGTGCAAAGGGCATGCTTGAGTCCCAACATTACAGAATCACAGAATCACAGAATCACCGGGTTGGAAGAGACCCACTGGATCATCGAGTCCAACCACTCCCACAAAACACTAAACCATGTCCCTCAGGACCTCGTCCACCCGTAACTTAAACACCTCCAGGGAAGGCGAATCAACCACCTCCCTGGGCAGCATATTCCAGTGCCTAATGACCCTTTCCGTAAAAAACTTCCTCCTAATCTCTAACCTAAACCTCCCCTGGCGGAGCTTGAGGCCATTCCCCCTTGTCCTGTCCCCTGACACCTGGGAGAAGAGGCCAGCTCCCTCCTCTCTACAACCTCCCTTCAGGTATTTGTAGAGAGCAATGAGGTCTCCCCTCAGCCTCCTCTTCTCCAGGCTAAACAGCCCCAGCTCTCTCAGCCGCTCCTCATAAGGCCTGTTCTCGAGCCCCTTCACCAATTTTGTTGCTCTTCTCTGGACACTCTCCAGAGCGTCAACATCCTTCTTGTGGTGAGGGGCCCAGAACTGCATACAGTATTCAAGGAGCGGTCTCACCAGTACCGAGTACAGCTTGTCAAAAGCTAGGCTGGAAATAAGGACGACTCCTGCACTTTAGGTACAATGATTGCTTGAATATGATGACTATAGTGTCTTATTGTCTCCTATTTTTTCACTGAAAAAAAACCCCAAAACAACCCAACTTCAATGATTAAGAACAAAGACAAAACCTAGAGGAAGAATAAGAAAGGCTTCCTGCAATAGCCCCACTGTTTACTGCCCATCTTGTCTGCAGTGAAGGCTGCAAGCCGTGGCAGGAACTGCTTTTTCTTGCTGCCATGTTCATCTGTAATGAAACGAATCTCATCTTATCATCACTTTTAATGTCTCTGCTCTCATGTCCCCCTGTGCAGCTACAATGGGCTCACATGGTGTCATAGGAGGTCTGATCTCGAGTGTTCTGAGACTCTGAGTGTGTCTGCATCTCCTTGACTGGCAGCTGCGCAATAACTGAAACCTCGTGTGGCCTCCAAATGGCACACAGGGTCATCTGGAAGAGATTGGGCTCTTCCCAGGAACAGATATCTGTCCTGTGCAGGCTGCAAGGGTCTCACCACAGATCCTGCAGGGGAGTCAATGTAAAGAGCAAAGAACTGGATGCTTGAGTTTCCAAATAATAACCCTTTCATAACTTTTTAATTTCTACCAGTTTGCATAGGCAGAGACACAAAGTCCTTAGTTGTCAAAGTCAAGGAGGATCCTAAAACCAGTGTCCATTAGCTTTGAGCAGATACAGAAGCAGAGAACAGCAGCAGTCTGGCATGGGCGGATTGCCATGAGAATATCCCTTGCAAGCAGGGGTGAGCATCGCATCCCAGCAGAAACTGACAGCCTGCCCAAAACCTCTCAATCCTTTGCTCCAGAATAACTATTGAGGATCATTCACCTGAAGATCTGTTACCCCAAGGAAGGAAAGAATGCCTTTAACTAGTCCTGGACGATGTTTCTGTGCTTACAGGGAGCACTGAACATGCTGATGGTATCTATGCTCTGGTAGGGGTACCACACACTCATTTAGGGATGAGGAAAAAGTGTCTTCCTGCAAACAAGCAGTGAAGATATGAACGGACTGAGCCATTGAAGCAGTGGTACAGGTCAACAGAGAAGAATCTATTTGGGCAAGGCAATGAGTAGTGAGCTTGTTGAAAATTTTCTATAGGGGAACATCAGGTCAGGTACTTTGAACCCCAGCCTTTGAACCCCCACCTGTAAGTGCTATTAACTTGCTCTATTCATTTGCAGTTACTCACTGAATGCTACTGATGCATGTTAGACCTTAGATCATTCCTGTTACTCTACCTTGAATTTTCTAAAATTTCTGTTTCAGTTTCTGAAAGCTGTTTTTCCAGTTGGATGCAGGAAATCTGCTGAATTCCTCTGGCTTTAGGCAAAACAAGAAATTATAGATGATGTGGCTTAGGGACAACTCACGCCTTGATTCAACTCAGCAAAGGGGTGAGTTATATTAAATCTCAACATCCTTTCTGAACCTACTTTCTACAATTCATACAATTCCTGTAAACCCTCCAGGAATACCCATCACTGTCATGGAAGCAC
The DNA here is from genome assembly GCA_013389865.1 of Piaya cayana. Lineage (NCBI taxonomy): Eukaryota > Metazoa > Chordata > Aves > Cuculiformes > Coccyzidae > Piaya > Piaya cayana. Next base: position 99,937 of record WAAB01014840.1, on the reverse strand, counting down.
ATCAGACTTGGTTTCTTACCATTGCCACTTTGCATGTCTCACACTGCTATAGGTGTAATGTGACAAAAACAGCCTTGCTCTTTTCCTATAACTGCAATCTACTAACCCCATCTAATTAATCATCATAAGCACTTGGCCAGCAAACAATGCCACCGAATTCTCGTGACTGGTTATGTTCACATTCTCTTTTGTCCCTGTATGCTGTTTGAGAGCACAGATGCAGTATGGCTCGGCAAGGATATGTGGAGGTGGGGGCTTTGCTGGGCTATGGATGCCCCCCAGGCTCCCAGTGACAGCAGAAAGGCAAGTGGGGCTGCTTGCTGTCACTCAGCATTTGCTCATTCCAGTGGATTAAGGCTCATAATTCCCTCTTTTGGCACATAGAGTTACTTGTATGTTCTCCAAGCACGGGTGTTTGCAACAAGGTAAGCAAGAGTTTGGAGAGACAGGGCAGCAAGGGCTTTCCTCCTAGTTGAAGAAACTGCTTGCGTCAGTTTATCACTAATGAGCAGTTAGTGTCAGTTACCCACTGAGGAGGGCACATGAAATACCCCCATGGGCTTGCTGCTTGCAACGACTTGTCCTTTCTGTAGGACAAGACACAGCAAGATATTTAACCTAAAGCAGGTGAATAATCATGTGTGTCTGTGAAGGCTGGGATGAAAGATGAAGGCACATGCCAAAATACTTTTTTGAACCAGACCTATGGCTATATTTGAGACCCTCTTTAAAACTGACCTTTGGCTACATTCAGCAGCACAGCTGATGCAAACTGGTCTGATTTTTCAGCACTTTGCATTGGAAGAAATGCTTATGTTCTGCCACCAGAAAAACAAGACACAATACATGCTCATCACCTTTTTTAAAAAGTTGTTTTAGATCCTGAATGTGCAACTGCCAGCACCTCATTGCTGTCAAAAACCAATTAACATAACTGATGAGTGACAAGAAATCAAAATACAGTCAGATCTAATAGCCCCAGAGTCAGGAATGTAAATTATACAGCCCCACATTCTTCTGTAAGATGACTTGGTTTGTTCTCTTTCCATTGTATTCAAAAGTGAATTACAATCATGAAAGGTTCTATCTCTCCCAGATAACTGTAAAAAGCTAATTAAAACCAAAAGCCACAGATGTAATCATTGCTTAATGCTGTAAGCATAACATGACCTAATGCTATTATGAGTTCTGAACAAATTTCAATTAGAACTCCAGCTGGTAAACAGATAAATGTGATAATGACATTTTGGTATTACATAATCACTTGTTGGTAAAAGCAATTTTTATTTCTACCATTCATAATTATCAGAAATTAATTCAGATTTAGATAGGTTTTTCTGTACAATCAGAGGACGAAAACATTTAAATTTATAATATTTGAGAAGGTCCTCCTCAGGGATATATTTTGGGGGTTTTTTTAATGTTGATCAATGGTTTATTTGATAGAAAAAAAAATTGCTTTGTAGTTTGCTAGTGGTTTACACCATTACCAGATCAGAAAAGTAATTCAAAGTACTTCATACTCTGCACTGGGAAGAATCACTCCTAGGTTACACTGGCCTGGCCTTTTGTTGGTCAAAAAACTTTGTTATTTCTTGCCTCATTGAGCTTTAGGGAATTTGGAAAATCATGAGCTGTGATGAGGGGTAAGAGGGATTTTGGAAGATGTGGAAAAGCTGGGGGTGCAAAGCTGTAAGCTCTTTGCAGCTGGGTATGCACTGATGTAGTTCTGAGGAGAGGATAACCAGGAGTCTGAATGGATCCTTCTGATAAGTAAAGGTTGTCTATGTCCAGAGTACTCATGTGGCTTTGAAAAGCCAGGACCAGTTCCTCGTCTGCCAAATTTCAAGTGAAAGGAGAATCAAATACTCAACTTACTCATGCTTCGGTTTCCCCAAAAAAAAAATTAAAAAATAGTACAAGGATAGTCACTTGACGTAGTTCTCCTGGCAACCAGGAGAGCACAGGGAAACCACAGCCAAACTCCTGCCTTTTCCTTGAGAAGTAAAGGTGAAAAGCAGTAGCTCAGGAAAGTTGCTTTCTCCTGCCAGGCTGGTGTCACACTTCTCTGCTACAATGAGTGCTCAGTCCCAGCATTTGATTTCAAGACAGGTGTGCAGTAGCTGCCTGGCAGGATGATGACAGCTTAGTCACCTAATCAGTATACAATTCCTCTCTTGTGATTTAAAACACGGATAAAATCCATTGCATCACTGGAGGAGCATACTGGCCTGACAGCACTGAGGGAGGAAATCTGCTCCAGAATTAAGACAATGAGGGAAGTTGCCATGCAAGGCTCTCCCCACTGTGCGATTAATCAGTCTTAACCTTGTCCTCACGGGACAACCTCTAACAGGCGGAGTACTCAGCTCCTCCACTTGGCCTCCTTGCTGAAGGTACTGATCTGCCACTCTGATGAAGATGATGCACATGATGTGGGCACCTATTTCATTTTACTTCATTTGCATTCAGCAGTCCTCCTAAGTTCACAGTTATTTGATGGCAGAGACAACAGAAGCTGTCACTACCCTGAAATAAAATTCTTGCTATCTCTTCATGACATGCTTTTTTTCCTTCCTCCTTCAATTATCCATTTAAAATATTTATTACATACCCTGTAGGGTTACTTTTACTCTGGAAAGAACAAGGGTTAAGCTTCTGTTTTTTAAACAAGAGGAAACATGCTGAAATAAATCACTTCTTTTCAGCAGCAACATAAAACAAAAAACAAAGAAAGAAATACAATAAGAAAACATACTATTTTTAATTAAAAGGGCAATCACTCTTGAGACTAAAAGCCTGACTAGCTGTTGTGACTTCTCCATTATTTACTCATACCACAGTAGCAACAAGAGATTTGGAACAAAATAGAAGCTTGCATGTGCAAAGCCTTGTAAGATGCAGTAGGAGCTTGCTGTCTACGTGGACCAGAGAACAGTCAGGGAAGTGGAGTGTCATTTTGTCCCTAGAATAAGCTAAGATGTAGAGAGACAAAGTGATTTGGTTACAGAAGAGGTGACAGATGAAGTCTGCAATGAATTCAGGAGTGAAATGATGCTCTCAGACTGTTTGTTATGGCTGTGACTTCCTCCTTCCTCCTGGAAGCTTACATGAACCTCTCAAGAATTGGATTATCACTCTGATCCCTGTGTGTCACCTCATTCCCTCTTATTATGGGGCATGTGGCATGGACTCAACAGTGGGAGGCTGGTTTTTAACTTGAGGTTTCTAAAAAGAAGGGTGCACCTTTGAAACAGATATCTGGGCTTCAGCTATGTCTCTGAAGAACCTGTCAATACTGTCCCTAGTACCTAGGGCATAATTCATCTGACCTAAATTTGGGTGTCTGCTTTAGAACAAACTGACTGATGCCTTGTGGCTGTATTGACCAGATCTCCAGCAACTGTTAGAGGAACCCAGCCGATAGAGACAACCTAATTTAAAGAGATGAATAACACCCTATTCAAGCCTGTGCACAGTGATGCCTCTGTAAAAACTGTTTTATCTTGACAAATGCTACTGTGTGTGCCTGGTTCATTTTAGGAAGTTGAGCAGCCATGGTGCTGAGATCCTAAGTGGTTGCAGGGATCTGTGTAATAAAATCAGTTAATGGGACATGTGTTTTGCCAGAGCCAACACACAAATTGGCATATTGGCAAAACAGCCTTTAGGCTGCTGTAGTTAAGTAACAGGAGTCGTCTTCTGTGTAGTATATGTGTAATTTTTATTGTCTGCATCTGAAAATGGGTTCATCCCTCTTTAAGCATGCCCTAGCAAAGCAGGTTCTCCAGCTAATAAGAAGCAATTCAACACAGCTAGAGGATGAATGGAGGATATTCATCATTTTGACCATCTGGCCTGTCATCTATGCCCAAATTGCCTGGTTTCAGGTAAAATAAGGTCCATCTCTACTGAGCATCCGTATGACCCCAAAGTTCTGAAAACCTAAGAGAACACTAGAACACTTGCAGTGAGCCGTATACTTGCAGTATGCCCACAGCTGCATACTGTCCACTCAGACAAAGAGAAGTAGCCCGATGGCCTCAGCCATGAGAACTAGATTTGGTCTTTGGCATTGCCTAGATTCCAAGACTGGCAATTCTCATTCATGGAGATCTCAGAGAGCAAGGTAGCTCCAGCTGATTGTCCCAGCAGTAATTTAAATGTAGTCCCTCAGTGGTTTCCTTCTTCAGCTCTGAGCTGAATTCCCGTCTTGCTCATCCTCATTTTATTACACTGGTGAAACGTATTGACATTCATTCCATTCATGTGAATCATATCCCAGATATTCCTTGAGGCAGGTAATTCTTTTAAGCCCTCTTCTTACCTTGCTTTCTGCGTAAGATTTCACTGATACCTCTCTTCATATCAGATATAATATGTAGATAAAATACATCTGACACCACCTTGCTTCAGTAACTCTCACTTTATCTAACCCCTACTGCTTTTTTTACTGTCACCACCTCAGCCTGTTGCCTATTATCCTTTTATCCTAGTGTTATTCCTTCCCTCATGCTCCTTTGCTTTTCAATGACATCTTTTTTCTTTCATAAAATACAGCTCTGCTTTGGTTTTAATTTATAAAAATACATTGCTTTCAACACTACGCACCTTAAATGCACTTCTTAGAGTCAAACTTTGGAGATCCCAGACCCTTCCTAATCCCTTCCTTCAGCTCCACTGGCACTGCCCAGACTGAAAATACTAATGATATTTTCTCAGCTAGTGCTCTACCCTCAGTTGTCTTTGACACCATCAGCCACATCTTGTATGACCCAGATCACTCATACTTTTCTCCCCATCTGTAACTCTTCCATCTCCATATTTCTTACTTTTTCCACAAAGGGAAATTCTATTCTAGAAATTAAATATCTGCGTTCCTTCTCCTGCCCTATTCATTTACTGTAAAGGTACAGCAACAAATCTGTTAGAACAGAATAGAATACATAGAGTATATGTAAGAATATATTCTATATTCTTATATTAAATATATAACTCAGATACAGTAGCTGTATTTGACCTCATAAACATTTCTGTGTCTTGAATGTATTCTAAAAGTTTTAGTTTATTTTATGTGCTTTTTCAAACATTTTTGATGCTTCATAAAGCCCCCGAATACCTGTGTACTCAGTGACCACACATCACAGACAGAAGCTCAGCACACTCCCTCATTCATTGAAGACATGTTACTACAGATTAGCTTCCTTTGTTCAATATCTATTAGGATTTTTTTTGCTTATCTTCACATTGCTTTCTGCAAACCCTAATTAACTGGACCTTTATATACTCTTTCTCTGCTAGGTTATACAGGCAGGCCTAAGCCCACTGAATTATTTGGCATTGTTGAAAAGCAGGTTTTTTAATGGCCAGCAATCCTTCCTCCAAATCATCCTTCCCATCTTTCAACAAGGCTGTTTTTATAGTCTGGCAAATAGAATAGATATATTAGTATTCCTGTTGTTAAATAGCTCGTACATCAACTGATTCACACATCAAATGTGGAGGTATGCAATTATTACCATCCCAATCTTTATAAAGGAGAAAAGAAAGGGCAGTATTCACAGAGCACTGACATCTCCCTTAGGTTAGTCTCCCCAAGCTCTCTGTAGAGAGAAAAGCTCCTCCAAAGGGCAACATTAGAAGAGCCTGCTGAGATGAGCCTACTAAGATGAGTCAGATCATTCAGCTGGCTAAATTAGACTTTTCATATGAGTCAGTGGTAACACTCCTAATGACTTCAGAGGATGTATATTGTAGCAATTAACCACAATGTGTAACTGTAGCTCTATATAATTAGCTATACAAATTGCCGCAATATACAATAGGTTGCTCTGTCTTAAATAAGCAGTGAATAAGTACACTGTGACTGGAACTCAAGGTTATTCTTGTATTCATTTGCCTCACTGCAAGAAGCCTGAAGGGCTTTGATTTCCAAAGGGAGATGAAGTTTATATTCGTTAAGCCTGTTATAACCGAATGATGATTCTCTGGGTCTGGCTTAGTATTCAACTTAGGTACCATTTTTCTGTCCACCTTATATATTCTTTGATTCTGGAATCTCATTTTGTCCCGTGACATTTCTGATTTTCTCCCTACATCTCGTTTCTATTCTTTTTTAAAACCATACACAGATAATTCAAAGAGACCTCCAGACACAAAAGCAGGGTGGCATCAATGTTAGATCAAGTCACTTGGGGCCTTTGTGCTGTCTTACTTTGTATATCTCTAAGGATGGAGACTGCACAGCCTCTCTAGTTCTCTGTTGTAATGTTTGACCACCTTCCCTGTGAATAATTTTTCCCTTACAGCTAATTGTTATTTCTAATTTCCATTTGCTGCACCCTGTGTCCGTCAGCTATTAGTCTGACTTCATCTCTTTTGTAAATTCTGTTTAGGTGGTTGGACATATTAACCTGATTCCCCTAGCCTTCTTTTTTTTTTTTTTTTTTTTTTTTTTTTTTTTTTTTTTTTTTNTCAGCTAATCAGCTTCTGGAGACTTGTACATCATATGCTTTGGTCCCTGACCATCTCAGTGTGTCTCTGGTGAACTTGCTTTAGCTTTACAGTTCATGTACTGGGAAGCCCCAAACTGAACACTTCAGACATGTACTCTTCACAAATGTAAAACAGAAGGGGAAATAATCTTGGTCAAACTGTAAACTGTGTTCTTGCTAATATAGCCCATTGTGCAGTTGGTGCCTGTCACGGTAAGGCCAGTTGGCAGACTCAAATTCAACTCCTCCTCCATCAGCACACCGGGTCCTTTTCTGCAGGGGTGATTCCAAATCAGTCAGACCTCAGCCAGTTGTTTTACCTGAAATTATTCCAGTCCACATGCAGGACTTGACCTATGTCTTTGTTTCCAGGAATAATTTCCAAACCTCGGCCTCTAGGTATATCTGAAATACTCAGGTGCTGAGACTGCAGGTCAGATCCATCACTAGTGGATGTTGGCAGGGTTCAGCTGAGGCAAGTAGAACTGACAACATTTATGTAGTAAAGGATCTTGATATTGTTTTCTTTTTTTATCTTGACTATTTTTTCACTGAATGTCCTTCTTATTGGCATAAACATTCAATCTTCATTTCTATTCTTACTCTGTTTTACCTTCAGTATTAACTTGTGGCAATGATTTAGTTTTTCCTCTTTTTAATCTATATGAGAGGCTTGATTCATTTTGCTTCGTTCTTTACTTGTCTCTGCATGTTATAAATATGCTGATAAGTGTGTTAATTGAAATGACTGTCAGATGTACTGAAAATGAGTCATTTCAGGAGCCCAACCTTGAAAGTGTATTCATAGTGAAATCTAAAGCATGAAACTACAAGTTAGATCGCTTTTTACACTATAAGGAAACACCAATGAATAATTTGCAACCAAACACACAAATGCATATGCATATGGATGCACACACCAGTGCACACACGCAGAAAATACTTCTAGATAGATTCATTGTAATTGCAGACAGAGTGGGCAGTTTTGACAGTCAACTAAGCTCTAATCAATCTCTCTAAAGCCTTTCACAATATCATTTCATTAGAGGCTCAGAATAATCATTCACTCATCTGCTTTTCAGCAGCTGGGTTTGATTTGTGTTCTTTTATTGTGGGAACTAATGTGTATTTCATAAGATCTGATCTTTTAGAATGTTTCCTATTTAATGCTTCTGTGCTAAGAATACATATTGCCTTTATTTTATAGACATTAGAGGGTGAAATCCAGTGGGGGATTTCTACAGAGTGTGGTATGTAAAATAGTTAAGTTCTTGTTGGGTTGAAATGGTTAGAATATTTACTGGGCTATCAACAAGCCTCCCTTCAGGAACCAGGTTAATTGACATCCTGCAGAAGCCATTAGGCATTTTTTATTACAGCTCTTTAGGCTGTATTCCACTTTTATTTAGACCTCAGTTTTCAATGAGCTTAAAGGTAATTTGAATGAAGAAGTGGCTAGCACAAAAATCTGCCTTTCACTTTCAACATTCTGTGCCTGTCTAGAGAGAACTGGTCAGAATGGGAGGGGCAATGTAAGCAGAGGTGGAAGAAGCAGCCCGTAGTAAGGAAAGAGGAACTCCTTGGACCAGTGTGTCCAATATTCTTGTTATTATGTCCTGTTCCTATTCATGAATCCATTACACAATTTTTCCTCTAAGACTTCTGAAATGTCATCCTAGCACCTTGACCACCTTGATTTCCATCAATTTACAGGCTACATTTATTCGCATCCAGTTTGTATTTATTTGGGTTTTTGTTATTAACTGGCCTTATTCAGACGCACAGTACAGCTGCCTTGCTGAGACATTGTGGTGCCTCCATAAATTACGTGGGTGTTTCACATGACTGAGTGACTGAAGCTCCCTCTGAACTGTGGACCTATTCAGGATTCTCCACATCGTGGCTCACTGCATCTCAGATCAGGACAGTTGTCTGAGGAGCCATAACTCATACTCTTTGTGGGCCAGTGGAGCAAAATAACCTTTCTCCATCTTCATGTGGCCAAAAACTGGACAACCAACCCCATGTTGTTTGAAGGAACATGCCTGATGGAGAAGAAAGAGGAGGAAACATCTGCAGCAATGTTGCAGATGTTGCAACCTGTTGGCTGTGGGCTAGAACGCACGTGGGAAAGAAGCAAGTCTGGGATCAAGAACTTCATCTGCCTGAGAGAAGTGCTGCAGCTCATATTTTCTAGGAATGCTTTTCCACCAACCATGATCTATAGTCTTGATGGGACTGAACTCCTCTCTGCTAAAGGTGGACCACTGTGCAAAACCCAAATGCATCTATGAAACCAGAAGGATCTTGATACTGTAAGTAATTTAATGGGTCTCTTGGAAAACAGTGCAGAGTTCTGGGATCTTTTTCCAATGCTTGCATGTGTATTTCATGTAATAATTTCTTCGAGGTGAAAAGCACATTCTATTTCTGAAATGGGCCCTATTGCTGATTGCAAGGTGGTTGCTCATCTGCTAAGCACAGATGTAATTATCTATGATTCTATCAGCTCTCCTACTGGATTAGTCTTGCAGAGCCTTTTGGTGGCTCTCTGTCATCCTCTGGATTACGCATGAGCAACTTAGTTATTCAGAATTAAATGGTTAGTGGCCACTTAGCCACTAACAAGGGCTGGTAGCAGTCTCAGTGCTTCAGCCTTAACATGGACCTCAGACTACTCTCAGGTACTTTTTGTTCCTGGGTGCTAGTTACTGTCTGACAAAATTAGTAGGGACAGTGATACTCTCTCTAGTGTGTTTTCATCCTCCAATAAATAAAGATCCCTAGGTTAGAAGTCCTTCTCTGTACCCATCCCAGTTTGAATTCAGCATTCCTGAATGTGGTCAGCTAGGCTTACACATTGCGTCCTTCACAAATTTCAGCAGAACCCTGCATTAATACTTCCTTATCTCTCTTCATATAACCAGTCATCTACTACAATCTCTCCTGTCGCTTAAATCTCAAGAGCAAAATGTGCTTGTATGAGCAGGTGCCCCAAGTCATTCTATATTATGCAGGTAGATGGTAGCCAGCAGATCATGAAGGGTTTCACTAATCTTGATAACAATGAACACCTCTTGAGGTATTTGATGTTACTCACAAAAATACTTAAAACTGAGATTCAACCTTTTTTGTATTTACAGCTCCCAGGTTTCTTGCCCTGAATGTTCTCCCCAGATCGTGAGGGAATTCTGTCACTTCCATTCTTTTCTGACTTCTCTAATCTGGGGGCAGAAGTTGTCATTTACGTCTGTACCTACAGAACTTTCTTGGTTTATATGGGCCCTTGGTGATACTCAGCAACTGATGTCCAAAGAATTACTCATCCACTTGTATTGTTGGTGGGAGGAGATATAATATTAGGTTGTTCTCTACCCAATTTCAAGGTCATCTGCTGATTTCAAGATGTGTAGATGTAAAACAATGGAACTTATAAGAAAAATGATCAAAATACTCTACCAAATGAATTTATGTTACTGCAAGAATAACATCAGAATCTTACATTCACACTCATAAATGTCATAGATTTGGGGCATATCATCCTGGGCAAGAGCAGTATCCTTGGTTATTGAACTCATGTGTCACAAACTTTTGATTATCAACCTGATGCCAGATGGTTAGTCATTCTTTGGACTTTGGTCTGAGCACCTCTTATCTTTTGGTCTGTCTGCTTTATTGTATACAGCAATGAAAACACACTAAGAAGCACCTGAGCATTAATTAAATGATTTAGAATAGCCTGCAGCCAAACTAGCTGATATGATGAAATTTCATCTCAGGAAGCAAAGTAAGGCTATAAGCCCTGCAAGGTAATCCTAGTTTCAACAAGCAATGGTGGCCTTGAAGATTTCTATGTCAAACAAAGGGAATATTTGAGTTTTGCCTAAGATGAAATTCTAAAGCCAATGCAACTACCTATGTATTAAGATATAATCTACCAAGTTATTTTTTTCACTTATTCAAATGTTGATAGGAAATTTCCAGTCAATGATGTGCCAGCAAACTGACTCACAAAAAGGTAACACAGGAAGCTTCCATGTTGTGTCTTTTTCTTTCTTTCTTTTTTAGTTTCAACTGTAACATTTGATCTTTAGTAACCTTTGTTGATAGAATGCAGCTAAATTTTTCAGAGCTCAACTCTCACTACTGAGTCCATAGGTTCCAAATAAATCAACACATAGGTGGTTAAATTTTACCTAGAAGGATTATAGTGGGAGCTATTACGGCATTTGGCACTTTTGAACACCTGACCCATGTACGGGGGCTAAAAGACATCTGAGCTCTTCTGAATATTTCTGAAGACTCTTGGTCATCTGGCTTCTCCACTTTTCAGTGTCTTCTTTTTTTTTTATCCAAAGACAGAGTCCTGTTATTTAGGCTCAGTCCTGCAAACTCCCGAGGATCATTGTGGGAGGCTAAAACACAATAAGTGATTTCTTGCCAGAAGGCTAACTGCAGGAATGATATATAAAGTGCAATTCTTGTACAAAATCTATGACGCTGCTGAATTCCCTTGCTGAAGGAATGGCAAGGTTTATGTGAAACAGATTGAAATCTGGGAAGAAGGGAAGGGATTATGACATGCAGTGAACAACAGTGGGGAGACAGTAGTGTCAGAAGTTCATATGCAATATGTGATATCAATAATTTAAAAGGCACTTCTATTCCCTTTTCTTTATCAAGAGCTGTCTACAAGCCCTTTGGAGAGTTTGCCTTGTTCACTTGTTTTGCTGCATCACAAAGGGATGAATTATTCCTACATATAACGTGTTATTTTACGTACATGTGTCTACCATTTGTCCAATGCAATGCAGCAGAATATGTTAGCTGTATTCAGCTGTGCAAGGTATCATCCCCTGACATCAGTATATCTGTGACTGCCATCATTGCTGTGATCTCTTAAAGCTTAGTCTTTTTCATCTGCCCATCCTTATGCATCAAGTGATTGGAGAGCAAACCCTTTGAACATGTGTGTTTGTATGTGTCAGAGATTGCTGTGGGGGAACTTTAGGAATGTAAAGAAGTTGTGTTAATTGCCTAAGGCACCAGAGAAGCAGACAGTCTGATAAGTCTTCTAGAGATGGTTTTTAGTGAAAGGGTCTGACATGCAGATTTGCATCACTTGATTCTCTATGGCACAGAGGTATGAGGAATAATAGATTGTATTTCCTATCGTTCCTTCTGAGCACAATACTTGCATGGTGCACAAGATGAGATATTGATGGTCTAAGGGCAAGGCTCTCCCAAGATCATCTCTTTGAAAAGATTATCAGTGCTCTTTCTGGGTTGAATAACTGGAGAACGGGAATTAGCATCTAGATATGAGCTGGCTGGTTAAAAAACAGTAAATCATTTAACCAGTTGTGACATGTTTAGATAAATTCATTTTGAAATAGAAATATGAAGGATAGTCTGATCCATTCTGATCTGTATAAACTGCCATGGACTCAGCTATTACAGGTAGTTTTAATTAGGAGGAGGAACTGGGTCTAGGGATCTTAAATACAGTTATTTGAATTTACAAGGATGTACTAAGCCTGCTAGCCCTGAGCATGGGAGCAATCTGAGACAGTTTCCAAGCCAGATGCAACACCCTCAGTGCAAGTCCTATGTTCTGAGAACCTCTCTGCCCTCTTCCCTTCTTAGTCAGCTTATTCTAACTGACTTACTCAACCTATTCAGTTTTCCTTATTATATTCCCTTGCTGTACCCTCCTGCAGGCACCCCCACTCAGCAACACACACCCACACACCTTTCCCATAACAATAGTCACTGAAGTCTGCCTTCACAAAGCAGTGAAACTTTGTTTTAGGTGAATATGTGCGCTTCACTCTCCTACCTTCATATCTGAAAAGAAGAAGTCATAATAGCTGTTAAGTTCTAAGAGTGTCAATGTGACCTAAAGTGATTTAACCTGCAAAGCTTAACAGGGAGCGAGTAAGACAGGGAAGAAGAACTTCTTCTGCTCCCTCCTTCCTTCCCCTACTTATGCAGCTGCCATGCTACGAGTCAGCCATCCATTCTTTTATGAATTATTTTCTCACTGCACTTACAACCTGAGAGGCTGACCCTTGGGTAGCACCCTGGAAGGGGCTAACTCTATGAGAAGCCGATAAGTGGGATGAATAATGCACTTGTTCAGGTATTAGAGAACGTGTGATTAGTTCCCAGAGCTGCCCCAAACCCTTCCTGTTACTCTATGTAGACATGTCTGGTGTAGCTCTTCAAAGGCTCTTCAAAGGTAGGGCTACTTGCCTGTTTACCTCTAAGCCTCTGGACCTCTATCCACTTCTCAGTGCATTAAAAGGGTGTGGTAGTGCTTTCACCAGAGTTGCTGAAAGGTAGCTGTGAGTGAAAATAGAGTCATGAAAAGACTGAGGAGAAGATCTCTGCATTTTGTGGGAGAGGGCATAGTAGATGAACAGGGTTAAATAACAAACACCAATTTCCCTGGAAAATAAAATTTTGCCTCCCTGTGCCAGCAAATTATGGTGACTCTTGTCCTGCCTCCTTCTGTCATACATATCCTATCTGACCACTTGTTTCCTATCAAAAGATGACCTTGGAAGTGTAAAAATAAAGAGGAAATTAACATAAAAAATCAAGGTGGTTTTCTGGCCATCAGGATAAAAAATTACTCATATAATAATCGTCTCCAGTCCTGATGATACAGTCTTTCAAGTGATCTAGCCTGGCACTGCCCTGCTTGCTGCCATGGAGCTTCTGTAGCTGAGACCACGTGGGGCCTGGCCTTTTGCTCTCAGCATCTGCTGGTGTGACACAGATTGACAGGGAGGACAAAAAGAGCATCCAGGCAACCATTCAACACCTTACTCCATTTTCACTGGCACAGAGGTCCTGGCAAATTCATAAGGAGTTTAAGGAAAGTTGCGGGGACTGGGGCCCCTGCTATGTATAGTGCTGTTTTAGACATTGAGCCTTGATTTCTGGTTAAGTAGATTTAGTAGTAAGTCTAGAGTAACTGGGTGTAATTGAGACCTGATCTTCTGAATGTCTTTCTCTGAAACCAATCAGCACCCTTTTCTGCAGCAGCTTGTTATTCGTGAAGAGTCATGAGAACATAAGGACAAGTGGAGCACATCAGTCCTGAGTGCACACAATCCACACATTTGTCTCCAGCAGTGGCTCAGGGCAGATGCATAGGAAGAAATATAAGATCAAGAAAGGAATGTTTTTTCTCCTCCCCAGGACTTTCTCCTTACTTTCATGTGACATAAAGTATGAATACTGATTTGGGTTTCATTATTCTGTTTGCTTACCTCCCCAGGAAATTTCCAACTGAAGAGCATCTTTTTTTGACTGTCAGGAGGTTAGGCTTACAAATGAGGCAGATCTGGCAGGCTTGTCCTCTCTGCTTACTGACCTAAAACTCCCTGTGGCATTTGCCACATCACCATCATTGCTTGTTTAGCTTATTTTTTTCTTTCCTTATGCAGCATTAATTATCATTTCACCAAACAAAAAATATTCTCAGAGATCTGTATCTGTGTGGCTGCATTTCAAATTAAGGAAACCAACTCACATGGTGCCAGAGTATGGATAAATTTCTCTACTAGTGACTAATTGTATCACCTACTGCACAGTACAAGCCAACCCTGTTAGACTAAAACTTGAACTATTCATAGTCAGGCCCTCTAATGGGGTCCCTAGATATTGCAGGCTTCCTGACCTAAGGAGGGCATTAATTAATGTCTACATTTCTGTATGTGTATAAATATGCATAAAATCTAGTCACCCTGAAATGAAAATCCAGTATCTTTCACCAGCATATATTTGCACTCACTTAATGCTAGATATAAAGCTATACAGTACAGAGACCTTTTAAACATACAGACACACTACAGATTAGGTTTAATACTTTACTGTTTGTCTAAGATTGAAGTTTTTCCCCCCTGTACTTGATTCACTAATAGTTTCACAACATTTCATTGTAGACATTGCTGATGTGAGTGTTTTGAGTACAGAAAGTTCATGTTCTATGAAAACTAGTTTGTGGAAACAATAGATACTGTTCTTCAGCTTGGACTATTACCAGTAATTATCTCCTGGCTACTATGCAAATATCTCGTGTCCTAATTTCCACACTTGTTCATTTAACACATAAGCTCATTAGAGTTTAGGTGTTTATTTAAAGGCACCACAAATATCTGACTAAGTTGCTCAACATCTTAATTAATGAGGAGTTTGCTTCAATGGCAAATTCCCCTTTCTGATATAGACATGGTCTGCAATCCATAGATATTTTATTCCTTAGTCTGTTTGGAAAGGACTCCATAGCTGGGCACAGGGCCAGATTTTGATCCCAGTCTCTTTATCTGTTGCAACTGAATAACTTCAGATTTCAACTAGTTCTCTGGCAAATGGAGCCTGTCCTTTCACTCAAGTGTCAGCCCAGCACTCAGCTACTAAAATGAAAAGCACTAGGAAATACCCCTTGTTTGCATTTGACTCCTAACTTGTTACCTCACTTTGCCAAGGAAACTGAAATCAAGAAGAATGGCATATATCCCCTCTCTATTTCCAGTCACTGCTGAGCAAAAATATGTACTCCAAAGTCATTGTATGATATCTATGTTTTCAGAGGCTTGTGAAGTATATTGCTAACACATCATTCATGCAGAGGGCTGGGTAAGGATTACACTGCCTTGGTGCAATGCCTTGGTACAATACCGAAGGGCTGACCCCAGTCAGTCACATGAAGTTAGCAGTGGTCTCTTTTGCAGACTGTTTTTCTGGCCAAGCCCTGTCTTCATTTACATTCCTACAGCCCTAATGAGGTTTCATGCATGTGACCAAAGCCAAAACTTGGGCTGCAGCAATGATGCCTGCATTACGTTTTTGAGAAAATTATGTTAATTTTTGAGGAAAGCTGATTGTAATGCTCTAGTTGGATCTTCTCAGTGGTTGGAGCAAGACCTTGATGTCCACACAAGGAGATTTGCAAAGCTGTTTAGCATAATATGGTGCACAGCTGACAGCTTTTCTAACAAAGACTCAGTAAGTAAAAAAAAAGAGAAAGAAAAAAGCAGTTCACACATTCTTATGTCTATTCTCCCTTTCATCCCCTCCTCCTTCTGGAAATACCTAAACCCAAGAGTCATGATGAGGGCAGCATCCCCTTTGCAGTGCAGGGCTGTGCACTCAAGTGTATCCAACCATTTGTCTGAGCTGCTAATAATGAAATAGGGACAGGAATGCAAGGGGAGGAAACTAGCCTGTAGGCTTCTCCAAAAACCTTCCTCCAATCACTAATGACAGGCAGATCTGCCTTTTTCCTTATCCTGCACTCACTTTCTGTATCTAACAGTGCAAAAATGTTAGCCAGAGGCCCCAGATCAAACCCGGTTGCTAGCTTCTTCACAGTTCCTCTCTTTCAGGAATGGCAAAGGTCTTGCAGAGATATTTCTTTGAATCAGTCTAAGTGCAGAACCTGAGTTTCGGGAGGGAGCCTGATGCAAAACCCATATAGATGTTGCTTTAGGTACATCTTTGTCAAACTGCAGTCAGGCTGATAGAACTGGAGCAAGAGGCTGGGGGTGCTGGTGGCAATGTCCATCCTGGATGCATCCAGAGTCCAGAGATGCCAGCTTTACATATGGCTGTCTTCAATCCAGATTCATACAGGCACAGAAGAAACTGAAAGGTGATTTATTCCAGTGCTGGGATCTGGTTTTCAGTGCGGCCCTTTTGTGAACTGGGTAGTGCCACAGCTGCCTCAAGCTTATTGAACACTTGTGGGCTCTGAAACTAAATTCAGATGTTGTTGCCATTCTGTTTCTGCTGCTCATCATGAAGAAGTACCATCCCTCAGTGTCTTTGGCATCTCTAAGCGTACATCTCCGCCCCAAATGTTATCTGCCTAAACACTTAATATGACACATACCAGCAACCGAGGGAAAGTGATAGCCTGTTATCAGTGATGCCAGAAGATACTGAAGAGCATTAGTTGGTTTTCAAGAGCCCTTATGGAAGCACGGTGATCTATTACAGACCAAGTATCCCTGTGCTTGAGTGGATCAGCATAAAGAAAGGATAAGGCAACAGATTTAGGTAATAGGCTGCCATCACAAAAACTGAATTTTAGAAAGAAGCAAAGCAAAACCAGGTAAGTAAATTTTACTTGCACAGAGCAAGAGAACTCTAACGAATACATGGAATAAATACTTACTTTGCTTGCAACTCTAATAAACCTAAATAAGATTAATTGCAATCCAAATTTTCACTGACTTTTTTTTTTCTGATAGATTCCCTCTTGATATACTTATATCGCTGAGGCAGCCAGGTTTTAAAGTCAAAAGGCTTTTTCTAACACGAAACTCCCTAACACTACCATTAAAAAAAAATCCTGTATTTCTGTATTTTAGCTCCAAACATCTCTTTCCCAAGTGATTTTGAGCCCCACTAAACACATTCATGTGAAGGAAAACAAATACCAGTCTCTGTTTAATCAGTGGCAGTGAACCAGCTGAAATGGTTCTCACTGCAATTTTTCCACACCAAACTGGGCCTTTCCTGGGAGGGTCTCCCAGCACTTGGAAATGTCAGTGTGGGTAGTTTAACAGTAAAACCATGGATCAAAAAAATTATAGGGGTTTACTGGTTTACTACTTACTTCTTTTACTGGAAGGAAGACTTTAGAGGAAAAAGATATCTGCATCTACCAGTGTCCTGTGGTCCTGTCCTTGTTTAGTGCTGGTATAAAAGTACATGTATATACACATAGAATTAGTAGATATTGAACAAAACAGAGAGGCAAACTAATGCTTAATAAAAAGCTTTTTCTGCACAATTGATATTAAATGAACATCAAGGAACTAATAAATTTCATATTTCCAGTCCTGTGACTACACCATTCCTCTACCTATGCAACAGCCATCTCCAATTCACAGAATTCAAGCTAACAGTAATACTAAAGAAAGTGTTGTGGATGATGAAGTCCTTTAATTGGTGTAATAAAATTATTTGGAAAAAAAATGATGCAAGGTGATTTTTCTTCTCAGACAATACACTATTAGCCTCAGGAACCCATTACCATAAGATATAAACTTTAAAGAGTGTAATGAAATTCAGAAACAGATTGTTTGTAAAGAAAACAGTAATATCCAGTATTGATGGGAAACAGTTGCTTTAGAGGGGCTCAAACCTAATCTTCATGCAAGTTGTACATTTTTTGACAGGTAGGAATCTTCCTTCTGGACAAATACCTTGTTCCTTCCTACTGAAACTGATGATGCTGACAGCATCTTTTGCTAGGATACTTGGTTAAGTGGACTACAGGGATAGGCTTGGTCTCATCTAATCTTATTGCTGTAGTAACCGATACCCAGTCTAAGCTGATATTTTTCTTGTCCTCTTGAGTCAGTGCACAGACACAGGTACCTCCAGGTAGTGAATCACCCAAATTCTCCTAGACAGCAAGTTGGGCTGAACTATCCATTCGTGCCACCATGTCTTTCCTGACAAAAGAGGGAAGTTGAAGGTGGGAGACAACTCCAGATTATCACATCTACAGATGAGTGTCTACACATGCAGCAGGTGTTGGAGCTCCTGTTGCAGGCAGAGGAGATCAAATCATTGATTCACATCTCCAAGAAGAAAGGACTGCACAGGTGGAGAGAGGATTCCCTCCTTCTTCTCTTGGCCTTGAGCTGCCCATCAGTTTTGTGGGGATTCCAACATCACTGAGAGGACATTTCTAGGCATATTCCTTCACAAGGGCTTACCTTCTTTCACTGAAGTTACTGAGCAGCTTTTAGATGTTAGCAAAAAAGTAACTCACCAGCTGCCAAGGCTGGGTTGTACAAACTGGTTAGAAATTACTGCTCTGAAGCAACTGCAGACTGGCCCTTGCTCAGCATTGATTCCATCAGTGGCACAGCACCAGTGGGCAGAGCAGCCTAGCAGCTAATGACAGACATGAGAGTTAAAAATCGGTATCAAAGAGCTTGCTTTCAGCCCTGGTTTTGATAAACGTTTTCCTCCTAACCCAGATACAAAGTCAAAGTAGAAACAACTTGAAAAGATAACATCTATCAGAACTAATAAGTGCTAATCTAGCATGGAAGAGATAGCAACCTATTGAGTTGACAGGCAGAGAGAAGAACAAAGTCTAGCTACAGCATATTGAGAGTCTATACAATTATAAATCATAAATTATAAAACAGCTTACTGTGGAATAAGAACACAGCCACAGTAACAGTTCTAATAAATATTTGAAACAATGCCTTGATTTGATTAGTGTTATAAAATCTGACTACAACTCAACTCCTTATAACTTCCCACAAAAAAAAAAGATAAAAACAATAAAATAGAAAAAAAATCACTACCTGAACCTTTTTTACTAATCATAAAGTATTGCTTCTAGACAATCAGTTTATTAAAGGAATTGGCAGTTGGTTGGCTATGTGGATGTGTCACAATTTTGAAACTGTCAGAGCTCCAATTATTCACTAATCATAGCAATGTACCTACAAGCTACTAAAAAGAAAAAAAAATCCTCAGGAGAGAAATTTTGTTCTCCTTAGTTAGCATGCAAGTCAACTATGACTCCTTGTTTTCATAGAGGACTTCTAAGTTTTCTGCGGGGTGGAAAGATGAGAGATTAGCCCCAGAAGTAAACCCTGGCACAGATTGCAAAGATGTAGCAGAATGAGTACCAACTATTAGGTCAGTCACTGATCACAAAAAAAAGGCAAAGGGGCACAAAATCCTGCATTCACCTTTCATTGATGCTTCTTTGTCCTGAGCCTTTGAGAAGCCACCTTGGCAAAGAGAAGTAACTCTTGTCGATGACACCTGGCACTTGCTATTTCTGCATATTGGAGATTATTGCACTCAACCCACTGGCATCTGCCTCCTAGATGAGGTTTAAACAAGACACGTTGCTTTTGTTATTAACTCAACCATTGCAAGACACAAATTAGTCAGTTGATGGATTTCATTGACTAACGGGAGCTGTAAGGAGACAAAACATTGCATCTGTGTTGGCTAAGTAACAATGGCTCTTTGTAGAAGCTCTGTTCCTGTCAATGTCTCCAGCAGTCATGACACAGTCATTCTGTAGTATGCACCAGGAGGAGGGGCAGGCATCCTTTCAGGACGAGCAAGTACTGAGAAGCACAATGGTCTCCCTTACATCAGGTGAAGTGAGGGATTCAAATCAGACCTTTTAAAGACATGGACAGCTGGTGTGAGGGAAAGGCTTTGTTACATCTGTAGTACATCAGATCTTCCTTAAATGAGCTTTCAGGGCATGATCAGACATTGCAAGAGGTCCAGGCAGTGAGGAGACCTGATTTTCCTTCTTCTGTTTATGCATAGAGGCTTCCACATCTGCTTGATCCCCTCCAATTCTCTATTTTTTTTGCTTGTTTTAGAGAAGAAGAGGTGAAGCTGAGAAGGGAGGATCTGGGTCAGAGATTTGGGTTTTACACATCATGCTTCACCTTGAGCTTCACTGATGATGTGCAGCAGAGGTAATTCTGATCCTCTGGAGGCATATGGTAAGCAGTTTCTCTACAAATATAAAAACAAGAAGAGTTTTTTAAATCACTGAGGAAGCTGAGGGTTTTAGTCAAGCTAGTCTTAGATTTCAGCAAATTCCTTGTTGGATAATGTGTTCAAAACCACTGTCTGTCCTGAAAGGTAGAGGGGCAATTGAAACCACAAACATCCAGGGGCATGGAATGAGAATATCAAGAAAGTGGTGACACACCCATCTGGGAGAAGAGGAATTATTGCACAGTAAGCAGCTTTCCTGGGGACAACTGTTACATCAAGCTTAGTAGATTCATTATGTTGTATTGTTGGGCAGAGAGAATTGGTATGGGACATCATATATCCATGTTGCTGATGTCTTGGTCCTCAAGTCTCTGAAATAGTGTGGCTTCATGTACAAAATATGCCAGGAATGGTCCCTGGATAGTGCTAACTTCTGAGCTGTGCCTGAGAATGGTTTGTGAAGGCATTAGTTGTGCCAGATCTGAATCAGGTCAGGAGCTACTGTAATCATTTAATAGTGCAGTCCGCTCAGTCCCAGGCTGAGGATATTCCCTGTATTTTTTATTTTTCAAATAAAGTAATAATTCCTGAGGCTATCATTGGTTTGAAGTGACCAGCCTCAAAGTGGACATTTATTCTTGTACTATCTGTACATTGTTGCTACTGGTCTTAAAAAAAAAAAAAAAAAAAAAAGATCAAACAACTGAAATGAGCACAGAAACAAAACACTCCCGTTTGATTCTGGTAGTTCATACAGCTGTGAAAACAATTTATTCCTAAGAACACACACTAGAAATATCATCTCTTCTTTGATTAGTCAGCTGTCTACTAACTGGTCATGATATCTAGAAAAATCAGTCATAGGCACCTGACAAGTAGTTTGCATAAAATAAAGCTTAGTATGGGGTTTTCTTTCCAGCTGGTTTGTACACACAGTTCATTATTCACTGTATACGTGACTAGCTACTTCTAATATGTAATACATTTTCTTCTTTTTATTTACACAGAGAAACTATAAACAGGAGAAAACCAAATGGATACATATGTATATACATATATATACACATATGTTAGCTAGCTCTAATTCTACAACTGTTCATTTTTGCAAATCCCCAGGTATCTGTGAAAAGACATCTGAATAAATAACAGTGTTGACTCACAGCACTTGGTCACAAGCATGATCTATTTATAACAATATTTCTAAATTAATCTTCTTAATAACAACCATAGTAGATTATAAAAAAGTTACCACATTAGGCATTTCTTTGGATAAACCCATACATGTAGTAGCATTTTTCTTCATTGTCGCTACTCTCAGTCCATGAGAAATTCATGGGAAGAGAAATGTAATACCAAGACTACAAATTCTTCAGTCAACAAATGGAGTTAACCATTAATATGATCATTGAAATTAACAAATTGTGCAGCTATATTCCCTAGTAAGTTCTGAGACTAATCAAACAAGATGTTTTTAATATATACCTGATCTCCTTCTATGACCAAGTGACTAGACTCTTGGATGAGGGAAAGGCTGTAGATGTGGTCTTCTTGGACTTTCGTAAAGCCTTTGACACAGTTTCTCACAGCATTCTGCTACAGAAACTGTCAGTCTCTGGCCTGGACAGGTGCACACTCTCCTAGGTGGAAAACTGGTTGGATGGTCGGGCACAGAGAGTGGGGGTAAATGGAGTTAAATCCAGCTGGAGGCCAGTCACAAGTGGGGTTCCCCAGGGCTCAGTGCTGGGCCCAGCCCTGTTCAATGTCTTCATCAATGACCTGGATGAAGGCATTGAGTGCACCCTTTGCAAGTTTGCAGACAACACTAAGCTGGGTGGAAGTGTGGATCTGCTGGAGGGCAGGGAGGCTCTGCAAAGGGATCTGAACAGGCTGGACCACTGGGCAGAGTCCACTGGCATGAGGTTTAACAAGGCCAAATGCCGGGTCCTGCACTTGGGGCACAACAACCCTAAGCAGTGCTACAGACTGGGAGAAGTCTGGTTGGAAAGCTGCCTGGAGGAGAAGGACCTGGGAGTGTTGGTCAACAGCCGACTGAACATGAACCAGCAGTGTGCCCAGATGGCCAAGAAGGCCAATGGCATCTTTGCCTGTATCAGAAATGGCGTGAGCAGCAGGTTCAGGAAGGTTATTCTCCCTCTGTACTCTGCACTGGTGAGACAGCACCTCAAATACTGTGTTCAGTTCTGGAGCTCTGGAGTGTGTCCAGAGAAGAACAACGAAGCTGGTGAAGGGGCTGGAGAACGAGTCTTATAAGGAACGACTGAGAGAGCTGGGGTTGTTTAGCCTGGAGAAGAGGAGGCTGAGGGGAGACCTTATTGCTCTTTACAACTACCTGAAAGGAGGTTGTGGAGAGGAGGGTGCTGGCTTCTTCTCCTTAGTGACAGGGGACAGGACAAGAGGAAATGGCCTCAAGCTCCACCAGGGGAGGTTCAGGCTCAACATTAGGAAAAAAAAATCGTCACTGAAAGGGTCATTGGGCACTGGAACAGTCTGTCCAGGGAGGTGGTTGACTCACCTTTCCTGGAGGTGTTTAAGGTGCAGGTAGATGAGGTACTGAGGGGCAAGGTTTAGAGATTGGTGGGAATGTTTCGACTTGATGATCCAGTGTGTCTCTTCCAACCTAGTGATTCTATGATTCTATGATACACAACTGTATGACTAATTCTGATAGACTAGCTGAGATTCTCAGTACAGAGATATTTGTTCCACATTCCCTCCTGTTTATTCTACTTGTCTAACCTTTCCATGCTCTGCCTCAGCATTCTGTTCATGTGGTAAGTGATGTGTTTTCTTATATCAGATACTGTGGTCTTGTATCACTTTATCTCAATTTTAGGGGCAATCAATTTTTAGTTATAGAGCGATATAAGGCCTCTGCATCACCTCACTATCAGATCCACTTTACTGTTTACCAATTAAAGGTCAGACACAGGTTAGTGAGAAAAAACTCTCTGAAATGCTGGCCTGATAGCATTATTACAGCTTGTGCTTTGGCACAGGGCTAGCAATATGTCAGCTGTGTAGCACAGTGTTTAGAAATGGAAGAGAAACTGTAGGCTTCCAGTAAATTCTGGACCTAAACCAGGCATAGATAAATATGCATTCCCAATATCTTGGGGATAAATCTTTTGTTAAAAAAAAAGGAGAATTCTGATACCACTGCTTCCACTGATTTTGCTAAAAGACGCAGACAATGATTTGTGTGTATTATTTGGCTTTGTTGCTGTTATTGGATCATTTCTAGGTGCAAGCATCTGGAACAGCCCCCATTGCTGAAAAATTTGCCATGGGGCCCATCTGCAAATCTCACACTATATACAGAGAGACCAGGAGCCTCTGTACAAAGCACAGATCCCTTTGCTGCAGAGTACCAGCAGCTCCAGCCTCACCCATGGCAGAGATGCTGCCTCCTCTCCTGGCCAAAATTCCCTCAGAAGAGGGAACCCAGGTCACAAACAAGAAACAAAAGATTGTGTCACCTTTTCCTCTTAAACTGAATTACATTGGTCATGTTGGTGAATGCTGAACTCATGCTTGCGAGGTTGCCTTTGGGATCAGCCCTGATAGTCTGTCCCTCACTGTGGAGCTGCAGGACCAGCTTTTGACAGTCCTGTAAAGTATCATTCCAGGACCGATTGTGTTATGCTCCTGTTTCCCTTCTTCATGCACTCCCTTTTCAACCCTCTCAAGCCACCCTAAGAGGTGAGAGAGGCATGATTTACCCTTATGAGCTCTCTGCTTGTACATCCCTGTCACATTAAACACATCCCAGTGTTTTACAGCTCTGTCCTCAGAGATGTTAACAGATATTTTTCCTGGTGCTGAGGCAGCCATAATGATGAGGCTGGCACAGGGGTGGACGCTGCAGTTTCAGGATGTAATAGCTGCTGTTAATGATCCACTGTGTACAGGAGTGTTGCAGCTTTCATAATCTAGGCTTTTGTTCATCTCTGATCGTCAGAGAAATGAACCATCTGGTTCTTATGATTTATTGCAGATTCTCCATTAACTGCCTCTGACCACTTCTTTGCTATAATGGATGTGATTGCAGCTCGGTTTGAGAGCTGGCTCCTGTTTGTGCTTAGTAGCATCAGAACCCAGACAAGATCTGGGGAGCAGTGCTGGAACAGCAGGCAAGAGAAGAGCCAATTCCTTTGCACTGTGTCTCAGTCCATCATGTTACAATGTCAGATGCATGGAAACCCTGTTCCACAACTCATTCTGTGTTAACTACACCCATACACACAAGCAGAGTACAAGTGGATTTCTTCACCAAAGGGTTCAGATCTAGACCTTAGGAACAACAGGCAATAGAAGCATCTCAGGTCACAAGTCAAACTGAGGAAAGGCAACATCAGGAAGTCCTCTCTTTGTCCCTCCTTTGCGTCTGACCTGATGGCTATGCTGTAACTGGTTTGTTGAACTGACTAGTGTGAAAAAGATTTTTTTTCCCAAAGTTGTGTTTATTCAGAACTCACGAAACCAGCATTGGTGCTGAATGCTCCTTGTCATGCAACTGCTGTCTCAGGTTGCACAGTCTTTTTGCCAGCCTAGTGTGAAGATAATTTGAGGAGCAAGCAACAATACAGAGGTACTTACAGCATTCACTGTGTGCAGTGGGAGCTGAGGGACTTACTTGCTGGTGATACCTGCCTGGTTATGTGCATTTAGTCACTACCCCTGAGCTCCATCATGCATGACTATGCACAATGTGATGTCTTGAGGTAGGCTCTTTTCTTGTCATATGTAGTAACCATGCTTAGCTTTTTTGGAAGCAAGAAAGAGGTTCTGGGATCCCTTTGTCGTCAAAGGATCTGGGCAAAGACTTTTCATGTTGGCAGACCCCAAACTTCATAGTTTTTCCCTAAACAGGCTTGTGGCAGTCTGCAGGAGGTTTACAAAACCCATAAGAAATCCTCTAAGGACCCAGTTACGGCAAGTTATTGGCAGACAATAAATGACTTTAAAGCAAATTCCTCTTTCCCTGATGTAGGAGAGGAGGAACACTTGGATTTGTGGCACTTATTATCAGGTAAATACTTATAAAGGGGAAGAAAGGGAAAAAGTAGGATGTTCAGGGAAGAAGTACCTGCCTTGTAGGCTGGGGAGTGTAGTGCGGGTAGTTTGTTGTGTTAAAGGATGCCAGCTGTGCAAACCAAGATTTACCTCTGACATTCCAAGCAAAGCTGATGTCTCAGTGTTAGTTTGTTTTACATTTTTTATAGAAGCAAATCAGTAAACACAACCATACGCATGGGGAAATCTTTTATTCCAGATAAAAAAAGTCACAGTGTACCCAGCTGTGTCTGGTTCTTGATGCCTTTTATGTTAAGGACTGCTATCACTTTGAAAATAGCCACCTGGATTCCTCAGGTAATTCACTTTAGAAATAATAGCGCAATATAATGGAGAACTATAAAAATTACTTGAAAAAGTCTAAAGTACTAAATGGAAAACATTATCCTTTCTTCAAGACTTTTGAACCACCTCTACAATTCTGCAGCAAGGAGATTATTTTCTATTAGATATTACAGATGGAGCTGTTACTCTAACATCACGTTATCCTAATGGTGTCTTAGAGTGAATTATTCTGAACTCTTCTCAGAATTATTCTTAAGGCAAAAGTTCATGCCAAGAGAAAGACCTAGCATTTTATTTTTGCTCTTCTGAAACCATTTGTTCTGCTGGCTGCCTTTAGTAGTTAATCACCTTGCAGCCTTTGCTAGAAACTGATCTCATGCTGTACCAGGTCTATTGATAGCACTATTGACATTTTTTGATGCTGGCTGGTGGTATGACTATCATGGCAAGGCCCTGCTTTCCTTTCTTACAAGTACACGTGAGCATTAAACCTGTTGCACTGAATGACTGGTTGCACAAGTTTAAAACCAGGAGCTGACTGGAATACCATGAAATCACCTCTACAATGATTCCCTGGTAGATACTGTCATTGATGAGTGTCTGTTCAGCTGCTATTCCACTTTCTGCACTGATAAGGATAGATAGGTGGGTATTTTATAGAACAAATGTTGTCATTTATCAGCAAAATTGCTAGCTTTCTAAAGAGGGGCTAACAGAATATGTTGACATATTTTAAACCAATTTAAACTATTTACAACACAGAATATGGATATCTCAGTAAAGGATCTTCTGTGTAAGTGACCAGCTATGAAAGCATCATTTAAGAATTTTCCAGAATAAAATTCCTCCTCCCAAAGAGGCAAGGCTTGACAGATCCTTGGAAAAAAGCCTTTCAGTGCTCTCAGCAGAACAGAAGTTCAGAGATGGAGAAGATTTATCAGGACATCCAGAACATCTTCCTGATAATAGAGCATTGTTTTCCTAAAATGCATTTTTTCTAGTGCTTTGTCTAGTTTCTAGAAGCCCTAAGTGATGGATGGTGGTTTTATCATTAACCTTGGGAAATGATTCCAGAGCCTAACAAATCTCAGTGTCAGGCTTCCTTGCATTAGTGCCACTGCTCAGTAATTTCATAGGGTTATACTGGTTGCTTTTCCCTCAAAGTGTAAGCTCTTGCTGAATTTAAGTACAAGAGTAGATATTGCAGGTAGCTTTTGACTATCCATCCTCATGCAGGTGGATTGCTTTCTCAGATAAAGCAGGCTCTTGGAAATCTGAGAGTATTTCTTCACCAAAGTGAGCAAGGGGAAATTCCAGTGCTGCCCTGAACTGAAAATTATTACCACGCCAGCAGAGTTGCAGAAAACAACCTTGCATATGATTCCAGTGCATTATAATGGAAAATGAAACTTGGGATAAAGCTTAACTTCTGCAGCCACAGATGTGGACCAACGTGGCATTGCAAGGGACAGGGGACATACAAATTGCAGGAGGTCAACTCTCAGCTGTCAAAGTGGAAATATTTTACAACACAGCAATCAGAATGTTTGATTATCCTTTGATTTTCTAAATTTTTTTTAATCATTGATTTAAGCCTTTGTTTTTCTTTTAAGAGCATGCTTTATTCCAATGGATTTGGACACTCTGTGACAGAAAAGTCAGTCAATGATGGTCAAAAGAGATGAATTCAGACTGGAATGGGGCAGCGAAAGAACACGGTAACAGAGAACTCGGTGTGTTCCACAGGCATGATGAAGACTAATGGGATCTGAAAATTTCAGCATAAACTCTCTGGCAAAGGATTAGAAGAGAGATAGGAAACAAAAGAGAGAAGTAAACAATCATTTGTCATAGTAGTGGGACATGACCTGTGGAGATCTACAAGGGGATGTGTTATTACCTGTTCTGCTCACACTTATCATTGATATGGGAACAAAGAGCAAAAAAAGTTAGTATAATGAAGACAAAGTCCAGCTCTGAAGAACTACAAAAGCAATTGCCCTGGCAATAAAATGGCAGATCAAATTCAGTGTGAATAAATAATACAACTGGGTAAAAGATGGTCCTCAGCCTTCTGCATGAAATGATGAGCCAATTTGACTTTATCACTCAGGAACAAGATCTTAGGATCTTGGAAAAACAAATCTAATATTAAGAGTTTTTAGGAAAGGGATAATTAAGAGAGTAGATGAGTATGCCTCTATATAAATACCACATTTTGGTGAAAAGTTCTGCTCCTTGTGTCTCAAAGGGGATATAATAAGACTAGGAAGGGTTCAGAGAAAGACAAAAGGATGATAAAGGTGTGGGAAAGCTTCTCTGTAAGGAATAATTAAGCAAATTAGGAGGCCTCGGGGACTATTGAACGGATATATAACAGAGGTCTATAAAACCTTGAGTGGCCAGAAGTAGGTTCATAGGTAATTATTATTCCCTGTCTCTTCCAAGAAAAGGATTAGTGGGCATCAAATTAAGCCAGCAAATGACAAGTTCAAAGTGTACAAAAGGAGATGGCTCTTCAGGTGTTGTGTGGCTGAGCTATGGAGCATCACACCACAGATTGTTGTGGGTGTCTTATGTGGATTCAAAAGATGACTAGCAGATTATGTGTATTCAGATGGGAACTGGACAAGCTTATGAAGAAATCCAAGAAATCCATTGAGAGTTACTGAACATAAAGATGTGACTGCTGTCTCACAAAGATTTTGTTCAGCTAGCTGTTGGCTGATTAAAAAAAAATGTTCAGAGAGGTAGCATTATATGTTTGACCTCCGTATTTAAACTTTCACTTAAAAACCCTCTTGGCCACTTGCAAAGGCAGAAAAGTGGTGGTGGGGGCAGTCTGGCCCAGTACAATGATTCCTATTTTCTCATGTTCTGGTATTCCTGGAGTCCTACAATCAAACCACTTAATGAAAGGTTTTGCAAAGATATCTACAGTAAAGATGTCTGCAGTACAGGTGTGTCCACAGTAAAGATAGAAAGTTCATGTTTTCCTACCCACCAAATTTACATAAAGAGCAAAAAATGTATTGTTTGGGAAATCATTAACACAGCTTCATATCAAACTCATCCCTATTCAGGTATTATGCAGGCTAGAGTAAAACTTGCAGTCCAGACCACAAATAGACTGTCAATTAAAGCTGACAGTCACAGCATGTTGGCTAGATAAAGTTGTTATTCCTTAGTACTTAAATTAAAAAAAGAGGGAGCCTTGTATAGTAAAGAAGTTAATTGTAATGCAGTTCTGTTTTCTGACACATACAGTCATTGCTAAATCTTCAGTTTGAAAAATAGACTATCCTTTACAAATCATAGTAAATCTGTCCTTTTTACCACTACATGCCTTTTTGTAGGGACAATACCATGACAGATATCAGAAAGCTGATTTCTACCACAGAAAAGCCTCTCTCTGCTTGAGAGAGCAGATGCACTCCCCTGTGACTAACCTAATCTCTCCTGCACCACCCCAGGGGACCCACATGCTTCCTCCAGGGATGAAAACTGGCTTTGATTGTTAATGTAGTTTTTGAGCTTTCCAGATAAAGCACATTTCTCTCTAGATAGAAAGCTCTTTTCTTGGTATGGTTTCCTCACTTGAAAAGATCTGTAAGCTTTATGGACGAGTATGCCTACCAACGAAGATAAATAATCAACTGATGAATACTCAGTAAGGCTACTCTGAACTCAACTTAGGGACTGTGAAAATCAGGCACAAGGATGGAAGATATTTAGTGAAGGTATCTCACATATTTAAGTTTCCTCTTGTGTACTGTAGATGGACCTTGAGCTTTTGAGCTTCTCCACGGAAGAACAACACTTCTCTGCCTAACAAGGCCCCAGGATACTCTCACTGGAGGTTTTAAACAATGAGGAAGACAATCTCACGAGCTTCTTCAATCCTTTTCTGAAACATGAGCTCTAGGCTACATGAGTTTTGAGATCTCTTCCATGGCTATTTTGTGCAAATCAGGGATTTTCCAGATCAACTCATACAATGTATATGCTAAAATGGAATTTGACACACATCTGCTTCTGTGTCACTTCAACACTCATGGATTCTTTCTTTCAAACAATTTCAGCTCTATGTGCTTTCAATTAAAATGTTATAAACCATTTATAGCTTCTTGCTGCAAATCACTGAGGACGTTTACATTGTAAAAGACGTTGTCCACACTGAGTTTGTGGTGCATACTGCCATGTTGCTTGCAGTCTTGCCTGCAGTTTGGTATATTTGTCAGCTGCCTGCAAGAAAGTCCTTGGATTTCATTGAATATTCCTATGTGGATGACTTTCAGAGCTGAATCCACCGAGTTTGAGCTGTTTGTTGACAAGGCCAAGTAGAGAAAAGAGATGATCTATATTCCCAAATAGAATGAGGTCATGATCCATCTGGTGACATAGGATTTTAAACAAAGATGTGGGGCGCAGACTCGGGGTTTGGTTTGCCACCATAGAAGTTTTCATCTTAGTTCTGAATGGGGCAATTCATATTCTTTTGCCTCAAAGAGAGGCATGTGAAGACAAGGGGATTGGCTCTGGTGAATCAGAGGACTGTAGATAACTGTGCCAGCTGAACAGTGCAAGAGTAAAGACTAATGCGAAAAAACTGGACGCTACGATATATGTTGTCCCAGTCTCTCTATTCTGCTTGCCCATGTTGTTTTTCAAATCAATTAGGTCCCAATCCTTGGAAATATTTAGACAATGAATTGTTGGGAACATTAACAAGCTAGATTTTAGTTTTGAACCTGGGACATCTAAACTCTTTCTAGTCTCATCATTCACTGGAGATAAGCAACAACAGAGACCCTTTCCCATAGAAACCCAAATCTGTGACCATTCTGGCATCCCACTCAACCCCTCTCTCACATATACTCATCGTGAGCTTCAGCCAAGAGGCTTCTGCAGAACTCTGCACATAACACGGTTCTGTGAAGCTGCTACTACAAACAGCGGTTCTCTTGAAAGTCCTTTTATTACTTCTAGCTGTCATCTCCCTGCCAAACCCACACCTTGAACTATCCCATCTAATTATACTCACTGGCCATCTTTCCCCTTTTTATTGGCAATAGATTTGTTGTTAATTGCATGTGCTTGGATTTAAAGAATGGTGTCTGTCTCTCCTTATGTGGCTCTGAAAGGAATATTTCTGCATCCTGGGTAGTTTCTCTGACATGTTTATGCCTTGCTGGTTACTGTAAAAAATGCAAGACGTATTATGTACTGCAGAAAACCAGGCTGGCACTTTGCAGCTCTAATGTTGTGCCTTATTGTATAGTTAAAATAAATGTACCTGATATCAGCTTTATTACTCCTGTTAGACCATCTAATGGCTTGATGTGCAGGAGTTCTTCTAGCAGGATGTTAAAGGGAAAGCACCAACTGCTCAGCTCAGCCCCTGTACTCAGTAGCATCCAGGGAGCAATCAGCGACTCTGTAGAGCAACACACGATGCTCAGCAGGGGCTGTGTTAGGGCTCTGAAGTCAATCTCTTGCCTCCAGATACTACTTTCAACCTGTGATAGAGTGTCAAAAAGAAGTTAGCGCAACAGAAAAAAAAAAAAAAGAAAGAAGGTCCACAGATGCTGTTTGTAGTCACTGTCCATTTCAACTTTTCATTAAAAATATTCCATCTTGGATGCTATAAAGACTCCCCTCCGAGTGATGCTGCAGCAGTCAACCAGGACAGGTCTATTCAACACTGCTGAAACTGTGTTCAATGAATATACCTGTGAGGTTTGAAATACACTGCAATCATTCCTGACTGACAGCTGTATAAAGTTTGGGGTCTCATGAACTTCTGCCACTCACTTATCTGGGCAGTGCCTTGATCAGGGTATCAACAGTTGAGCAAACCCCTATGGGGTTACTTCACAGACTCGGTGGTGTTTAGGATGCAGTTCATGTCAGTTCATGCCTGTGTTCTATGTTTGGTTAGGTGAATCACATCAAAGTATTGATGTACTCACTACATCTTCACTGACCATCCACTGACTAGATGCTGCCTGCAATACAGACATTTGTGTCAGAGACACTGAATGTTAGGCCAGGTGAGTCCCACAGAACACACGGGCTTTGCTTACGTATATTCTAAAGATTTGCTTTGATCTAGCTGTCCTTGGCTCTCTTTGACTCTAATTCTCAGATAAGTGAAGTAAATACACTGGAAACATCTTTATGTGGTCAGAGAAACCCTGCTCTGTGTGTCTCTTTGGTGGAAACGTTCTTGTCTTAAAACACTACTGTCACCACATTTCTAGCTTCATGTCTTTGCTGTCATCAACACAACACCTGGAAGGCTTCACAACCATTTCAAAGTGTTAATATTTGTTCTAGGGCAGCAGAACCTCAAAAGCCATTCCTTCCTGTGGCTAGCACAACTCTTGATTACAAGTACCACCAAAGTGGTACAGAGGCCTTTTGTTATCACCACTTAGGAGTGAGGGAGGATAAATGATGAGTTAACTGTTCAGCGCAAGAAGATCTCAGATAGGTTGCAAATGGAGCAGTCTCATATGGATGCACCTCAGAATTCCTCTTAAGCAGAACTAGTGCCTTACCACTGCCTCTTAACAAAGATGCTGAAGTTTTGAGGAAAATGCTCTGGGCCAAATGACAACACAAAGCACAGCTAGGGGGTCAACTAGTCATTTCTAGCTGATGTATTTTTTTCTTCTTATGCTGAGTCTAGAGGTGAGGGGCAAGCTCCTGTTGCCTGTGTGAAAAAACACATGAATACTCATTCACCTGTGCCCTTCTGCACTCCCAGGTCTGGTACACTTTCTTTGGCAGAAGGAAAGAGGGAGCTACCATGATGGTAGCCCAGGGAAAGATCTGACCAATAAGCAGTAAATTATACTACGTGTAGGTATGGGTATAGGTATAGGTATATAACTAAGATCTCTGGAGGCGTCCAGTAAAGAGACTCTGGTGCTGAAATGAAAAGATTAGCTTTGACCCTATGGAGCAGTGTTTCTGAGCCTAGGATCTGCTAAGCATTTTTAGAAAGTACTTATTTTGTTGATTCTACCACTTACCCAGATTTTAATCAGAACCTGTGCTCAGTTGAGCTGGTTTAGCCAGTATAACTCACTGGCCCAGGAGAGCTCAGATCAGTTACCACATTTGATCTGCAGTGAAATTGTTCTTTTTGTTCATTTTCCTGGCTGGATTACCTCTAGCACAAAGGGTCAAGTGATTTGAGCAAATTGTCCTTGGCTTATTCAGGATTAATCCACAGGTTTTGCCTGGTTGCACTTATTTCCTCCACCCACACAGTTAAGGGATCACTGAAACTTCAGTATCCAGTACACAGTATGGGCAATACACCGTGATAAATGAAAGCAGTAAAACACACCTCCAGAGATTTCCTTTGGGCAGAAACCAGTGGATCAATTGAAGGCTGAGAAAAGATTAGAGGTAGACAAAGGGGTACTTCAGTCTAGCCAAGCTGCAGAAGCAGTAAGTGGGACTGTCAGAAGACTTTTTGCAGTTAGTACTGTTTATTTTGTTAGATTGTATAGTACAATCATTGAAACTTCATGTACTGAACATTGCAATAGTCACATTATGCTGAAAGAAGGATCAAGTGTAGAACACCAAGAGGACAGAGTATTTTCAGGAATAGGACTAATTATCTCATACCTTCTAAGTACAGTTCATGCTTCTTGTTGAACTTAATGTCAAAACTCTGGAAAAGTTAGCGGGGAGAGCTCGAGAGAGTTATACTTCTTCATCCTGGATAGGAGAAAGGTCTGGGGAGACTTTATTGTGACCTTCCAGTCCTTTTAGGGGACTTATAAAGAAGATGGGGACAAACTTTCTAGTAATGTCTGTTGTGATAGGACAAGTAGTAATGGTTTTAAACTGAAAGAGGGTAGATTTAGACTAGATATAAGGAAGAGTTTTTTTACTTATGAAGGTAATGAAACACTGGAACATCTTGCCCAGAGAGGTAGTAGATGCTCCATCCCTGGAAACATTCAAGGTCAGCTTGGATGAGGCTCTGAATGATCTGATCTATTTGAAGATGTCTTATTGCAGGTGGTTGTTGAACTAGATGACCTTTCAAAGTCCCTTTGAACCAAACTCATTCTATGATTCAATGATCCTAAGATTTTCATTCAAGATCTGATCCAAAGCAAACAGAGAAGATCCCACATCTCAGTAAAAGCTCTAATTCATTAAATTCCAGCAACAGAGCAGAAAGTGCTGTATATCAGCTCTTCAGAGAAGCCTAGTTCAGTAACTATTTTCTGAAAACACTACTGGAGCTGACCCTGAAGTCTGGAGTGTTAGAGGAAATAGACAACCATTTTCTTTGTGAGTTCTTAAGTGGATTCACAAATGTTCAGCAGCACAAAAAGGCAAGTATCTGGGGATTTTCATTTCTTCCTGGGTGATCAGCAGCTATGGGGGGACTTCAAGTATCTAGTAAGTATTTCAAATAGGTGGATGTGGATTAATATGTTCTCCAGTTCTGAAGATTTTAAGAAGGCATGCTGAGACTTGCCTACACTAAAAGAGGATTGTAATACCAAGCACACCACACTTCCAAAGCATGGAAGGATTTTCCAGTCAGAAGGTGAAGCGCTATTACAGTGGCCTGTCTGAACTGTCAGAGCCTATGTGCATTTGATCTAGAAAATATCCATGAAAACATAGTTTCATTACCTTTTTTATATTTCCTCTATGCAGCCACTCACTTTGCAAAAAGAGGCTTCTTTCTCTGGTGATGTGTATTTTTTCTGATCCTTGACTAAATATAGAAGTAGAAAGACCCGTGACAATGCAAGGAAAAAGATCATTAAAATAATTTTGACTCTGAAACTTCGGGATGAGCTTGCAGTGAAAGTTTGTGAGGAAGAAATGGTGCATTTCTCATTAAGTCCAAACCAGTTCTCCTGTCCCTGTTGATGATCTGCCCTTGTTTCAAACCAATTAAACTGGAGCTAATCTCTCTGTTGGTTTGAGACACACTGTCTTTGTTACATATAGCTCCTTTTGTGCACAAAGTTGTAATGAATTTTTTTGTAACCTACATCCATAATGGAGAATGATCGTCTTTGTACAAACACAGAAGATCTTGTTCCTGAACCAGATAACTTTGAACTTGATTTAGGGCCAAACGATGGAAAACTGAAAGGCTCCTATTGACTTCACTGTGTATTAGATCAGACTGTCACTGCCTACATTCAATCAAGGACATATTGTAGCTAATTTAAAGTGTATATTGTGAACTGGCTGAAAAGCACAATGATAATGCAGCACGCGTTCCTTTTAGAACCTGCCTTTGGTAAAGGGTGACTGAAATGCTTTATAGAGAAAGGTTTTTTAGAAGAAATTTGGAAGAATGAGCATTCAATGTTGCCTGATTCTAAAGGAGTCCTCAGAAGTTTGGGGTTGTTTGTTTGGGGGGGGAAGGGGGGGCAGAAGCTAATAAAGTATCTAAAGGTTATTTTTTAAGGAAAAAAAACAGCCTGGGAAATAGATGAATCCGGTGGAAAAATGAATTAAATTCTCCGTGTGTAACTCCAAATACTGCTGCATTTGGATGTACCTGCTGAGAGATACATCTGTTGTTATAAATACTCTAGGATATGTTTGACTGTAAGCCACACAACCCCATAAGCAAAGGAGTTAAGCAGTGAGTATAAATTCTGAAGTAAAGTGCGCTTAGAGGGCTCATTCTACAAACATCCTGCAAATGTGCTGTGCTGTAAATTTCTAGCTCCTTTAACCAAGTATTCAGTTCCTGGGTGTCAGACCTGAGCATTGAACTCATGGTGGTACATCACCACCATGTGGTCATACCTGGAAAATAAGATGCTATTGAATAGTTGAGAACAACTTGAGGTGATGCTTCAAAACTTGGGAGATGTGTGGTTATTGTGGTAATAGAAGTTCTTACTGCACTCAGCCATCAACAATACTATAATGTGAGCACTTAATGGACATGTCTTTGAACACTGACATGGAAAATCTGTGCTTTTTCAAAGCTCTCCTTCCAGGTCTGAAGTAGAGCCAGGCACAGAAGGAAGCATTAATGCACCACCAGATGAAACAGTACTTCAGAACTTTATCATGTCTGGGTGTGCCTGTTTTAGGTTCCAGTACAGCTGAGACATGACACATACTGAGACTGGTGTGAAATGGAAATGAATGAGAGAAACTTGTGGGTTAGAAACCAAAACAGCTTTAATAATAATAATAATAATCATAATAATAATAGTAATATCAAAAAATCTATACAAGCATACAAAATCAAACTCTCACTACTATCACTGCAGGAAAGGCACAGGGAAAGTCTCGGTAGATGGCAGATGGGTTCAGGAAACCAGTTCAGAAGCAGG
The DNA here is from genome assembly GCA_013389865.1 of Piaya cayana. Lineage (NCBI taxonomy): Eukaryota > Metazoa > Chordata > Aves > Cuculiformes > Coccyzidae > Piaya > Piaya cayana. The sequence goes on along the minus strand of WAAB01014840.1, from coordinate 64,188 downwards.
GAGCAGGAGCATACAACCAGACAAGGTCCTCAGTGGATGTCAGCCATCAAAGAAGGAGGCTTGACCCCCAAGATCTTTAAGTTTCATGTTGTGTATGATATATATAAGGGACGCAATACTCTGTTGGTCAGATTTAGTTCACCCATTCTGTCTGCTCCTTCCTGCAGGTATGACCCTTTTTCACCGTTTTGTCTCACAACATTCCACCAACTCAAGGATGGCCTTGTTTTCTGTAGGAATAAATAAAAGGAATGGCCTTTCTACACGCCAGTGCCTTGTTACTTAGTGACAACTATAAATAATAAGCATTATCACTTCTAGAGACAGACACTGTCTGTAAATCCTGTAGTTAACTTTCAGAAAATGAAGTTACTTAGATGATGCTTAACTGAAACGTTACAGAATTGGTTATGCTTTAGTTCAAATCAGAACAGCAGCCATGCTCCAAGAATATATTCTATCACACAAAGAAATGCCTCTGTCTAAATTATTTATCTGGTCTTTTAATAGCTCATTGCTCCAGAATGTATTTTTCTCTCATTTTTTATCAGTCTAATCTTGGAAGATGCTGAAGCAGTTGGTTTTCACATGCCTGAGGATGTGGAGCCATAATGAGGCTTTTCTCTGCTCTAGTAGCTTAAGATCTCTTTCTCTCTGCAGTAGTGGTACAATGTAATAAATGCTCTTAGCCATGGACAGAAAGCTCTTTGAAAAACAATACTACTGCAGTCACGCTTTCCTCTAAGTGACGCTCTTAGGAAGATGCTCCTTCATGTCATCAAGTAGTTCACTGTGGCTTCTCTCTCTGACTCTCTGAATTGTAATTCGTGGTGCCTGCAGATACCAGATATTCATTTGGGATGTAAATTACATGGGACAGGAACTAGGGCACTGCTTTTGTGCATGGTCCCTCCACAGCCTTCAGTGGGGTCGGAGGTTAAGTATGAATTCTGGAAGTACATCAAAACTCAAACTGTGCAAAATTAATCTATTTTCTGGAATACTTATTAACCTCTATGTTGAATTTTAGGGGAGTTATAGATCTGATGAACCTCTTGCACAGTAATTGGAGCAGGGTGTTTGCATCAGAGTTGCCAAACACAGACCGTATCTTCCACAAATACACTGTGGAAAAAAATGGGGAAGAAAGAGGGGGCATTAGGTGTGAAGTCTTGGTAATAGTCTAATATAAAAATACTAGAGTAGATGTGAGGCATTTTGCCTCTGGTATGTTTTGTGATGCTACAGGGATACTACATTCATTTCTGTTTTCAGGGTTTTGATAAGAGTGTTAAGTGAGACAAGGTAGTAAAGAGCCATAAATGCTATTCACAGGCTGAAGAATGATGTGTTTCTTGACAGACAGAAGAACTCTGATTACTTTGTTTATCCAAAAGAGATTTAGAATCCTGGCATATCGTCATTCTAAAGGGTTCAGTCAGGGTCACATATTAACTAGTGTGGAGGCAAGAGGATGAGAGCAGTGTTGCGTTTCACAGAGCTTTCTGTCCATGGCTTTGCACAGGTAATACATTGTACCACAGCAAGAGACCTGGTTAGAGTGCATAATCAACTCTCAGGGGATCAAAACATGAGGGTTATAAGTACTGGAAAAGGCATAGCAAGAGCTCATGTTTGAGTGCAAATCCAAGATGAATTAAAATAATAATTAGATAAGTGTTTTCAGTAATAAAGGAGATTTGCAACCGTAATGAGCTGAAGAGAACAGTAGATCTGCCAAATCTTGATCCCTCAAATCCAAACTGATTGTCTTTCTGGGATAAAGGCAGAAGCTGAAGTCACTAGACAAAAATCAAAGACAACTGGGAAGAAAAAGAAGAATTTAATGCCAGATGAGAACAACTGACATCTCCTATCTTTAAACTGCTTTAATGCTTGAAGCTGTAAGAGAGAGCTTCAATACAGATTTTTTTAGCAATGCCAAGCATTGATATTATTGGTAACGACCAAAATAAATACATATGTGCATCTGTTTTTCCTCTCTTTCAGGATTTTCAGGGAAAGAATTAAATATCTGATTAAGCCACAGAGTACACATACCCTCATTACTGCTTCAGCCATGGCTCATTCTCTCGCATACTCTTTTTCTCATATTCATCTGCAGTAAAGCACGTAATTTTGGAAAATCAGGAATATCTGCAGAGCTGTAGCTGCAACCTTTCATTGTCCTTACCTCCATGAACAACTCCTCTCTTCCTTTCCCCAGCTTCAAGCCATGGGTAATAGGAAATCCCTGAATTCAATGTCTGTTACACTTCTGTAGATCTTGACTGATCCACCCTTCAGGCATCGGTTCAGCTCATCTTTAACCAAAAAAACCCTGGCATTGAATTTCAATAGGAGGTAGGGGATGTGAGAAAAAGGTTCACTTTCTGGTCTTTAACCTATGGCTTAAAAGCATCTTCCGTGATTCTGTGCACCTTTGACTGTTTAATTTTTTGTGGTATGGAAACTCTTCTATGCTGTTAATCATTTCTCTCACGCTTCTCTGCATGTTTTTTCATTCTACTGTCTGTTGTTGAGCTGTGATTACTAGAGGCACAGACAACTCTAGACACACCAAAGAATTTTAACATAATGTCATACTGATGTTTTATTTAATCTGCTCTTTCTTCAGTGATTCAATTTGCCTTTTCTGAGGTCACTCCATGAATAACCACTTTAAGATCATTTTTGTTAGCAGTAAAATCTCATTTAGAGGCTATCACTGTATCTGGATAGAGTTGTGTTTGTTTTTATTTGTGTTCATCCCTTTCGATTTATCTAAGCTAAATTACATCTGTTATGCTAACACTTGATCACTTAGCATCTTATGATTCTTCCACAGCTACCATGTGAACAAAAGGCATCCTGTTTGCAGTTATCTTCTGCTCCACAAGGCACAGAAGGTGCACAGAAAATTGCACGTACCTGTAACTCTCTGTGCAGGGGTATCTTATAAAAGCCCTTGGTGTGACCTGATGATCAGAGAACTGTTGGAGACGCCAGCAGCAGCTTTGTGTGGGAGAGCAGCAGAAAAAAGAGAAGCCTAAATTAACACAAATAGTTCTATTTCTCTCTAATTTTCTATTTCACCCGGGAAATCTGGCCTGACCAGTGGCAATCGATGTGCTTCTTTGAGGCTAATATCCATGATCTGAATCCAGAAAGTGAATGGCTGAGTGACTACAGGGAGCACTGAACTGCTCTGAATCTTTAAGGAAGTCTGAATCTTTAAGTAATATACTCTGTAACTCATCGATTTTATCTGCACCAAAGTTGTTCACAGGTTCTACACTGCCCTGTACTCATCTTGGTCATCTCATTAAACATGCATGATCCTACCATGGGACCACCAGCCTTTTCTGGTAGCAAAGGCTACAGCTCAAACAGGGCAAACAGGCTTCACTCATGGCGTGATATGTCTGACAGGGTAGTTGTGTTTTCAGAGTGAGCATAAAGCTTAGTAGGATCTCAATTATTTGAATTCATGAGAGGCTTCAGCCTCTACAAATTCCATTTGATAAATGGAATTATAAATTGGCCAGGGGGAGAGAGGTCCTATCAGTCAAGTGAGCCAACTAACCTAAAGCTTGAAAATAGGACTATGCCAGTTGAAATGAGCTTGTTAGCGATGACAGTGACCATTTAGGGGTTAAGGTGTGTTTATTTTGGTAAATAAATCATCGCCATTAGAGGGCACCAAATGACTTTGAAAGTAGACTTCTCGCCAAGGAGTCTAGGATTTGTAACCTGAACTGTCTAGGCACAACTCAAATGATTTTGCAGTTGTGCTGGTTGTGTCTCAGTGTCTTCCAAGAGATTGCTAATGGTTTGACCCCAAATCCCACCATTTTAGCTGGCAAGTTTTCATAACTGTCAGATTCTAGAAGGGAAGACACGCAGCTTCCTGCCTGCCAGGAGGAACACAGTGAAAATCATATTTACATACATTTCTTCCCCTGTCAGGCACACAGCCTTTGAGGATGAAAGCTACACTGTGCAAATAGCAGTAAAATTGTGAAGTTTGAAGGGCATGACAGGGAATATCACCTATTAAAAGATAAATAGGCTGAAAAATATAGGAGCGGATGGAGTACACTGTTAGAACACTGTCTTACTGCTGATATACTTAGAGTTACCCTTCTCAGCTACTACTCACATTTACTGCTATTTGTCTGTTTTACTTTGGTGACTTAATTCTTGAGTGTAATTTTCTGTTTCTGTTGTTCTGCTCACCTTACGATTTTTAGTGTTTTCCTGAATAAAAATCAGCTCCAGTTAGAGTGGGGCTCCTTGCAGAAGAGGTAGGATACACAGAGAAGTCTCCCATGAAAACTTTTCCATTTGGGACACAGATGAGGGTCTTGGGCTAAGATTCAGTCAAAACCTTGAGTTAGGATTAGGGTTAGGACAGAGACAAAGCCTAGAGCTGCTGCTAGGTTTGGGCTGCAGAACTGCTGGAGGATGCTAAGTTTGTTAAGCATTTTCTGACAAGTCATACATAGGCTTCTGTTAATATTTGACAGAAAAAAATGGGTGCTTCAGTCTTCAGGGAAAGTGGAATAAGACCAAGAAATTAGTTAGACAGCTAGGAACCTGGAGTAGCTCTGCTAAAATTGAATGAGTTTCCGTGGCTGTGATTTACTCTGTTTCACAGCCTTTTAATTCTATTGAGTTTGGCAGGGTTATACCAGATCTATACCAGGGTGAAAGGTCCTTTGGCTCTGCTCTGAAAGCAAAATCTGGTGCAGCTAAGCATAAGGAGAGAAGTATGTTTTATTATGGAACTGAGTTGTACAGCTTCTAAATTATGTCACCTGCCATGGATCTTCTCTGTAAGTTCTTAAATATTTGAATAAAGAGATATTTCTGAAACACTTCTGTCTGGCTGTAAGGATCAAAGTGTTACGTTGACGTTACTATTCTTTGAAGGAGGAATTCATCACAGTGTTTGGGAGCTTCTTCCCTCGTTTCTCAACTTGTGGGTATGTGAGATAAAGCAGTGCCAACTTCTTTAAAAAGGGAATAGAAGAAAGAGAACCAGCACATGGATGAGTATCTCTGAGAAACTGAAGAACTTAGGTTAATCCCAGCTTAATTTGTAGTGCTGAAAAATATCTCTTTGGGAAAGTACCAGCTTTCCTCTTAAAGCTACAGCCAACAATATGTAGAGGAGAGAGAAAAGTATGAGATACAGTGGTGTTGTGACTGAGTTAAACATCCCCAAGTGCAAGAAAATATGGAAATTTACATTATTAGCTTATAATAACAAGAATCCAAATGACAAACTCTACCTTTGAGTATAAAAAAAGATTTTTCTAGAAAGTTTCCATTCATTTGTGTTTTACTGAAAGTAAGATCCTAAGGTGGGATTTATACCTGGTAATTTTAGGTGTCTATAATGCATAATGTGTGTGGGTGAGGTGTCTAAGCTCCTCTGATATTTGATAGTCAATAAAGTCAATTTCATTTAGGTTGTGATTCACTGGACCACATCTGAGACTGTATTTTACTATAGAAGCATACTTGAAGTTATGTTGGGTAACTCAACACTGACAAAAAGCTGTTTACGTAATGAACATAAATGTAGATACTTACAGGTTAAACATTCACATTTAGTCTGATGAAGCCTGCTTTTACCATCTCTGAAGCTGTTTATTTGGAAGAAATGCCAAATCATCAATGCTAGAAAATGATTTCAGTATTTCTTATACATTAGTTTACAACATAGTGTAAATAATAGTGCCAAAAATATTGCTGAGGAGGATCATTACTAAGGATACTGTGACTGGAGGTTAGATGTTTCAAAAATATAGTCTAAATTCAGGTGTTTGGACAGCATTCAAATTGAAGACAGACTCAAAGGACAGGGTCCTATTTGTATAGGTCTGGTAAGATCTGTGATCTGAGCAGTAATTAGGGAGGGTTGTAGTAAGTCTACAGAGGGTGGAAGCAAGGATGGGTAACCTGGGAGAAATACAGAGAAATTTTTCAAGCAGCCAGGGATGAGATTAGGAAAACTAAAGCCCTGATAGAATTGACTCTGGCCAGGGACATCAAGGGCAACATGAAAAACTTCTATGTGTATGTCAGTGATAAAAAGAAGACTAAGGGAAATGTAGACCCTCTCCAGAAAGAAATAGGAGACCAGGTTACCCAGGATATGAAGATGGCTGAGGTACTCAATGACATTTTTGCCTCTTCTCTGGCAAGTGCTCTAGTCACACTGTCCATGGTGCAGAAGGCAAAGGCAGGGACTGGGAGAATAAAGACCCATACATGGTAGGAGAAGATCAGGATCAAAACCATCTAAGGAACCTGATGGTGCACCAGTACGTGGGATCTGATGAGATGCATCCATGAGACCTTAAGGAACTGGAGACTAGAGTTGCTAAGCCACTATCCATCATCTTTGAGAAGTCATGGCAGTCCCATTAAGTTTCCACTGACTAGAAAAGTGGAAACATGACTCTCATTTTAAAAAAGAAAAACAAGACCTAGGGAACTACAGGCCAGTCAGTCTCACCTCTGTGTCCAGCAAGATTTTGGAGCAGACCATTCTAAAGTAAATGGAAAATTAACAAGTGACTGGTGAACTAACTCAGTTTCTTTAAGGGCAAATCATGCCTGACAAATGTGGTGTCCTTTTATGACAGGGTTACAACATTGGCGTATAAAGGAAATGCAGTTCCCTTTCCATGAAAGGGTCATTGTGTGTCCTACACAACATTATTGTTGTAAATTGGAGAGACACAGATTTGAAAGATGGACAACGTGATGGATAAGGAATTCGCTGTATGGTAACACTCAAAGAGTTGCATTCAACAGCTAAATGTCCATGTGGAGACTGGTTACGAGCATGATACTGGTTAACTGGTTAACTCCTAATACCATTCCGAGATTAAAAGGCAACATGTCTGTATGATCCTTGTACCTTGTGTTCACAAAAAGAGTTCATTCCCAGGTATGTTCAGTTCCCAGATACTGTCTTTTCTCAAGGGTAGATGAAGTTCTACAAGTAGTCACTTGCCCAACTTGTCAGGCAGGACAAGATCTGTGCTTTGCTACGTTTTTAACCTTCTGACTTCTCTGATACTTTTCTCTACCCACACAAATGCTGGTAATGACATGACAGTTGCTTTCAGATAGGAAGATTATATCTATCAGTATAGAATCTTGAAACATTCCTTCTGAAGAAAATAAGATGAACCCTTTTCCTGGTATCTCCAGTTTACTTATTCCTGGGTAGATGATAGCTGCACTTTTTCTGATTGTGTGGAGTTTGATAAAAAAATATGCTGAATATAAAAAAGCAGAATTGGACAGTCCTGTCATGTCCCATCCCACATCTTGTAAATTCTGTAGGTTAGGGAAGAGGTATCTGTTGTCTTATTCACATGCAGATAAAAAAATTCCCTGATGAACTGACATCAATGGATTGGCTCACTTTAGGGCTAGAGAAGTCAGAACACAGCCTCTGGAGTTTACTTCTCCACAAATTACTTTGATGATAAGATAGAACAAGGGTTAAGATGTGGATGGTAAAAAATGTAGACTAGTTCAAGGAGCTGTCCTAAAAATGTAGGCTCAAAACAGGCTTCTAAAATTTGAAAGAATATCGTGGGACATATTGGTGTCTATTTTCTAAAAATGTTGTGTACCTGTAAATTTATTTGCACTCCAGAAACTAATGTCTTGTTCTCTGTAATCAAAATCAGACCCTGTGTAAAAATAAAGTTGAAAATCTTCTTGCTAGTTCACCATCCTAAAACTTATATACCACTCCCTTCAACAGAGTGGTATGTTGTGTATTCACAAATAAACGGTTTTCAGCTGGGATGATACAGATAGAAAGAAAAAACATAGAATCATTAAATCATAAAATCATAGAATGGTTTGGATCAGAGGGGACTTTAAAGTTCATCTAGTAACCAGCCCCCTGCCATGGGCAAGGAAACCTTCTGCTAGACTTGATTGCTCAAAGCCTCATCCAACCTGGTCTTGAATACTTCCAGTGATGGGGCATCCATGACATCTCTGGGCAACCTGTTCCAGTGGGTCACCACTGTCACAGGAAAAAAATTCTTCCTAATATCTTATGTAAATCTACCCTCTTTCAGCTTAAAACCATTACCCCTCATACTATCACTGCACTCTCTAATAAAAAGACTCTCCCCATATGAAGTAATAGGGCCTGATCAACAGGCCTAGAACACTGTGGATGACCCAGGGGTGATTCGTATTGCATTGCTATGTGTACTGTTCACTCTCTAATATCTCACATTGCTATTTTCAATATGATTTTGCTGTGCTATCTTGGTGTAGAGAGCATGAAAAAGAGAGGCAGTAAGCAGCTGGGGTCAGAGACTCTGTGGTTTTGGGGTGATGTAATTTGTTTATTCAGCAATATGAAAGCTAGACCCCTCACAGCCATGGTTGGAGACCTCACCTACAGATGGATGTACTGTGTAGAACCCCCAGTTGGTGAGAAAACCTCTCCAAATCTTCTCTGCAAAAAAGGGGCTTACTGGTGGCTGGGGAACTGGATGATGAGGCAATTGATGATGCATCTTTCTTAATTACTATACTTATTCCCTTCTAGTAATGACTAGATGCATTCCCTTTAAAAGCTTCTACTCTTAACTTGTTATTGATCACTACAAATCATTTGTTACCTTTTTTGCTGTAATAAGTTGAGTAAAACTTGATTTCACAGATTGTTTGAGAGTTTCGGCTTTTATACTGACCGGGCTTTGTGCTTAGCACCTTATGGTAAAACCTTTTAAGAACAGAAAGGCTGCTTTTAGGCCTGCCTTGAACCTTCTCTTCTCCAGACTGAACAAACCCCGACTCTCTCAGCCTGTTCTCATGAGACGTGCTCCAGCCCTCTGATCATCTCTGTGGCCTCCTCTGGACTTGCTCCAACACATCCATGTCCTGCCTATGCTTAGTCCTCCACAACTGAACACCGTACTCAAGGTGGGATCTCATGAGAGCAGAGCAAAGTGGAAGAACCACCTTCCTTGAGCTCTTGGTCATGCTTCTTTTGATGTAGCCCAGAATACAGTTGTCATTCTGGGCTGCCAGCATACATTGCTGGCTCATGTTGAACTGCTCATCAACAAACACCCCAAAATCTTTCCCCTTGAGCCTAGTCTCCCAGCCTAAGCCCCATTAAGATAGAAAAAGCATGACAAACTTAGTTTTCGGGAACATTTCCTAAGATCTTGGTGCATACTACAGAGCACCCAAAGTTAACATCATCTTGGTAAGGTACCTCTTCCTCTTCTGACCCCCAGGACAACTCCACTTTCCTGACTTACACTTTCTATATAAATATTCTTGATTATTCTTTTGAGTCTCTGGAGAACATGCAAGGAAGCATTTACAGTCCTCCTGCTTATGAATTCAATACATGCCTGGCAGACGGCTTCTTTCCTGCTCTCCAGCAATTCTGAAATCATGCTGAGGTCAAGATAAGGGAAGGTAAAAGGCAAATAAATGTATTTCTTCACCACATTGCACATAGACAACATATTTTCAGGAATTATAAAGAAATAAGGGCAATCAAACTAAGTTGCCCTCATTTCTGGTTTCCAGATACTAAAACACAAAAAACTTCCTGCTTTTTTTGTCTTTTCATCCAGCTGTCTCAGTGTGATTTTCCTGACAGAGGATAAGGATGAACTCAAAACTGTTAAAATTGATTCTTTAAGGCAATGCAGTCCCACGCTGTGTTTAGGTACATTTGTTCACATCACCTCCAACAGGCCATTAGTTTGTGCCCAGACCAACTGGGAAGCTAAGCTGATGGGCACTGGAAGTGGCCAACCCATCCAGGACATCCTGCAGACAGCTTCCCTGGGAAAGGCACTCTGTTCTCCCTGCTTGCCCAGTGCCTCCATAACATGCATATTCATGACTGGCTATTCTTTCAGGCAAAAGAGAAAAAAATCTTTAGAAAATTGCAGCAGCAGAACAGGGCTGTGCTTTCAAGTATTTTTTTTTCTTCTTTCCCAAAAGAAAATAGCTGATGCCATGAAAAGTTTTGTGCAACCGTAAATGTGCTTGACTCTGCTATAATGTTTCATGGAGGGGGAATTTTCTTTCCCAGCCCAGCTGCTGAATAGTTTGTGCCTCCAGGCTCCATGAGGAATTGAGAAATATGACCAGGCATCACACTAATTTTTATCATTTTTCACCCCATTTGCAATAATCGGGGGCATGGAAATTCCCCTGTGTGACAGATCATTCCCCTCCTCCTCCAGTCTGAAATCACGTGTGCAGACACACTTGTGTAACTTATGTCTCCTTCAAGACATTTTTATGAAAAAGAATTTCGGTGGAAAACCTCCACACCTAACTTCATACAATTATCTGATTGATTGTTTTTAAAGGGCATTGCTGTCAGCTTGGGACTAGTGCTTACTATAAGAAGGTAACCTATTATCATTTGATTGTGCACCTGTTTAACTTCCCACTTTCTGCTTGTCTATATATTTAATATGGCTTTCTGTTTTCCTCCCTTTTTGTACTTCAGTCTTTAAAAAGAGGTCTTCTGATACAGAAGATGGGAGATCTGGAGTTTTCCACTTATGACCAAGACATCCCAGGAGATGAGAGGATCGTGTCAGAAATTCAGTTTGCTCTGAAATGCTCAGGTTTTCTAGTCTGTTCGGTCATTGACAATGGAAGCACTACTCTCTGGTGTTAGAAGTGAAACTTTTGTAATACATAATTAATTAAATGCTTATATGCAAACAAGAAAAATAATTTCCCTAAATTCAACTGAATGGTATTCCTTGGCCTTGGAGATAAAACTACTTAAGTTTCCAAGAGTATCTTCAGCAATGGTTCCTATGAATCCTTGATTATTTTAATCTTTTTCTGTAGGTATGATGTTCTACTTCAAGGCAAAGACTAACCCTCCCTCCTACCTATTCCCTTGGGTTTTTTTGTCATAGCTGTTCCTGATGACTCTGAGTTGCTCAGATGCAGAGGGACAGAAAGATTGTTGAAATACATTTTTGGCATTTTTCTTTGAATTTCCATGTTCCTCTCATCCGTGGGTGAAGAGGTTGGGTGAATCAAAATGTTTATTTTTACATTTTCTATACATTTCCTCATTTGTCATGGTTATCTTGCTATCCTTTAGAATGATGTTTCATCGCAGAGCCCAGGAAGTGCATTCGTTTCCTCATTTTCTGCCATCACCAATTCATCCTCACCACTGGAAAGGGCCACAAAATTTTCTCCTAGTTTCTCCTTTCTTTTTGGCCTGTTTTGTGGAAAGCACTGTTTTGCACGGATACCGATTTTGAAATGGCAACTGATGTGGGTGATTTCTTATCTGTCTCTCTGTGCATTGCCCCAGGAGCTGACCTCTCCATGCACCGTAATAACATAGCTCATAGGTTCACAAGATCTCCAACAGGCTGCTGCTCATTCCTTCATACATAGTTTGTGGGGTCTGAGAAAGCCACTTCACGGGCTTTTGCTTTTGACCATCAAGTTCTCTTTTTTTCCCCCCAATGACCTTGGATCTCAACAACACATTCCAGGGAAGGCTCCTGATGCTGAGGAACTTGTCTTTAATGAGAGGAAGGAATTTGTCATTGCCTAACTAGAGTCTCCTTTGCAAGATGACACTTATTGTTCTGGGATGGTATGTCCTTCACATTTCTCTACTGATTTTCACACCTGAGAACAAGACAGAAGCAACTGTCTCTTGCCCCCAAGACTTCTGTCTACAGTAGCACCATGACTGTATATGAGAAGGCTTTAAAATGACTGTAGACCTTCCAGATTGTATCTGGATCCTGACTATATGCAAGAAATTGATATATTTTTCCATATGTTCTAACAGTGACTAAGGCAGTTGTATTATAGAATCAAGATTTATGAAATAGGTAAAAAGAAAGAAACAGATAGGGCTGAGAAGTATATTCTTTCATTTCTGACACCTTGATTCACACATTTATAGTGGCATCAGCTATTACTATACCTTGCTAGAGAACAAACACACTAAAATATTTCATAATGCATATGAGTGAGTTAGAGACTCACTTTCACTAGGACTATGCTTTTTGACCTGGGCTGCATGTGTCATTACAGTAGCAACAAGAAGCTAGTGGCTCTGCTGCCTACTGCTCCCTTAGCACTGAGCACTCGTAGGAAAGATCCCAGTCCATTTTTCTGCCCTATAGTGAATATGTTATGGTGCTTGCGAAAACTGACCAGATGTGGAATGAAGAACGCAGCCAAAATGGTCATGATTGTACCCAGGGTGTCCCTAGGGAACATTGGGACAGCTGAGGGAGTGTGAGAGCCTCTGTTTTCCTCCTGTGACTACTCTGTGTGAGCAGGCTTCTTTTGAAACAGCACATATGTGTGGTGAATGCAAGTCAGATTGTGCTAAGGAGCAACCTGATAAGACAGCATCTCCATACCTTCAGTGCCGGTGCTGGTACTGGTACTTCATTACCTGTCAACACAAAAACTCTCCTGAAGCAAGGTTTGGCTGTGAGTATTCAGTGTGTATCGGCAGGAGGAAAATTAATTTCTCCCTGAGGAAATAGGAACGACAAATTTCAAGTAAAGATAGAAGTTTATTTGTCTGGTGGCTGAAAAAATATAACAAATTCCTTGCTATTGCAAGGTAACAGGGGAATGAGCTACATCAGAGATTCTTCAGGTGTGTTGAAGAGAAGATGATGAAAGATAGCTTAAAATATACAGGGAAAAGAAAACTGTCCTGAAGACCTGCAAGGATGGGTTTTGGCTGGATTATACTTCTATAAATTAATTAGAGCAGCAATTGAACAAATCCCTTATATTTCAGTTGTTGGGGAACAGCCTCATGAAAAGACTGTGGTCTACAACTAGCGAGATTAGCAGGAGCTGTGGTCATGTCCATGCAAGCCTTGCTTTATGTTTAATGTTACTGCAAAGAGGAGCACAGGCACCTGTGCTGGTTGTCCTCTGAGGACAAGGGTTATTCATCGACCAGAAGTGGCTGCACTTTGGTGGAGTTTTTGGTGAGGGCAAGCATATGTTTTCAGAGTGCCACATGGTAAAAAACATGCCAGTATGAAATATTCTCCTTGTTCTTTTTTTCATACAGTACTGATACCATCTACTCTCTAACTCAAAAGTTTTAGTTTGTTGTTTTGGTGGTTTTTTTTATTTTAAGATTACAATTAGAAAGTCAAAGAAACTTCGCACGACACATCTTGTTTGGGAAGGTCATCATGCTTCAGGACTTGTGTATTCCATCACTAGCATAAAACGCCTGTCAGCTTGGTGGCAAGTAGATAAAAAGGGGAATTGGATATCTATCTAGTCCGTCCACTGTGAAACTATCAAATGTACCAAAACTACTTGATCCACCCTTTGGCGTAATCAGCAGAAAAACTGTTATTGGATTCTGTTGGACACAGTCCATAATTCATTTTTCTTAATTCCTGCATTTCTCCTTTTTCCCATTACCACTATCTTCCAGAGGGAGAACTGTTGAAAAGCCACAGAACTACTTTTATGTTCTTTTAAGTATTTGTGGATCAGGAATTTTCAGTAATTTGATGATTTCTTAGCTGCAGTCCCAAACCACTCACCAAAAATGGCGCTTTACTAGTTTTCTCGGAGGCAGGAGTTTTGAAAACGTTAGATAAATTTTAGTTATGCATGAGGTTCATAGTATTGAGTTATAGTATCAAGGCCCTGTGATGAGCAGTTTCTATACAGTTCTGTGCTGGAGCGGTGTGGCTACATACACTGTAAGATTAGCTGCTCTCGTAGTAGTAAATCACATGTAGATTCTCCTTAAAAGCACACTACCTCCTTTTCAGCATTGTGATCTTTTCTATGGATCTGCCATTTTTTCAGAAGAATAATATTAAAGCAATTATTAGGTCCACCCAAACCAAAGATTACCATCTTTGAATTCATTTCTCTTTGCTGTCCTGTGTGTTGTTCCTGAAAAATCTTCTAATGTTATGATGCAGCAATGGCATGAAAAATACTCCTCCTCTGATCACAGCAGTTTTCAGAATAACTATGATTTTCAGATCTACAGATCCTACTACCTTCTGGGGTTTTGTTTGTTTGTTTTATTTGGTTCGGGGGGGGGTTGGTTTTTTTTTTAATAAAGAGGTGTTTAATTAACTGCTGCATAGTATACAGCTACATGGATGTCAGCAAGTCTTGTGGACTGGTAGGAGTGAATCTGCATAATGAAACAGCCTGTACTAAGGATGTAATGTCCATACTATTACTATTTCAGAGTTATTCTACTCTGAACTAGCTCTACTCTGGTCTTGCAAAGCCCTTTGTGGAGCACTACAATGAGGTATCCTCCTAGAGCAGACTTTCCACTTCAGTTTCATCTGACAGGAATCTGGCTCATGTGTCCAAGACAGATTCGCGATGGGAACCAAACCACAGTATATGGGGATAATCTTGGATTTTCATCAAAAGTACATTCTTGATCCACACTAAAGTCTTTGTGTAGGCACATCCTGAGTGTTCTTTTGGAAGGATTCGGAAAGGATGAATGAGGTATCAGGCCATAGGCAGCTAAAGCCCAGGATGGAACACTGTCTCAAACAGCTTGCATAGTTGGAGGGAAAAGACATAAATTTTGTGTCCAGTGGTGCACTCTGAGAAACCACAAGGTATTGAATGTACTCACAGCAATGAAGTCCTCAGTAAAGCAAAGGTGCTCACCTATTTCCTTCTCCACTGAAATGCAGCCCATGTTAATTTTCCCTCTTTCAATAGTTCTGCTAGCAAACTTTGGAAAATGCATGGTTACAAAAAGAAGCTCTGCTAGGAGATGCATGTGTTGCATTTTCAACTAGGTATGCAAATGTTTTACAGTGAAGGAGTCTAATGCATGGTTGCATTGTGATTTAACAAGAATCCAGAGTTCTACAGAGGGAGACCGTTCTGAAGTAGTAACTGACATGTACAGCAGCTGCACTCTGCTTTTCAGTCATTTTTGTACCATTTTAATTAATGTTTTGTGTTGTCTTTTCTTGCTGCCTGATTGTCCCAGCTTCTGTTACTGAACACAAGGGCCGCCTTTCACAACCTATATCACTCCAGACTGACATAATACACTTATAATTCTGGAAATTCCAAGGCATATATACACTTCATGGTAACTCCCAGGCAAATAAGTCCTCCTGGAATTAGTAATTTTAATGTATTTCATTCCACAAAGGAAACTCTAACCCCAAAGGAAGAAGTAAGCCTTGGCCACCCCTATAGCTGATAAACATCCAAGACTTTCATCACATTTTTACCCATTCTTGGCTTTCAGGAATAACAACAGCTGCTGAAAGCAATACAATTTTTAGTTGTGCTTCTTTACCTTCCCCCTAGCAAGCATCTTTCTAAGAGGCTGAGAGATTAAATAGCCTTAGGGTAAATCAATCTCCAACAGCTGTTGCCTCTAGCATTCTTGACTGTCAGTGACTTCATTGAAAACATATTAGTGATCTTTCAACATGTTCACAAGTGGAGAAACGTGTCAACTGGGAAATCTCCCTCCCCCCAACACCATCTTCATGAATGTACATGAACGGTTGAATAGTTTCTCAAAAATCCCAGTGGTTCCATGACATTTCTATCTTTATCCGCTTGGTTTTGTTAGTTAATCTTTTCTTTAATGCAAAGTTAGCTCTAAAAAGGATGAGCATGAGTTGTGTTTTGTCAACCTGAGTTTCCCCTTTATGGGCTGTTCGTTTGGATATGTAAATCAGTTTTCATAATGCTAGAGGCTGCAACAGAATTGACTTGATGAGGACTGAAGTCAGAAATGTGGACTGAAAACCAAATACAAAAATGGAGACCACCACAGGCAGTCCCCGCCTCTCATTAGTGTAGGCAGCTTTTACTTTGATAGTTGGTATATAACACCACTGTTCCTGAGCGCTTGAGACACAAACAACACATGCCCTCTCTTTCCCAAATGTGAGTTTCCAATACTACCAGCTGGTACTACGTCTACTCAACACCATGTTCAAGCCCAAGAACCACCCATACAGGAATACTTCCAGCTCATGGTAAAACCCCGCTCCCCTAATGCTGAGGCACCATCAGTCCAGACTCTACCACCCTGACAGTGGTGACAGGAGAGATCATGGAGGAAATGCACTAAGTGGATGGAATGAGGCTGTTTCTTAGCAGGGATGGGAGGTTTGCATACATTTGACTCCCCAATCCACTCTGAAATAGCAACATCTGGGAAACTATTCCATTTTTGTTTGTCACTCTAATCACTCTAGTACTCATGATAGCAGCTGCATACTTTGTGTGGACTAGAAGCTGCCCCTGATCCCATTTATACCTTGATCAAACTCCATCTTAAGTTTACTCCTACTTTTCCTGCTTAGGCCGTTAAACAAACTTACTTCATTGATAGCAGAAAATTGCTTCTACTTTTTAAATAAATGTATCTAGGTGTAATTTTCACACATTTGTTGTTATGATAAACATTATCTTTTAGTTTAAGTGGCTTTTGTTCATCCCTGATTTTTGGTCATGACTTTTGTGCACTCTTGATTTTTCATGCATCAAGGTTCACACTTGTTTTTTCTCCTCACTTTGTGATGACTTAATTTCAATAGAGCTGCTACAGGAAGCTAGATCTGCAGGTTGAGACCAAGTAGGACGTGTCATGGGAGTGAATGGCTGGCCCAAGAAAACGTTTCTTTTAATTTGAACTGCAACACCAAACTTTAGTTTAAGGTGACGTTATGAACATTCATTCCTGCTACAAACTTGCTTTTTGCTTCTATATGGGAAATAGTGAAAACACTCTAAGGATAAACCAGACATGTTTCATTTCCTGAAGATTTTTAATCATAGAATCATAGAATCATTAGATTGGAAAAGATCTTAGAGTTCATCACCTCCAACTGGTTTTGTCTTCTACTAAATAATGTCCCCGAGCTCCTCATCTACCTACTTTTTACATATCTCCAGGGTTGGTGACCCAACCACCTCCCTGGGCAGCCTGTTCCAGTGCTTGATTACCCTTTCTGTGAAGAATTTTTTTCCTAATGTCCAATCTAAACTTCCCCTGATGCAGCTTGATACCATTCCCTCTTGCCCTATCATCTATCTGTTGGGAGAAGAGACCAAGGCCCACCTCTTTGCACAAATGATAAGCTGATCAATGAGAGAGAACTGTACTAACTGTCCTTTATTAAGAGATCTGAGGTCTTCAGAAGTATTAAAAAGGAAGGGCCAGATGTGCTAATTTATAGTTCCAGTTCACAAAGCTGTTCAAGCATCATCTATACAGTACTTCAGAATTACCCTGGAGGCTGAATGCAAAATGCTCAGGAACTATTTTGACCTCTTGACTGAAAAAGAGAAAAAAAATAGAATGAAACTGTAAACTTTCATAAGTAGGTATTTTATGCCATGGGGCAGAAGATTTATAGTGACTAAATGATGAAGAAAGAGGAAAGGCCAATTTCACACATTGATATAATCTGTCTGCAGTGAAAATTTGCAGCAGATAGTATTTATTATGCGTATGACTCTACCTGATTCCCCTGCAGCCAAACCACTGTCATGCTTGACCATAAGATACCTATCGCATGGTGCACAATTTCTGGGTAAAGAGAAGTAGAAAGCAGAATTGCCTGGCTTGAGGTCATGCTACTGATCAGTGGGTGTTGGAGTTATTTACAAGAAGCACAAAGAGCTGCTCATTAAGTTTCCACTGGCACAAATAGCTCCAAAGGGACTTACAGCTTTCAAGTTTTGCTCTCTCTGTTTTGTTAAGCCATGGGCTTGAAAATTTTGCCTTTGGAAAATGCATTTACTTTTCATTATCATGGTGGGATCAGGAAGAGATATTTATGAACTTTAGAAAATATGTTCAAGAGCTTCTCATTCTGAGGATTTTAATTTTTGTATCTGACACCATTTAAAAAGCAAAAGTGAAGTCTTTGTGGAAAAGAGATATTTTACCTCTATGGTTCAAATGAACTATCTGCAGTATATCAGCAAACAATGTTCTTCCCAAGTACTTTCATGAATGTCAAGGTGACAATGCCTTTCACCTTATTAATCCCACAACTCCCATTTGACTGTGCTCCTACTCAAAACACCTTAGGCCAGAAGGCCAGATTTCTTTTAGTAATTAGCCTTTAACCTTCCCAGTCTTTGCTTTTTCAGTTGCTACCGACTCTGTGTCAGACAGGAGTTTTACGCTTCTGTTAAAGCCTGTTTCACAATGGATCTGTCTTGACCTTTGGAGTATGCACATTTATAAAGAAATTGTTTAAGACAGGCATTTTAACCACTCTTTAAGAAAGTAAGTGCTCAGACTCTCTCCGCCCCCCCCAGCATCACAAAATTAACATTGTGGTTGCCTGTCTCTCCAGATGCAAATTCATGTGCCTGACCACTTTTTATTTTGTTCATTTTTTTAATGAAGGATAGACAACTACAAATCTGATAACAGTTGCTATAATTGGTCTGTATATACCAGAAAAAATAGCAGACATTTTGTCAGTTCGGGGATAGCGTAATACTGTTTCAATGGTTATGGGTAAAGATCTTCACTCAGAAAACCCAGTGGCATCCAGATCTCTTGGATCTAGAAGCAGCCTTTCAGGAAGAGAATTAGTCTGACATTTCAGTCTAAAAGAACTCCAGTTTGATAACTGGAGGATAACTCCAGGATGATAACCTAGCTTTTGGATGTTTGTTTCATTTGGCAGGTTCTTCTCTAGCTCTAGACATAGTTCTGAAGGTTGCTGATTGAAGTTGCTGAATCTAGAGGTGATTCAGATTCCCAGAAAAAGGATGGAGATCCCTGGGTACCCAGGTGAACCAAATTTATTTGAATATGGGGAACTGATGGCTAAGTCAGTGTGAAGTTCTTCCACAGTTCCATGACACATTTTACTACACTCAGATGGCTTCTGAGACTCTCACACTTACCTATATTTTCTCTGTTTCCCTAGCCGAGACAAGAAAAATTCAAAATAAAAACAAGCGTGTAAGAATAACAGAGGGCTTTACACTTATTGGATCATATGGAATGCTCAAACAGGATTTTCTGATTACTGCAAATTTCATCATGTCTGAATTAATCCTTCACAGAACTCACCATAAGTGATACGGAAGGTCTTGTAGGAAGGACCTTCAACCTCCTGGTCTGTGGTCAGGTGCCATCTCCACAACAGCTGTTAGCATATTTGCAGTCAACTGTGCCAAGCACAGAGGAGAAGGACTCAGGCACACTTTGAGTGTACACTTGTATGAGTTATAATATCTTGGTGTACCTCCCATAGGTTACCTCCGAGCTGGTCCTGAAATCACTGAAGCAAGAAATCAGTGCGGCACAAGGTCACTTTTAAACTGAAGTGGGCTGTAGCTCCTGCCTAAATGAAACTAGAAGCCTCTGTTGTGCAGAGATGGATAGGTCATCCATTCCTAAAGTTCATAGACAGGTACGCTTTTGTCCTTGAAATATTTCCATAGACTACAGAAGATAATTTGGGAGGTACAAGGATGCAGGACCAATGAAAGTGATGCTAAAATGAGCCACAGGCTCAGCCTTCTCAAATAAAATGTATCCAGGAATGCCAATTTATAGGCTCATGGGATCATAGAAAATTCAGGTCAGATGAACCTTCTGCAGGTCATCTAGACTAATCTGCTTAAAGCAGGGTCAGCCACGAGGTCAGATTGAGTGCCTGAGAGCTTTATCTAGGTTGCTCTCATAATCCCCCGAGAGGAAGCTGCACAGCCTTGCTGGGCAACCCACTCCCCTGCTTTACCATAATTACCATGCAGGAAGAACTTCTCTTGCTGCAACCTATCCCTACTGTCTCTTGTGCTTCCACTGTGCAGCACTGTGAAGTCTAGCTCTGTCTTATCAATGACCTTCCTGTAAGCACTGTAAACCTGCTATTAGATTTTCCCAATGTCTCCTTTTCCCCAGGCTGAGCAAGTCTATTCTCACAAGTCAAGCATTGCAGCTCACGACCATCTTGTTTCTTCCAAAAGCTTTTACGTTCCACTTATGTTGGTGTTATCCATGCAAAATGGATCTACCCCAGGCACCTATTTTCCTGGCAGAATTGTACTAATAGCTGTAGGTGACTGCATAGTGTTGTGGTGGGTTTTTTTCCCAGACAATCCATAACCACAAGTAGATATCAATTACATTATGACATGACACAGATGCTGATCCTGAAAAATCAGAGTTGATCTCCAAAGGGGAAGCATAACTAAAGAAAAAGTAATGTACAAAACAGCTGTTGCAACTATGCATTTATCCATGAGGTCTTTAGGTTGCAGTCAACCATTAACCATTCATCATTAAGCAAATTGTTTGGCACTTAGTTATTTTCTCCTGAATGACAGATATGCTTACCTTAATAATAAAATAATAAAAGAAAAAAATAAAACCAGTTCTTGCTAACTACTTCTATCACTCACAAAAGGATTCAGAATGATCTGCACAGTCCTGGAAATTAATTCACTCCCTGAAGCATTTTAAATAGAGCTGGGCAAAATCTATACTCGGTTTTAAGAAGGAAATGCTGAAATTAAACTACTAAAAAATGGTGGTGAGCAAGAAGTAAATTAAGACCTATGGCTACAGATAAGTCTTTATCTTTAGCATAAGACTTTTTGATAACTTCAAAGACCACTCATTTTCTTAGCTAGTGTGCTTTCTTTTAATGACTCAAGTTTCAAAGTAAAAATAAAATCATATATTAGAATGTTTTAAATTATTTTTTCTTCTAAGTCCAGAGAAAAAATGTGCATATGCAGCATTTTATTTACTGAAACATATATTTATTGTACTTGAGTTTCATTTGTCTTCATTAATACCATTTGTAGAGTATCTTTAGATGCCTTTTTGCCCTAAAAGTCAAGTTCATCCGTTTTTTATGCTGTATATATGATAAGAGGCATGGAATGCACTTTCCTTGATAAACAGATAAATCTATTTTTTGTGCAACTTTATTTGTCAAAGTTCTACAATTTCCAAATACACATTCCTAAATATTTAGAGTGAAGATGAAGCTATCATATTTTCAGAAATCTCACTTTCTTTTATTTTTTTCCTCTCTTCTCCAAATGCCGTATTTCCTATTCTGGGGTGGTTTAGAGGAGAATAAATGAGAGAGTGTCTCAAACTGACAATCTCTCCTGTAAATAAGTTCCTCTCTGTTCTTTTCACCAGTAATGGAATTTAGTGGAATTATTTACGAGGTGCCTAGTTGACCACTATATAACTACAGGCATTATTTAGACAGCAGCATAATTGTGAATAGCATTTTCAGAGAAGTAAAGGTCACTGTCTCTAGCAAAAAGCTTCTCACCTAAATTAAGATGTGAAAACTGAAGTTATCAGCCTTCAGCCATTCTGTAAGTGACTATAAAAGTGAAGTCATGTGTACAGACATTCTCACAACTACTGCCTCTGATTTCAAAGGGAAAATACTTAGAGAAGGATATGCACTCCACTGAAGGAATAATGCAGGGCAAATTCAAATAACTAGGGAGTGATGATGCTATGGCAGAGGTGTGGTATAGTGAGGCAAAGCCAATTTAGCATTTTGACAGCTGGTAGACTGTGTGTGATTTCAGTACAGGTAAACCCGAAGTGGTGAGCCCTGCTGTTAAGCCATCTTTCCTTGCTTCTGAGCTGAGTGACATAAGCACACGCTGAACCCTGGTTTGTCACAGTTCTGCTGCTGTGGGTAAGCAAGATGGTCTATTTGCCCAGAGCTTCTTATGAGAAGCAGTTCAGAAAGCATTGTGTGCCAATTGTTTTCTATTTAACTGGCACATCTTTCCAAAGACTAACTGGACCAACATCGTCACTTCCAGGAAGTTTGTTTTTTTTTTTCTCCTGAATAATCATTAATGCCTAGAATACCATAATGGCTCTTTATAATTACTAGCTTATGAATCAATACAATTGGAATTTCAAAGCCAAAATCTTTCCTAATTCACAAAACCACAATCTCATTAATTCCATGAGGAATCTATGAGGAGTAGATTTGGCCTTGAGTTCTCAAATTAAGTATGAAGCAGTGCCTAGACCAATGCCTCTTGGCAGAGTCCAGCATTCCATCAAAGAGACAAACAATTAGCAAATGATTAGTATTCACAAACCACTAGAAGCAGCCAAAAATTCTTTTTTGATAGGATACAATGATCTTATTGGGTTATATCTTTGCTGGACTCAAGTTCCAGTGGTCAGGCTGACTGTGCTGGGGCCCATCTCCTGTTGACATCTCAGAAGTGAACTGTTCCCAGGGGAACTGCGCCTTTACTTAAGGCAGCAAGAGGCACATAAGGGCTGAGTGCTGTGACAGTGGGTATGGGAAGTTGCCCAAGACCCTTATATTCTTCTATCATGTGCTTTATAGGGTGGTTCCCTCTGTTGAAACATCTTTTGTGACTGGCTGGCTTAGTTTATCCAGTCTCCTTATGTAATATAGAGTGCAGACTAGACCCTAGAGGGAACTTAGACACTGCAATTCTTGGCAAAGTGATTAGTGCATATGTCTAAGTAATGACTTCTGGACTACAGAATTTGTTCCATGTATTTGTCTATGCATTTTACACTGAATACTCCACTGAAAAAAAAAATCCTTAAAAGTAAAGACTAGAACTAAGGACTCCTCTGCCAAGTGAGTGATCTCACAAGGCTGTAGAGCCAGGCTTATTTCTACTTTCTTTACCTCACCCAAGAGTCTTGAATTCTTTTCTATGTAGTGGGTCAACTTTGACAGGAAGCATGAATGTCAGCTCTAAAATAACCCCTAGCCTGAAGTCTACAGGGATATGTTGTCCTCAGAAAAACTATGCCATGAAAACTAGGGTGAGGAGTATTTGTTCCCTGGTGTGACTTATCATAGAATCCTGGAATAGTTTGGGTTGGAAGGGACCTTAAAGATCATCTAATTCCAACTTAGTCTTGAAGCAGACACCAGACTGCACAACTCCAGCATAACCAAGGCCCATCTGTATTCTAGGGCTCTATTAACATAAATCCATGAAGGTAATCCAAGTTATACACCCAGGCACTGGGACCTGAATTTCCACACTGACCCTAGGTGTGGTTTAGATGCTGCTACTCTCTTCTGGAGCTTGTGAGAGTTGCATGTGTCATCTTATGTTCAGTTTACCTCAACTATACAGAAGTTATTCATATATCTTATTTTGGTGTTGAAGATAGACAGGATGACTAAGCTACTGGAGGGTTTTGTTGGCTATCAAAGAACCTAGTGGGTCAACTGAGACCAGAAAGTTAAGTTTTAGCTGGATGAAGTTAGATGAGATAAGCTCACTCAAGTTATTGTGGAAACTGATTGAGTATCATGAGACAACTGGTGGGCAACAGCCAAAGAACTGCCAGTTTTGTGTTCAACCATAAATTAAAACTCTGGAAAGAACTGATATCCTGCAATGGAGTACTACAATTTTCTTTATAAGAGTTACCCATGTTTTGCGGAATCAAACTCTGTAACTCCATTAAGGGTTATAAAACAGGTATGCGTTTATTTGCCGGTGGATGTGAGGGGGTAATCCTCCTAACTCGTACACCGAATGGTCTAACAAGCAGTTATAGTGTGAGGACATGCCTATTCATAAGCACCTATTACATATTCATGACCTTTCCCTGCTTCTTATTATAATTAGATTCGAGAAGCTTCTTCTATACTTGTGCAGGCACAGTGTTGTGGTCTGGGGCTCAGGGTTGAAGTAGTCTTTATCTTCCTCATGAACTGTCCCTGAATTCAATCTGTGTGCAGGCGCAGTCTCATCCTGGTTGAGGTGCAGTCAGCTTTCCACATTGCTGCTTCTTCCTTATCAGTGAATGTCTGTGAATGAGCTTCTCTCTTATCAACATCCAGGGTCTTCAAGGCCTTTACTAGCAGACAGTGTATATTTCAGTAAGCTAAGATCTCTAAGTTTTCCTAACATTTCTGCAGTTTTTCTAACTGACTAATATGCCCACACATCACCCAGAGGCGCACTCTTTGAGGTGTTCTCTAGCAGAATTGCTCCAGGAGTTGGGTTTGAGACAATAATGCAGTAACCTTTAGCACTGCACAAATCCTGAACAACTATCATAGAACAGCGGGAGCTGGGGAGCCAGGAGGAAGATGTGCAGGATATAAAGAACTAGGAGAGAAACTTGAATAACATTGTTTAAATCAGAACACCTAAAGAGAAGCAGGGATGATGCTAACACAAACACATAGCAGTGAAAGTCAGAACACTTACATACATGGTCACTGCCGGAAGTCCCTTGCACTTTCCTGGAAAGTTAAAAGCAAAGAAGGTGCTCTGGTATCTCAGTTGCTTTCAATGAGCATCATGGCTGCATTACCTTTCTTTAAAGTCCCACAGATAAACTAGAAACACTTAGGAGGCTGTAAATACATGCCCAGGGGTCATTAAATGGAAGAAAGCAGACCTGGAGTTCTGGCATATTTCCTTCCCTCCCTTGGCTGGTAGCGGAAAGGCCAGCCAGTGGAAAGCAACAGCATGGAAGAGAACAGAAACTATTATTTCCTCACCTGAAAGTCTACTTCCAGCAGTAATGAGATGTGGCAAGAGATGGAGATGAGGAAAGGTAGACGTAGGTTTCAGAAATTATCAAAGGCATGGAACATAATCTGCAGAGGGAAATGGAGGCACAGATTCACAAAGGATATAACGCAGCGGTTTTCTATAGACTTTGAAGTAGCACATGCAAACCCTTGAAGAATGATATGTCACAATAACATATATGCAAAAAGTATATGGAAACAAATGAAAATGGGTGTTCCTTCTTATCCTTATTATTAGACAACACTGTACAGAATTTCAGGGGCATGGAATGACTGAGATAGCAGCTGAGAAAAGAACACTTCCTTCAGTTATATTGAATGTCACGGGGAGAGTGTCAGTACCATGTGACATCACTGACCCCACCAAACCTGAAATAAAAACATACATAAATAAATTTCTAGGTGCTTGAGATTATGCACCTGAATTCATGGTCAAGCACTTGCAATTACTAGAGTTTTTGATACCTATGTTTAGAAATATTTGCCTACAAATAATTTGAGAGGTGATGACTGGCAATTCTGCTACAGAAGACAAAAGTTATCATTGAGATATCAAACTGGCATGTTGTGGGTTAAATAGGAATTTATTTAGGGATGGAATTGACTTTATTCTCCTTGCTGCCATCATCATCCAGAGGAGGGCTAGAAAGATGATCAGAGTATTGAAGCACGTCTGCTATGAGAACAGGCAGAGAGAACTGGGGTTGTTCAGCCTGGAGAAGAGAAGGCTTGTGGTGACCTTATGACGGCTTTCCAATACCCAAATGCAGCCTACAAGAAAGCTGGGGAGGGACTGTTTACAAGGGCATGTAGTAACAGGATGAGGAGGAACGGTTTTAAATTAAGAGGGGAGAGGGGACATTTAGATTAGACTTTAGGAAGAAATTTTTCATGATGAGGGTGGTGAGGCACTGGAACAGGATACTGAGGGAAGTTGTGGAAATACCAACCCCGGAAGTGTCCAGACCCAGGTTGGACAGGGCCTTGAGCAGCCTGATCTAGTGGGAGGTGTCCCTGCCCGTGGCAGGAGGGTTGGAACTAGATGATTTTTTAAGGTCCCTTCCCACCCAAACCATTCTATGGTCATCCACAAGTCCCACAAGACATTTCTGAGCCTTGGGGTATTTGACTGTTAAGCAGAGAATGCAAAGCACTTGAAGTTTACTCATAAGAAACACTATATAAATGCAAGGTATTAGCAAAATACATGGAGACTATCAAAATATAGACTGCTGCCAAGCCTAAATCGTCTGTTATAGGGCTATGCACGTATAGTCCCTCTGAGTATTTCCAGAAGAAATGAGAACATGAACTTGAGGATATGCTTCCCTTTGTTACTCAGTGACCTTACCCAGAAATTCAAAGGGATCCTGAAACATCTATTCTATTCTTTATAAAAAGTATTCATATCCTTCCTAATTACTGATCTATTCCCACAAGCATCTTAACTTCCTTTTCTTAATAACCTTCTAGATCATTTCTTGTTACAGCAAATAGACACTGTAACAATGATTGTTGTCACTTTGTGCTAGGTGCAGTATAAAAACAGAATAGGAAGCAAACCATTTCTGGAAGATATTAAGATCTAAACAGATTGAAATAAATTATGGAAAGGGAAACACTGGGGAGGAGGATGAAGCAAGTTGCCTAATTATAAAATCAGTCAATGGAAGAGAAAATAAAAGGATGTGAAGATTCCTGCCCTTGGGTATCAAGTATAGTTTATCATTTAACTTCCTTTGTTTCTGTTATTCATTCTAATGATTCACTTTCCCTTCTTTCCCCAGAACAAGTGCACCTATGCAATGTGCCAACAATTGCACAACATTTTCTGCTTGAGAGGAAAAGGCTGACTCTTCCTTCTTCCCCCTCAGGTTGTGCCGTGCAGCTGTGATACCAGATCTTTAATCATAGTGACAAGCATAGAGGCTCTATGCAAATGTAAGCAAATAGCGTTTGACATTTATATGAAGATAATAAAGACAAACACTGGGGGATGTTTTGAGGGTGGAGGATGTTTACACTATTTGTACAAGAGAATATGGAGATTTAACCAAGCAATACTCCCAAGTCTAAGTTGACACGCGTTCAAAGATTGAGTGACCTTGCTGGATAAGTGGATGCTCCACTGGCTGTTAAGTACATTCAAACTTAAGAGCAGCATCTGGCTTAATATCACTCTTTGCAGGATACATTTGCCTTTGTTCTCCTTCTTCCACCATCTTTTCTAGCAGCACATCTTTTGCATCATGTAAAACCTCACATTTGTGTTTTCATTTGTCTGTTCACCCCAGGTGAATTTAAAGAGAGAGACAGAAAGGAGGAATGAATAGTTAATGCTTGCAAATTTCAGGAAGTCTGTGGCTTGATATAAATATCTACCAAAGCATCTTTCTTTTGACTTCAACAGGGACTACCTTTGCCTATCTATATGGCATTTAGCATAGCTGTAGACAGATCTCAAAGGAAATATGTAGACTCTCCTGTAATACAATAGTAACACTAAAATAATAATAGCCTCTCTGCATTTAATATATTTAACAGTGATAGCTACGTGGATATGGATTATCCAACTGCTCTTTTCTGTGGATGCTGCTGGTTGCTGCATCTTTGTTTCTAACCTGAATTTGAGGCAGAGAATATTAAAACACATATTAAGAATATTTAAAGAAAGTTTGCACAATACTTTTTGATGTACCATGATGAAATGCCTCTTATCACCAGGTTACATCCCTTTCTGCTTCAGTCTTTCTTCAGAGACAGTTGCAGTGTATATCCCTGCCTTTGTAATACTGTCCTCCAACTGGTGAATAGTGGAGAAGGCACGAGGAGAAGGCTTACATCAAGATCCTCTTAGTTTTGCGAAGCCTGCAGGGCACTCTGGGTCTTGCATGTATGAAAGTAAATCTAAGTTAATTCAGTTCAGTGAGGTGACTTTATCACAGTCTGTAGTGATTGACTGGAATTTATCTAGGTTTTTTATTATTATTATTATTTCTGTTGTCACAGATGAGAGAAGAGTGCATTCATGAATCCTGCATCATCATCTTTATGTCTAGAGATTCTCCTATTCTTCCCAGGTTACTTCATTAAACTCTCTTTCTCTGCAGCTTTTGCATCATTTCCTGCAGAGAAGGATGTATTACCTGAGAAATAGTAGGATGCTGTCAGACATTGTATGTTTAGATCCTAGTTGTGTTGCAGGATGCTTTCTTGGAAAGTATTTGTTTTTTCTCAGAGTAGGTAGAACAACAATGCGGCTGGAAAAGTTCTGTCCCTCTTTGGCAAAGCCAATGAGACAAGCTATGGCTGCTATTTATCTGAGGACATTATCACCCTCCATGAGGATTTATCATCATGCAGTCACATGGGTGTGATCCATCCTAGCTGATCTGCAGGAAACATTTCTGTTGTTTCTAAGCATTTATTGGGCAAGTTTGTCTTCCTGTTGGTCTTTAATACCTTCTTTGTAAATGTCCTACACTATTCAGGATAAAAAATAAATATGGAAATGATCATGGTGCAACATATGCAATGACTCTTGTTTATTTTTTAAAAGTCCATCTGTTGCCATAAGGTAGGCTTCTAAAAGGCTGTATTAGTCATTGCCTGGGACACGTGTCAGCACAGCCAGTGGGTGATCATTCCTTTTGCATCTGTCTCATCTCCTCCTCATTGCTCTATGACCCGATAATCAATAAATGCAAGTGTGTTACTGAACACCATCTACAATCAGGAGATAGGCCTGGTGTTTGTTGAAGTCAGACAAATATAATTCCAGACCTCCCTGTCCAGTGTTGTTCTCCTTCACCTGTGAAATTGTGCAAAATATAGATCTTCCACTTTGAGTCTTTTGACTTTAACACCTAAGCAAAATTATATGCAGTTCAAGCATCTATGGTTTATCATCCAAGGAACTGCTATTCAGTTAGTACCAAAATCCTGATCGCCATGGTGCACAAGCAAGTTTGTAAAATCCATTTTAGGGAGATCCCTCAATATATGTATGGTGTTGCTAGCTAGGAACATGGATCTATAATGATATAAATACTTAACAAAAGTTATGGAATCTGATTTTCTGAGGTACACTTAAACAATTGTGTTAATTGCATTGATTGCATAGGAGAAAGAGAGGCATTATACCAACCTAAAAGGCAACTCTGTGGTTTACATAAACAATGCCCTGATATATACTCGAGGGCAATAATAGGACAATGACTCACAGCCCAAGGTTACAGTCGAGGCTGTGAGTTAGTAGATTGAAGGACTATAAAGAGATAAATGGTACTGAAGATATAAATATAGGCATTCACTCTAAGGTGGCACTTCTCTTTTCTTATAGAAAACCACTTCCCAAAAGCAATCCAGCCCATAGTGGATAAGGCAGGTGGGATGAATCATACTGTAGGTATTCCTCACCATCTCTTTAAAATAGTAAGAGCCTTGACAAGTAAGAGCTTTGATTAGACAACCAGTTTTAAGATAACAGATCTCATGCTGAAGGATAATAAAAAAATACTGAATGGTATTTGAAGAATATTCAGTATGATGAAAGGGCAGTCATATATTCAACAGGAACACACTTAAATTCAAAAAATGTAACAATTACAGTTAAATGTAGCCCACTAAATACACCTTTTTGCTATGATTGCGATGAAAGGATATACTTTGAAGGTTACAGCTCAGAGATGCTCTTTTTGATCACTGACCCAGGAAAGCTTTGCAATGTCTCTAAAGTAGTTGTTAGAATCTATTACTATACATAACTTAGGGAAACTTTAGTTCATAAATCAATGTCCCAATAAAATCAAACAACTCCTTTCGTAGTTGTCACAGTTTATTGTATCAAGGCCCTACTTAATGTAGTTTTAGTTGGTGTGTCATTGATCCAATTGATTGGAACAGTTTCTCTTGAGATTTTAATGTACACTAGATCTTTGTGGAGGAGAGGCATTCAGCCTGAGCACTGGAATATACAGTAAAGAGTAGTTCTAGTTACTCAGGGAAGTGATATAGGACCTGATTGTTCTTACCTGCTCTGATGGAGCAGAGCAGCTGCAAATTAAGCTTGTTTAGTTCCCTAAAATAGGAAGGGACCTTTTAATAGTGTTGGCTTTAACTTGCATTGTCGTCTAACTTTTCTCAGGAACAAGACTGGATCTAGGAGGTGGGAAAGTGACCCATGGCTGTTTTGCCTTTGCACCTCCCAGGTCCATCTATGATGTAGGTTGTGGCTGGATTGGCAGGAGGTAATAGTAAGGCATTTATAACAAACTTGGGGATTGCTGTATTATTTTAGACATTCTAACTGTAGATTAGAGAGTGAAATCAAAATCCTTATGACCTTTAGGTGCTCTGGATTCATTGATTTATTGTGTTTCATCTCAGAATCATCCTTCCCCAAGCATCCTCCAACCATCACATCTCCCACAAGGCCTTCTCTGTTCACAAACAGCAGACCCAGTGAGACACCTTCCCTAGTTGGCTCACTCACCAGTTGTGTCAGGAAGTTGTCTTCCACACACTCCAGAAACCTCATAGACTGTTTTCTTTCTGCTACATTATCCTATTAATATCCTAGGAGAAAGCCATCCCCATGTTCCGGGAAAAAAAGACAGCAGGGGAAAAAATCCAGCTTGGTTGAACAGAGATCTTAAGTGATATCAAGAAGAAGATAAATGTTTATGAGCTCTAGAAGAGGAGACAGGCCTCTTGGGTGGACTACAGGAGGAAAGTGAGGTTATGTAGAGAAAAAATCAAAAGGGCTAAGACTCAACTAGAAATCAGATTGGCAAAGTCTGTGAAAGACAATAAAAAGTCTTTCTACAAATACATCAACAGTAAAAGGAGAACTAGGGAGACCATACAGTCCCTATTGGACGCAGAAGGAACAACAGTGACAGGGGATGAGGAGAAGGCTGAGGTACTTAATGCCTTCTTTGCCTCAGACTTTAATTGTAAAGAAAGTTGTTCCCTCTATGTACAAACCCAGGAGCTAGAGCTGCAAAATGAGACTCCCATGATCCAAGAGGAGGTGGTCAGAGCCTTGCTAGCCTGACTAGACACCCAGAAGTCTATGGGACCAGATGGGATTCATCCAAGGGTATTGAAGGAGCTGGTAGATGTGCTGACATGGAATGAGGATAAAGAAATGTCTTAATCACAAAATATTCAGGCAAATTACAGATAGCTTTCAAGCACAAATAAACAGAATATTATATCTTTGTTGTCTAGATAAATAAAATTCAAAACGTTTACTTCTTTTTAGATTTTTTTGTTTTGCAGTTCAAAGGGGTCAGACCAAAGTCAAGCAGAATGCTTCAAAGATCATTTAGACTGCCTTAACTTTTGGTCTGTAAAACTCTAATAACTTAGAAATTCTTTCTTATCAACAGCATTGGAAGGTTATAAAAACAGATGCTGTAGCAAAAGCTATATTCTCTGGGACAACCCACTGAAGACAGGTAAACTTGTTTCAGGCAGTGAACAAACATGAAATGAAATCAACTGCATGTTTTAATTACTTGTCTAGGTCCATGAATGTCCTGAGAACAATGAGAGAAAGGGTAGTGGGGAATAGGTAACAGCTTCTTTTTTCTTTCTTTTCTTTTTCGGGGGAAAAAAAGAAATTATTTTCTGTGGGGGAAAAAACAACAAGAAGATATGAAGAACATTTTCTTCATAGAAACTTCTTCATGAAGTATTCCTGGCACTCAGAAAAATAATGAGGGGGTGACACATGACAGACAGCATCCATTCAGGCTGGTACCTCTCATAGTACACTGAGTAGAAGGGTAAGAGAATTATGAAATAGCCTGAACAATGGTCATGTCCCTGAAACACAAGCGGAAACTTGTACACAGTAGATGTTTTTTTGCTCTAGAATGTTCCATATTTTAATTCTCTTGCCTTTGTGACACCAGGTTATGAGGAAGAATAAGTATGGTTTTGAAATCCTGCAAGATATACAACTTCATGACATACTTTTTTTTGCAGGGGAAAAAGAAGTAGAGAAAACCCTGGAAAGTTGATTTGGCTGCCTTTCTGAAGCTAACTCAGCTGCCAGACTTTTGTTATTGCTCAACTGATATTTCAGCAAGGATTCTATTTATTTTAAGTACATGAAGTGGATGAAGGCAATGACTCTTGAACTAGATTGGATAAGAAAAAGAAAAAAGATCTTGTCATACAGATAGCTCTAGCTCTTAAACAGTTCACACAAGACAGTTGTTAGCAGTATTTTTTTATGATGAAATTCTTTAAATTAATTTTTCTTCATTAAAAAAGTCCAAAAGACAATATAGCAAGGAAGACAATAGACATAAAGGACATATCCTTGGAAAAATCTTATGAGAAAGGAAAAACCACACAATTCTGGAAAGGCAAGTGTTGGACATTTTCTTTTACAGGTTCTGGAGGGCCAGCAGAGAGAAAAGCAGCGGAGATTTAAACTAATTAAGGCCAGAGTTTCTTTTGTCCTTTAGCCCTGGTCATCAATGAACTTGACTTTTATGTTTATTCCATGATTTTATCTGAACAGTAAACTCATAGAAGATAGAGGCTAAGTTTTTCAGAGCAGAAACTGACTTTGCTTTATTTAAGACCTACTGAATCAGCTGTAACAACAATAGTAGGATTGGTATACTATGGAGGGTGATGGAACATTGGGAACAGCTGCCCAGGGAGGTCATGGAGTCGCTTTCTCTGGAGATATTTAAAACCCACCTGGACACATTCCTGTGCAACCTGTTAGAGGTGAACCTGCTTTAAGGGGGGATTGGACTAGGACTAGATAATCTCCAGAGGTCCCTTGCAACACTGACCATCCTTTGGTTCTATGATTCTTTGACACAAAAGATGCCAATTTTCTTTCCCCAAATCATGGCACTTTTAGAAGTGCTATATAAGTTTAAAACAAATTCTAGCAGTTCTTTCTGTTTATTTCAGATTTTGACCATTCAAGATTTATTCTGCTCATATTTTCCGGATTTTTGTGGTAATTTCAAGAACACTATATTGAGTTTCTTTCACTTTATTTTATGAATGACAACTATGACTCTTACTGTGTTTGCAGGACTCCAGGATCTACGGTTTTAAGCAAAATGCCAATATACCATCATGAAATGGCAAACACTGGTAACTGTGTGTTGGGAAAGCAGATGATGAGTACTCCTCACCTTTCAAATTACTAAATATATGAATTTACACTGCAAAGATGAAGTGTTTACTGCTTCTAAGTACCATGATGAGTTGAAAGCTGTGATTTTGTGTCAGCCTTAAGAGCAAGATTCACTTGCTACTATACAGAACATTTAATGAAGTACAAATGGGTTCGTGCTATTCCTTCTTCCTAGCTCTCTGTCTCTTTGCTTCATGCCTCAGGGATACTTCCCCTCCTCTGCGAGAATATTAAAGTAAATATATATTCTCAGATTTCAGAGATCAGTAATTACAGAATAGAGAGATCAAATTTCCACGGCTTGTAATTTTCGTTACTTCATCTCTTGCACAGTGATGTGAACAGACAAGTACCGAAAAACAGCTGAAGCCTAGTGTGGAGGTCTGATTTTACTATGAGAAGAGAAGGGGGGAATTAGGTGGAGTAGAAAGGGCTTGTGAACTGATTCCAATGCACAGAAGAGGTGAGGAGAAGCAGAGGAAGACCTACAACAGAGGAAGGTAACTCTTAGCATAAATACAGAGAATTAACTTATTTTTTGATGACCAGGCCCATCAGCAGTCCAGTTAATCTAGTTGGAGGAGAAAAATTGGTGGTGAAACACTATTTACCCTTTGCCCTTTTGAGTCCTGTTCTACTGTTTCTAAATGTGACACTGTTATTCCTCAGAGAAAAAAAAAACCTAATAGAACTGGGATCAGCAGGTTTTTAGATACAAGCATTTGAAAATGAGCAGAAATTCACCACCGTGCTGTGAGCTTCTCAAATCCCAGAGCCCTCACTCTTCCTTTTGAATTCAGCAGGGTTAGAGGTTTCCACACATGTGGTCCTCCCAAAGAATCAGATGGGATTAGATGGTGAGAAGACATTTAAGCTCTTGGTTCCTTCATTCCCATCAGCATTGTCTATGACGAGAAACAATCCCACCAGATCTCAGCTTGCTTTGAGACATTCCCTATGTCCTCCCTGGAAAGCCTGCTCTGCCCACAGTGGTAAGACAGTGCAGGTAGGAGAACTGCTGTAGCACAATGAATATAATTTAGCCACTATGAATGTGGTCCTCCTGTGACTTCAGCCTTCCTTACTCATTCAGAAGTCCTAAAGGACAATGGGCTATGCTGCATTTAAATCCTCAGAGACACTATGGAGCAGGGTAGTCGTTTAGATCATCAAAAAAAGGACAAGCCATAGTTCAATCCAGCTGAAACAACTTCATATGCATTTGTATTGCATTGTGAAGGGTCTACAAGTCTTCAGTCCTAGTCCTTGAAGACCATTATCACCAGGCACTGACAAACAAAGGAAAATGCAGAACAAAAAGACTGCCTCAGATTATGGCTCATTGAGTCCTTTAACACAGAGAACCCCAGTGTTTGGACAACTGAGTCCTTCAGAAGAGGCAGTCATGGTTCCTTCCTGATGAAGAGTTTGAATAATAAAGTACCACTTCCTGCACTGGGGAGCATTCCTCCCACATAGGGCTGTACAATACTCCATGAAACACTAGTGGGATTCACAGAACAACCAATGGCCACAAATGCCCTTGCCCCATTTTCTCTCTTGCCCCTTACCCCCCAATGAAGAGATCCGTGTCTTCATGGTGCATTGTGTTTATTACTTTCTGAGTTAGTTGGTCTGTGTGAAGAACACTCTTGTTTTCCTCCTTGGTCTACACACACACACACAAAGAGCTTTGCAGGATGGAAACTGCCAGCATCTGTGGCATATCAACTGGAGTTTGCAGTTACAGTTTGTCACTCTCTCCAGGTTTGGTCTTACTCTGAAAAGAGTTTGGAGCTCACAGATGGAGGAGAAACATCCCTCTGTTTTATTCATCAGTTATAGAATATCCCTGACATCAGTTACTGGCACTTTGCATTTTGTTTGAGATCTTTGCCCATCAAGAATGTTTTTGTGTGCCTATTCAGTTACAGGTGGAGTCAGCATCCTTCGTGTCATACAGAACCACTGGGTTTCTTGCGGTGGATATAAAAGATTTGTTTGAACATTGCATCACACTTACAATCAAGGCAACACCTCACATTTACCCAGGAAGGCAATACAGCATCTCCTCCTATGCCTTGCTCTTGTGGGATCATGATGTTGGAGAGAGCTAAAGGTATGAAGCTGTTACTGGATGTTTGCCACTTAGAAGGTCCTTGTACTTAAAAGTCTGTTTATAGTACACCATTCTGTACCTCCCTGCAAGCTCCATTGTAAGTCAACGTAGCACATGCACACTTCAGAATACAGTCTGATTCCTGCCCTGATACATCCTGTTGTCTCTTCAGACAAGCTAGCATCACTTGCCATTCAGTTACTTGGTGATTCATTTAAAAGATGGGTGGATGAGGTGCTGAGGGGCATGGTTTAGTGGTTGATAGGAATGGTTGGACTCGATGATCCTGGTTTTTTGGTTTTTTTTTTCCTAACTTAGTGATTTTGTGACCTGAACTCAGCAAGAAGCCTGTTTGAGTATAAAACAGATTCATACACCTAAGGGTCAAACCGCAGGCAGGGAAGGAGAAAGGGGTGGAGGGCAGAATGGGGTGGAAATATCTGAGCTGGTATCACCAGCTTCAATTCTAGGATGTATGCGATACCATGGCATCAGGTACTGGCAGGCTTGCCCTGCATACTGGCCTGCATTTTGTATAGAAGGCATAAAGGAGGGGGAATGGTTGTGGATGAATGTTCAAAGCTGTCTTCCAAGATGTTTTGTTTAAATGAACCAGCACGCCATTGATGTGGCTTCTGTAGCTGCTCACTGATTTGGAGGGGATCAGCAGCTCCAAAAACAAGAGATTAAGTTGGGTATCACATGTGGCATCACCTAATTATTTTTTTAAAAATCCTCAAGTCTTTAAATATCAAGTCTTTGTCCACCCTTGCTAGACAGAGGAGGAAAGACAAAAAAAAAAAAAAAAGGAAAAAAAGGTTATAAAGTAGGAAATGCTTACTCTCCTTTCGCTTCTGTGCACCCCTTTGCTGTCGTGAAGGGGTTGGAGGGGGGTAACCGGGCACGAAGGAACCAAGGCGGAGCGGCTCGATGGACCGAGGGCACCACACCCCGCACCGCCTGCTCGGGATGCTGCGGCGGGGAGGCACCTCCTCGCAGCCTCCGCCAACAGATCTCCTGTTCTCTGCCCTCGGAGCACCCCCTGACCCCCGGGGCTGGCGGGGTGGGGGTCGCTTTGGGCTGGGGGTGCGGTGGGAGCTCCCCATTCCCGGGGCTGGCGACGCCGCTGCCGCTGGATGGCAGCATCTCCCTGGATACCCGCCCTCCTCCCGACCGCCGGGGGCGAGAGAGGGAAAAAGAAAAAGCAAAAGTTAGTGTTTTCCTTTGCCGAGATCCCCCGTAAAAGCAGAATGGAAAGGTAACTCTTATAGATTTTTTTTTAACTTTATTTTTTTTGCAAGTATTCTGCGTTAAGTGTCGTGAAACAAAAGAGCCAATGCACATCCCAGATTTTTGGACACTGCTGCCCCAAAGCACTGTCTTGGCTCTCCTGTGACTGCTCATTCACTGCTCCAGCCCCTGACCTTACACTGGGTGGGGGGATCTTGACACGCAGGTCCCTCTGCTGTCCAAAGCAGGCATGATGAATATGATTTCTCTCCTAAACTGTGCTATGGAGCTGAGAGACAGCTTCTCCAAAAGAAATGTCCCCTGCTTGTAGAAACGTAGCAGGCCTGAGTCTGCTTTTTATGCTTGGGGGCAAGAAAGAAATAAGGGAACACACAGATCTTTCTATAACCTTTCCTCTTCTCCTTGCTTTTAGGCAGACTGGGGCTCTCTAGGTCTTAAAGCAACCTTTAGAAGAGATTAGCCAGAGCACTCCAGGCTGCGGCTGCAGCTTTCACCATCCCAAGCCTGCCTCCTGGCTTTCCCAGTGAAAGTGGGATGAGGAGCAAAACTGCCTAACATCACGTCTGTCCTGCATCCTTCTGCACTGTGCTACATTGGGCCTACAGTGGGGCATGTTTGCTACCTCTCATTCCCTTCTCCTATCTGCCACTGGCACTTTTTGTTCACCAGTGACCACAGATCAACCTGTCATCCCAGGCCACACAACAAACCTGTTTTGCTACAGGGAGATAGCAGCAGCTAGCTGGAGTTGGGTATATTTGTCTTGACCCTGCACCCTGCCCTTTAGAGGGCTAGCATATTCTTCTTTGCCTTGCCACAGCCATCTTCTTATGAGATGTTTCTGTTCCCTCAGCTAGGTTATCTTGTGCTGCCAAATCTGCAGAAAGGGGGTTTATTGCAGTCTGAAAGCCAATCCAAGTTATCCTGTAATTACCATTTGTGCTTATAATAACATGAAGGAATGTGCTCCTTTGCCTCTAGCCTCCTCCTTTCCTCCTCATCTGCTGCCACCCTCCAGTCTATCAGTGGGTGCCAAAAGCAGGATTGCACAGGGGCCATACCAAATTCCCCCCTGAACACTGAGGGCTTGGGAGATGTGTCTTACAGCAGCTGCTTAGATCCAAGGGCACTGAATTTAAATTAACTGCAGTGTCAGAGGGCAGAAGGTGGAGGCATGGGAGCAATGGATCACCCTGTTCTCTGCTGCATTAATACCTCTCCGTGGTCAAACCATTGGATCTATATGGTTCTCATTTTACTTCTTGCACAGACAGACAACTTGTGATGGTGCTGAATGCAGAAATGACCTCATTAATTTCTCTGTCTTGCATGATTCAGGTCAGACCTAATGGCCTGAGCCACACTCTGACCTTAAATCTGCACAGTTTGGGTTGTGACCCTCAGCCAAATAAGCTCTGAGGCCCTTGCAGACCTTAGGTTCACCCATAAGGTTTGTGTCTCATGCTAGGAGAGCTGGAGCTGACAAAATTGGTCTGAACCTAAATGAAACAAGATTAGTAACAACACGCAGGGAAAGAACCATCATCTAGTCGTCATGCCAGCCATCATCTTCACCAAACAAATACAGACCTCACCTTTGACGCACAAGGCAGTGCTATCTGTTGTCAAATCACAGGGAAAGGTTCGTTGATGAGTGAGTGACTACTCAGCACGAGAAAAAAGAAACAAATCACTGCAGCACATGCCCTCAAGAAGCAGAGTCCAATCATTGAGATGGGGCAGACCAAATAGTCCACTAACTGAAATATTCAGATCTTGAGGTAGGAGAGTGGCAGTGGAAGAGAGGGACTGGTCTGTAAATACAAGAGGCACAGATGGAGATACCAGGAGGTAGCAATACCAGGGGGAAGAGGATTTGGTTGTGTGAATCTTGCACTTGGCACAAGAGTCTTGACATGAAGCTGAGTTCTGCCTGTATATAACGTACCTGAGGGCAGTACTTGACTCTAGTGAAAACCTTCAGGAGGGTGGTTCAAAGGATCTACTCCTCTAAAAATTCAAGAACACTCAAAAATGGTTCATCTTGGTGCTCTGCAGTTTCTTTCACCACTGAAATGCCAGAAGCAGCCTCAAGGGGTACTGAGAACTGAATGGAAAACGTTGCACCTTTTTTAAAAATACCAGCTGCTGTTTGAAGTGACAGCTAAAATCTTACTATTGCACACATCTGGCAGTGTAAGGTGCCTGCATGTTTGTTATATAAAGCAGCTATAAAATCATGGAAGAGTGAATATATGAACAGAGGGAGCATGTTAGACTCCAGGACACAAGCTCCAAC
This sequence comes from Piaya cayana, assembly GCA_013389865.1. Taxonomy (NCBI): domain Eukaryota; kingdom Metazoa; phylum Chordata; class Aves; order Cuculiformes; family Coccyzidae; genus Piaya; species Piaya cayana. The sequence goes on along the minus strand of WAAB01014840.1, from coordinate 25,723 downwards.
ATGTTCCAGGCCCAGGGAGGCAGCATGCTGAACAAGGGATATTCAAAGTTTCAGTCCTCTCAGCACTCTCCTTGCAGTTATTTCAAATTAAAGACTTGTCACAATTTTTAAGCCATGAGATGTTTACTATTAGTGGAGGCTCCTTGCTCCTCTTTCCTGATCTGGCACAGCCTTATAAAGTGAAACTTAGCTTTAAGTGGACCCTTTCTATTCTGTGGTTCTGCTCCACTCATGCCAACTGATTTGGATGCATTAAAAATAGCTCTCTAAGAAAGGTTTAACAGACAACAATTGCTATCTGTGCCCCCTAATTTCCTTACTGTCAAAATTTATAAAATTTTGCCTGAAAGAGTTTTTTTAAGTCTTTCATTTTTGTCACTGTGATCCTAGGCAGTGAGTAACTGGAAATCAGAGATGAGAGTTGTCTCAAGCCTATACTACAGCAGCAGCAAAGTTAACAACCATTAAAAGAAAGAGCCTGAGAGGGTGGAAAATGGATTTGGGTGTTTCTGTATGACTGCTAATGTCAACTATCAACTACTGAATCGAACTATAATGCTATATTATTTCAGGCCAAGCATATCAGAGGCTGCCTTACACTGACATAGTCACCCAGCTTCTTTAATCCCCCTGACACACTCACCAATGCCAAAGCCCAGCATCCCACAGGAGCAAGTCTTACAAGAATATGGTAGCTGTTACTTCATTCTGTACACAGTCCAGGTTTCTGAGTGAGCCTCTCACATAAATGAGAATCAACTTATTTGTGAAGTATTTAAATTTTGCTTATGATCTCTTGCTGCTTATCTCTTGAAGGAAAAATGCATATGTGGAAGGCAGGTTTTAGGGGACAACCTGGATCAAAATTGAGGCATGCACGGAGTTTTAGATGCTTCCAGGTAAATAACAGCTGAGCAGAGGGTACAAATTGTCATCTGTGAATTGGATCACTAGGTGGGGGATCCAGGCATTTGCATCCTGTGTCTGTAGTGAGGCAAGGCTATTTGTCATTCTTGAGAAGAAACATTTGAGCATTGAAGAAAGTAGTGATGAGGATGAGAGTAAGAGCTGAGTATTGATTCCCGTGTCCTCTTCAGTTAATATTGTTTTCTGTGAATCAGTATTGGTTTTGATAGTCTTCAAGACGAAGATTTTCTGATGTTTCCACTGATGTCAGCTAAGCAAGGCAATAAATGGTGATTTAGGATAGAAACCAGGCAAAAATCCAGCCCTAGCTTTTTTGTCCTATTTGGAAAAGAAACAAAAAAACCCAGATTACTGACATCAAAAATAACTACATCCTCTTGGAACCTCAGCACAGTGTTCTGAGTTAAATTCCCCCAGGTATAATACATTAAAGTACATACTGTTTTGCTTATCAAAACAAAGAATGAGTATGCACACGCCAGGGATGGGTCATAGAATGGTGAAGGTGTGTTGCCATGGAATGGAAACTCTGAGTTTGAGTCCTGCAGCAGACTTATGCAAAGGCCACTCTCTTCTTCTCTCCAGCTGTTCCTGGATTTTCAGGGTAAGAAAGTTCAAACAAGCCAGATGCTGCACTAGTCACATAGTTCCCCTGACTCCTCTTGATGTGTGTTAAAATTTCTAGCCTGCACTGTGGATAGTCTTGAGACCTTTTGTCCTGTTGTCTGAGCTAACATGAATAAAATGGCCTTGAATTGCCTGGGATGTAGACTCCCTCCTTGCTGTAGTGTGAAGTCTGTCCTGCTTGTGCCTGGCACACATGGATCTCAAGCCCTTGCTCTTCCTTAACTCAGACTTGTTCCATAGCCACATACCTCCTCTTTTTTCATTTCCTCTGCTTCTGCTCCTGTGTCTGGTGGAAAACAGAGGAAGCACAGTGAATGGGACCTGGGGAGAAATCCCTAGAGTTTTAAAGCAGAGAAATCTGTGTTTCCTAATCTCTGTTGAATTGCTGCATGTGTGACACTTGCGAAATATGCCATTCATTTCACTTTAATGTATGGAATGAGACTGCTCCAACTTACCTTTTTGCATGTAATGGAATTTTACAGGATGAAGCGTTGATCCTTCATGTAGTGATTCTTTGTACACAGGCCTAGACCATTTCTACTTGCCATACACCACAGACCTCTCTGAGGTTTTGTTCTGATCACAGATAATCCAAGGAGTTGGTATCATAACAGTCACAACTTTCTACTTCACCACTGACCCAGTTTGGGAATTACAACACTACTGAGTCTCTTGGGTTTGGCAATGGATGTCATGTGCTTGAGTGATGAGTAGCCCCAGCTGTTGTGTTTCACTTTATTTACTTAACGTGAACTCATGTGAATTCAATAACATCTAATCTACTGAGCGCTGAATGAATCATGCAGAACAGTTTGTAAAAACCCTGGATAAAGCTTCAGAGTATGCAAGCTATTTTCCTGGAAGAAGTTACATAGAATTTCATTAGCTGCATCAATCTGCTAGGAAGCTCTTCATGTATGATGTATTGTTTCTTTGGGATTTTTAGTGTGTTGTGAAAGTCTGCTGATGCAATGCTTGTCCTTTAATTTGACATTATAAAAAATAGGAAATTATTTTTATCCCGAATGGTTTTATTTGGAAAATATTATCCTTAGCTTGTTATTCTTGTATAGCATCTTCAAATGATTTTATGTTGCTAAACACTTCTGTGAATATATTCTGACATCAGAGTTCATATATTCAGCCTTTGCAGGATATGTTACAAATGCCTGAGAGGATCTTTTAGAGGAGAGAGTTGGCTCATGAAAAAATACCTCATCCCCCATAACATGACTTTATCTTAATAGAGACCATAGAGAACTTGTAGTGAGAAAACAAACCAGGATAATTTAAATATTTTTATACCTCAGGACAGTATATGATGTATTGCACGGTGGCCCATTTCCTGTGCTGTGTTGTAGATAGTCAGCAGTGACAACTTAATTTTGTTTGGTTTACCTGATGATTCAGGGTTATTCTTCCCATTAATTGTTCTATAGCTCTAATTTTTTTATACTTATTTTTGTAAAATTATCTCTCACAAAGATACTACTTCTTTGAAAGAGGATTGAAGGTCTTAAATACCTACTTGTGAAGCCTTTGCTTAGAAAGCTTCTCTTGATTTAATATTTCCTAGCATTCAGAGCCCAAGTTGCCAAGACAATATTTACACCTTCGTCAGTTTTGCATCCATTTTTTCTGCAGAAAACCAGAAGTTGCCTTTCAAATGGGTGTGCTGACACAACTATCCTTTCCCTCTTTTTCCCTCCTAGGGACCTGAAACAAGTCCAAGTTGCCTGTGAGCAAAGAGATATTTGAAGAATCAGGGTAGGGTGACAATGTTTGTGTTGGGTCACGGTCTGGGTCATCTTTTCTGGATTTCTTCAGATAACTGTAGAAACCCAGGATGAAATAGTAGCCAGGAATGTGTTATTTTTGGGAAGGACTATGCTGGAAATCATTTCTCACACTGACCTAGCAGCATCCAAGACAGCTGCTTTAAAAACCATACCGATTTTCACCAAGAAGCTCAATAGCAAGTGCCAGACTGCACGTATTTCTACTAATATTGTCCCAAAGGAACAACTGAAAGATGTCTGTAGATTTCACTCTCATTTTGAAGAGGATTTGGAGGGACTGGTAGTCCTGTAATCAACATTGAGGCTGTAGGCCAGTGGATGCATGCAGTTTTTGCCATTCAAAAAAACCAATCAACCAAACAAAATAAAAAAAGGTCATCTTAAAAAGTGTCCGGGAAGGAATCAAATCCTACCTAGTTAACAAGGGATGTTTTCTCAATAACTTTTTTCTCAACCTTTTGTATAGCCAAGAAACATAGGCAGAAAAGTCAGGGACAAAGCTTGTCTGCAAGGTACCAGACTGGAAAGTTAGCACATTAGTGCTAGTTCCTATCTCAGCCTTCAAACTGTTTCTGTCATGAATGTTTAATTTAGTTTTTCTTCAATTACATTCTTGCATGGATAGACAAGGAAAAAATGTCACACTTGCAACATATTTTGACATGCTTATTTCCATGGGATAAAAATTTTACAGGAAGCCTCTCCGGTGCACGTGTCTTCAGTAACTGACTAAACTGATGGGTTTTAAAAGAATTAATGATTTCATGAACCTATTTTTCTGATGCTGGCTTTTGATATCTTGTTGGGAAGTCTAATATTTTTTTTAATCCAAATACCCTCATTTTAAATATATAAATGTAAGATTTTTAATTGTATTTTAGGATATTTTGCAGATATTATGTCCTTACCTTTTTGAACTACTTTGTCCTTATTGATGAGGAAATTAGAGGCACAAAATATGTAAGTAGCTACTCAGGCATGGGAAATCAATAACATAGTATGATACAGAGCACATGCTTTTAAGTTCAACACCTCCTTCTGTACCAGACATCTCTAGAAAACTTAGAGGCTCTCAAGAATTTGAATAACTAACACCTCTTCCAACAGACCTGTCCAAAGAAAGATTTGGGACTGTAATATTTATGTATTCTGAGCGCATATCTGTGACTTATGCTGTTTATCCAGGTTTCAGTCTGCCACACAGCAAGGCAGTAACTGAGTGACACTGAGAGCAGCCTGTTCTGTAGCAGTGAATGGCCCATCACATTTGATGCTTTTCAGCTCAGTCAACCATAAAGAGAGACTGACAGTCCACAGAAACACCTGGAGGTGCAATGACTTTACATCTTTTCTCCAGGTATTCTTTTGCTGAGGAGCACAGAAAGCTCCTAGTATTTTCCAGTTTCTCAAAAGCAAAGAGTCCATTTATCACCCTTGCCAATATCTACCTGCTCTGCATTATAGACAAACTTGAACTGCTCTCATTTTATTCAGGTGGTCCTCAACTATCCCAAACTCACTACACAGAAACAAAATCACCCTTGCTCTGAAAAACATCATTATGATTTGCAAGAAGCCTCAGAGAACAAAAGAACACGTGATAGAAACGGAGGGACTTTGAAAATATGTATCCATCCTTAGCCTAAACTCATACCAGCTTTTTTTTGGCAAGTCTTATGTCCTCCTTAATCCGTTTTTAAACCCAGATGACCAAGGAGATTGTATAGTTTTCTGGTTGCATTCTCTCTGAACTCTTGGATTTACTACATTGAAACATGAATGAAATGTTATAATTCAGACCCAGTAGATTTCAGCTATGCTTCTCCCCAGTGTTCTGGGGATATCTTTCATATGTTATAATTCTTCTGCTGAATGCTAAGTTTGCTTCCATTTTCTACTCAAAGTAACGCACCACAACTCACTTCCAAAGCACTAAGTGACAAGGACAGTTCATGAGGACAGATTTTTTTTTCTCTGAAGGAGCTGGGGTTAGAACTATATCTTATAACATGGTTAAAAAATGCAGAATCTGGACATTCTTATGATAAATCTTTTGAAAAATTCTGTTCATCTCAGTTTTTGGACTCAGGAAAAAGGAAGTCTCGATTTAATGTTTCTTTATAAACAAACTCTGTGCTCAAGAGAGAAGTACAGAGAGAAAAGAAGGGGAAAAAAATCTCATTCAGTACACCAGCAGCCTCACTGTATGCATTTCAGGGGATAAAACAATGACATTAAAGAAATCAATGAGATAATGACCACTGAAAAAAGGCAGACTAACCTTAGATGTGAGCTTTTCTGTGGTTTGAATCAACTCACTTTGCTTAACAAGCAAGCCACACTAAATGTATATATGGCCAGCTCCCATTATTCAGCTAATGAATGATAATCTTTAATCAATAAAGCAATAAATCCAGTGTTTTCATGCATTATTTTTTTCCTTTTCTCAATTTATTGATATAACCAGGGTTCAGTCAGGAAAAGCCAGGCATGGAAAAAAAAGAGAGATTAAATTAAATTCTCAGCTGGGATTTTTTTCTTAGGAAAGGCTGAGGTGCACAAGTAAAATAGATAATCTCTCAGTTTCCATGCTCTCTGAACCATACTGTACTTATATCTCCAAAACAAATAAATTTTCCTAGCAATACATTCCAAATTTTACTTCATGCAAAAGGTCAGACGTTGGATCCAGGCCGACTTCTGGCTGGCTGATTACACGAGTAAGGAATTTTTACTTTTTCACCTTGGTCTATACAGATATTTCCAGGGATGCGAAGCAGCAAGCTATGGTTAACTTAGGAAGGAAAAGATCTTCCAATATGATCTAGTTCAGTCAGAAGATATGGGCTTGTTGCAGTCATTGCTGTGTGAAGTTTTATGGTGTATGCAATCCAAGAGGTCAGGCTGTAATGGTCCTTTCTCGCCTTAAGAGAATCCCTCCTCTACTCAGTTACTCGGTACTTACAGGAATGTCTTCATCTTTTACTGTATGTAAAAAATGGATGGAACTGAATCCTTCTATCTCAAGTTTTAGATTTATATGTTTATGTCATGTATGATATATGCACCAAAATCACACTCCAGATAAAATAAAGCAAAGTGTAGACATTGATCATTTATTTCAAGCAATTGCTTATAAATTTAGTAAGCTGTCTGTCTTTTTATACTTTTCAGTCTGTTCTCATTACAGACATGGCATAAGACTTTGTAGTAAATTTGGAATTTGCTGAGTGAGAAAATGAAGATTTATACAAAGCTAAATTGAGCAAATAGTGAATAATTGATTTAACTGACCTGACAGCTCACACTGTGCTTGTAAATAATACATAACTTTGCACTATCCTGATAATTTAGTATTCTGTGCTTCTAGATTCCTTTTCGTAAGTTACTGCAAGGAACAATGATCTCTGATCACCCTAAATAGGCAAATATATGCTTACCAAGCAAATTCTGGCAGCCCAGTTGTAGGCATCTGTAGTCTGATAGCATGCTCATGAAGCATCGCATTGAAGGCTATTTGCCCTTCCATCTTTTGTCTCTAAAATATTGTTGGAGAGATAATATCACTATAACGATTTCATGCTATTCCTGTGGCCACTGGCTCCAGGAGACAAGTATTCTCTGTGTAACTCTACCTAGTACTACTGCAGTGAGCAGAATCACAGTGACTTTTAACAGCAAATGCTTGTGCCTATTCTACATTGCCTTTTCTTTCAACATGCATATTTGAACTCTTAATAAAATACATAATCAAAAGCTATTGTTAAACTGGTTCTTGAAGTACACATACAGCACTAAGCTGATATGTATGTCTGATAGATTCTTTGCCTTGTAACTACTGTAGTAACCTATATAGTAAGGGTATAAAAGACAACCATTGTTACCTGGCAGCCTTCCATACTCACCTTGCAGGAGTGCAGCTGGTTACAGAAAAGCAGAGCAGTGGAGAATTTCACTGGAGCAAGTCCAGAGAAGAGCAACAAAGCTGGTGAAGGGGCTGGAGAAGAGGCCTTATGAGGAATGGCTGAGAGAGCTGGGGTTGTTTAGCCTGGAGAAGAGGAGACTAAGGGGAGACCTCATTGCTCTCTACAACTATCTGAAAGGAGGTTGTAGAGAGGAGGGAACTGGGCTCTTCTCCTTAGTGACAGGGGACAGGACAAGAGGGAATGGCCTGAAGCTCCTCCATGGGAGATTTAGGCTGGACATTAGGAAAAAAAATTTCACAGGAAGGGTCATTGGGCACTGGAACAGGCTGCCCAGGGAGGTGGTTGAGTCACCTTCCCTGGAGGTGTTTAAGGCACAGGTGGACAAGGTGCTAAGGAGCATGATTTATTGTTGATAGGAACGGTTGGACTTGATGATCCAGTGGGTCTCTTCCAACCTAGTTATTCTATGATTCTATGATTCACTGCTTTGTAGTACCCTCTGTTCCCTCACCAGTAAAATACATTCACTCAGAGAAGGATTTCTTTAAGAGAGCAGGCAACTTAAGGACTTAAGATACAGTGACTCTGCATCACATATAAAAATACTGTTTGAGTGACCAGCTGAAAGGGCTGAGGACGGCATGTTGCCCATGGATACAAAAGAAAAGTTCTCCGTAAAGCCAGTGGGAAGCACATAGCTTTCCAAGGATGGACTGCAGATCTTGCTCTTGGAGAGAGGGCTCATGCATGGTATCACTTTGCTGAACCTTTTCTAGCAGCCTTATGTGCGGGAAGTCATGGTTAATATATTGTGGCTGGGAGCTGCAGCACACACATAGCTAAGAAATGCAAAATTTTAATTCCCAGTGCAATTTAAAACCAAACTGCTGCACTTCTTTCATTTTAATACTGTATCATTTTTACATCTTAAGGTTTCTGGGCAGTGTGGTTGAATTATGATAGCTGCAGAAAATTTCTGGGCTTGATTCCAGCTTCTTTCTCTGAAAGCAGAAGACACCATTCTCCTCTCCGTCAGATGATATTTATTTAAGGATCTACCTACTATTCCTAATGCTCATTCTGCCCTGCAATTTCTCAAACATATCCAGTCCTAGCATGTGAAAGTCCCAAAGCAGACTGCACATCTGGCATATGCCTAGGTAAAGAGCCTGCCGGTAGGTGCAGCAGAGGAACATAGCTTTGAGTATTAGGCTTCATAACAGGGAGATGTTTCCTGACTGAAGTTCAGTGCTACTGCATTCCTCCTGCTTGTCCCCAGGCAAATCATGATCTGACAGATGAGTCACAGAGCTGAGGAGAGTCTGCAGCATGGTGTCATATTGTCACATGAACTCTAGTCTGAAGAGCAGGTAGAGGGTGTTCATTGCCCGAATCTCATGTTCAATGCTCAAAACTCTTCCTCCTTGATATTTTTGTCCTTAGCTGGTCAGCCTTATTCCAGCCTGGATGAAGTTTTCCCTTAAATACCCCAAGAGCTGCAGAAGAAAATTAGGGATTACAGGCCAGTGAATAGCTAGAATCAGTGACGTTAACATGATGCTGGTAGAAGATGAAGCAGCCAAAATTAGAATGACCAGGTTTATGATGAGCCAGAACATTGCAAAAGCTTTCATTAAATGGAGCTAAAGTCCAACAGAGTGGATCTACAAAGCAATGGACGAGGAAGAGAAGACAGAAACTTGCAGATGGGAGAACAGTAGATGTCTGTGCTTCTCATGTGCACCTCGCAGACACTCAGTTACAGAGTTCTGCAAACCCTCTTCTGAGCCAGACCTTCTTCCTCTGGCAACTGGTTCTCAGGGGAAAGTCCATCAAAAAACAAGTATCTGTTTTGTCTTTACTTTTATCATGATCTGAGTCAGGTAGTTTGGACAACAAGCACAGCAGGACCAGCTTACTTTGCAATGATGATTTTTTCATGCTGATTTCTCAGCAAAGATTAACAAAATATTCTGAATTTGTTGCAACAACCTTTTATGTACATAACTGACATTCTCCAGTACACCCCTTGCATAAAGAATCCTGCTCTTCTCACAGTAAAATAAAATTGTCTTGCTATCCTAAATACTTTTCTGCGTCTGATTTTATCCCTGATTTCTTAGGCTTTCTGCTGCAAATGCAGTTCTTAACATCATAAGTCTTTTCATCCACAAGTTGGATGAACAGCAGTAATTGCAGGTAGACTCCAGTGTGGGTTGCATGGCTCTGACACTGAGTTAGATCTGTGAGGGTAAATATCCAGCCTTGTTTCTATAGGATTAGGTTTTGCTTTTATCTTGTAGATGTTCATGTTTCTTGACTCCCTGTTTACAAGCAGGCGAGAATGGATAAAGTCCAGATAGTCTGGACTCTGGCCCTAGAGGAATGAGTGTTTCCCCTTTATATAGAATTTGCAGTAGCCCAATATTTCCCTTTCATTCCCCACTAAAAATGGTTGTGTGTGCTGTTCTAAGAAAACAGGTATTTTATCTAAAAGCTTTTGAACCCTGCCAGCAAATCCCAAATGTATCCTATACCTCAAAAAACAAAAGGAGCTAAAACATTAGGAGAGTCCTGAAGAGGGGAATGCAGCACTTTGATACAATTGAAAGAGTGACGGGAGAAGGGTCTGATGTTATTTTAAGTTTACAAAGGAAAAGAAAGAACCTGCAGTGGCTTTCTGGTCAGCTTGGAACAAGGCAACAAGAATTTAAGAGGACTGAAAAAGTCTTTTTGCAATTTTAAAAATCCTTCCATCAAAATACCAACACATTCACTACTTTCTTTCTCTGCATGCAGAGAAACAGAGGCAAACCACAGGCAGCAAACAAAGGCCTTGGCACTGGCACCACACACAATGGTGGTGGAAGTGATCACACTAGAAATCTATTTCCAGAGTTAAAAACTATATTCCCTCTCTTTGTTGCAGGTGGGGAAATACCTGACCTGGAGACCCAGACAAAATCCCACTTCAGGTACTTATGTCCTTCATTTTTTTTCCAGATACTTTTGTCTTTTATTTCACATTTATTGTATTGAAATTACTTATCTGCTCCTGCCTGGGATACAACCATACCTCCATTTTCCACTGTGCAGGATATTTGGGACAAGGTGATGATCTGATAAACCCGCCTTCTCCAGGACAACTATTCAGCCCCCTAAATCTGGATGATTTTGTCCACCTTTCTTCATTGAATCACATCAGTCACTTGGAAGCTATCAGTCATCATCTCTCTCACACACAGCTCTGAGAGATGTTTCATTCAGTCTCTTCCACTGCTGCCAGCCATCTTCAACCCATTCACTAATTCACAGGCAGGGACGTGTTCCTCTCCTTTCTTGCTTAGATGGGAAGCCTCCTTGTCCGATTTTCACTCTGGTATCATCTTTGCTTTGAGAGCGATCTTTGTGTTGGGAAGGGCGGCAGTGAAGTACTCTCTTACTCATGGTGGAAGCATCCATGAAAAATTTGGGGACCATTCTATTTCACTACATCTAAAATGCTTTCCTTTCTCATGAGGTTTTCCTGGGTTTCTAGACATTTCCACTTAATTACAGATCTCTTTGTGGATGGCATTTTATCCTGTCTTGACAAGTTTCTGAGATTACCTATCAGAATGCCATTTTTAACTTGTAAATAGATGGTTTATTAATTAGTATAACTTAATATTTATACAACATTCTAGATATGTCTGGTGATTTGGCAAGATAAAGAAGGCATTCCCTGGTCTTAAGTGTTTATGACATGTTTTTAGACAATACTTTAAAAGGCAAAACAAAGACAAGGGAAAGGCTCAATCTCAAATATAAAAATACAAGAACATGAAAATGCTGGATGTTCAAGACATATGTCTTCTTGGTTTTATTCTTTTTTGTGGTATAGACCTGTGGATTATTAAAGGTATTTTAATATGTATACATCACTTAAGAGAACAACTGGATATAAGAAATATATCACCAAAGCAAAATAAAATAATGCTGGTATCAGGCTTTCAGAGGTTTTAACACAGTTGGGAAAGTAATTCCTTTAAGCAAAAGAAATCCAGATGTCCTAAAAGGTAGATGTGTTTCCACAGATCATGAAATCCTTTTAAAGAATGATAAGCTTTTCCAAAAAAAAAACTTTCAAGTGTTTTTCATTTGCACCAGGCTTTCTGATGCAGTGTTAAATTTCATAGTTTTACTGAAAAAGCCTGAAGTGCAATAGCCTTTCTTTTGCTTCTGTATACAGGAGTGGTGATTCCAGGTTTTACAGGTTAATCCAACCTTCAGGCTGTGAGGCAAACATAACATTTTATCAGTAGCATTCTTGCAATGCTGAACATGACATTGTAGGAGAGGAAGAAGTGTGTTACATGTAAGTGAATGAATGAAAAATAAGACTCGGTCAAGTGGGAATCTGAGTTAATTGAGGGTAAGTAATCAAGCAAAACAAGGCAAGTAAAATTAATGGCAGCTGTAGAAGAGTTAGCAAAGGATATGGTTTGTTACAAACAAGTGGCGAGGATGGTACAAATGCAGAAATCCTGAGGTTCATCTGGAAATCATGTCAGAAGGTCTTTAGAGTGCCCAGCCAGAATGGAACAGTGAAGAGTTCTGCATATTTTAAAAATTAAAATAAATAAAGTATTCAAAGATGGGCTAGCATTGAAAATGTAATACAAATTGTGAAGAAAATATTTCCAGAAGGATAAATCAGGGGTCATTAAAAGGTTACTTTCAACTAATGCTGTTTGATTGGTTGTTAGTGTTCAGCTTCCTCTGAAGTGACAACACGTTAGGGTGACCGTTGCCCTCTTCCAGCAATTATTGGTGCTCTGGCAATTGCACTCAGTTTTAATCAATTAGAGTCTTGAATGGTGCTTTTCTTGGTTTCAAACAAAAGAGCCAACTGTTGGATCAGAGATGTCCACTTCTTTTTAGCAGCTTCCTGTTTTCTTTCAGGAACTTTTTAAAATTCTGCTGGGTTCAGGAATGATCATGACAAATCCCTTCTCTGTCAATATGGGACTCATTATGTAATTCACATTGCAACATAAATCTATACAGTCAACAAAAACGTAAGAAGAGAACATCCTGGAGCAGAGTGAAGGTCCATCTAGCATCTGGCTCCCAATCTCTACTAAGATGTGGAGATGCCTGTCTTAGAAAAAGATTTAAGATTATTACAGCTGGTAGGTTAGGGACAATATTTCTCCTTTTCCTCCTTCTTCTACACAAGTAGATCTTTTTTATATCTGTAATATTTAGATTTTGGCTTAAACTTTGATGAATGAGGTTGAACAACCAGGATGTATTGGTTAGCAACATTTATAGCTCTGGATGTTCTTGTTATCTTTATGAATATAAATCTTATCATAACGCCACTTAGTAATTTCTGGAAACAGTTCCCAGGTTCAGGTGCATGTGTCATTAATGATGCATAAGCTATCTCAAAGTCAGAACAAATGCTGGCTCAATAGCTGAACATCCCCATGGAAAACATCCATGAGTAGCCTTGGAAGGATATGGTAGTGCTGCACAATTACCTGTGTCAAGTGATGAGCCAGGAGACTCCTTATGAGAGGCAAGCACTATAAGACACAAGTTTCAGGATTCCATTTTCACAAATAGGATCAGCTTGAAGTATTCTTGTCTTTATACCATCTATTTCTGCTCCATCTTCTCAGCTATGATAATGCAACAGCATGTGTTGTGAAGTGGGTCTGGGAACTGCTGCACCTTGCAGAGGACACTGCTGGGAAAAAGGTGGATTACTCCTCTTTCCAGTTCACAGCAGAGCTAAGCAAACAGGTTGTGCCTGGACTATAAGGCTACATGGCTAACTTCTTTGCTACTGTTGTTTCATGATATGAATCTTCTATTGTTTCCTTCCACTCACCCATCCATATCTATCTATTGTTGTATCTAAGGCGGGAGAAAACCCTTTCAGTTTGTGTCCATAACAATTTGAGGAACTTAAAATTTTGTCTCTGCCTGACACTCCTTCAATTGTTGCATCAACAACAGTAACTGAAATACTTACTCCAAAGCTTATTGGAAGGCCATGTGTTATAAAACCATAAAGGTCCTTTTTAACACATTTATTAAGATAAATAATGTCTTCTGTGTAAATCTCTAAGTGAATATGTATGTGTATATATTTTCACATGAAAAAAACCTACTTTTGTATAGATCAAGATATACAGTATATGATCATAGATTAGACACACAGGAAATAGGATTCAAAAAAAGGTAAGTCAAGGTAAAAGCACCAGGATAGTAGATTTGGCTGAACATTTTCTGCCAATGTTTTTATTTGATTACTGCTTTGAAGAGTATGTTTTGTCATTGTTGTTAAAACAAAGATTTGGTTTTGGGATTGAGAAACACTTTAAAAATCTTGGAAAATAAACTAATTTTAATTCAATAACCAGGACAGCTTTCTCTTTGTATGCTTCATTGCATTCAGAGATCTCTCATGGACATCTCCCACCATCATGAAGCAAATTTTTAAAATTCCATTGGAAAAAAAAAGTGAAAGTTTTTGAAGTTCAAAAGGAGAAATATTTACCACTAAAATAGAATCTCTTCTGAGACTTTTTTTCTGCAATATATTGATATACAAGATAAAAGGAGCAGAGAGCAGCAAAGAATTTGAGTTTGTTTTTTACCAGGTCAATGATATATTCAGATGAGAATTGAATGGTTTGACAACTGTAATTAAACAGTTTGCTGCAGCTCTGGTTCCTTCTGGGCACAATTTCACAGACACTCTCCTTTATCCCCAGCCACCTGCCAAATTCAGATTCTCTTCCCACTTTTTGTTCTGTTGGCATAAATGTCTTTCTAGAGGTGCAGATTCACATGAAGTGACCTGAGTGTGAACTGAAGTGGTTGAGTCTCCATCCCTGGAGGTATTTAAAACAGTTGTAGATGTGGTGCTTAAGGACATGATCTATTGGTGAACTTGGCATGGTTGTACTTCATGATATTTAAAGTCTTTTCTATCTAAAGGATTCTGTAATTCTGTGACTGGCTCAAGAGAGAGTTTTCTATGTGCTCCATGGTAGCTTAAACTCCTCTGCTGAGAAGTGGCAGCTCAGGAAACTGCAGTGACTCAAACACTGAGACTCTGTCTATAGTTGAATTCAAGACCAAAAGTGTCATTTCTGGGAGCCTTGGAGAAGAAGCCATGTGTCCTAAATTTTATGATACTATAGAGTCTATAGAAACTTGTGAACCTGGACTTCAGGTTTAGTGAAAATATAGTTGTTGTAGCTCACATTTAATGGAGAGGAGAGTATTAAGGACAAAATTCATAGAATGGGGAATTCACTTTAACTACTTCCTGAAATAAAAAAAACCCAAACCTGTTCTTCTTCCTGTCTTCCAGCATACCTTCCCATTGGATTCTCCTTCACCACTGGAAGACCACACTCTGCTCCTGGGATGTGGGGGAGGATATTTTTTCCCCTGAATTGTTCATTAAAATTTATTTAGCCATGTAAAAATCAGCAGCACCCAACATACAGGCTCATAGCATTTCTGTATTTAGAAAAGTGGTGTTTAAAAAAAATAATTAAACCTCAGAGTTTTAAAAAAGAACCCTTGACAGAGACAATTCCCAGTCTCTAGGTGTGAAAGATTTGGTAGGTAGTTGCCAGAACATTCGGACTTCCTGCACTGAATAGTTAAGATGCAGTGATCTGTGTTTCAGGGAAAGAAAGCCTTTAATTAGCAAATGATTCATTAGAGAGCTCTCTATTGACACCTGGCATCAGCAGGAACACACCTGAGACTGACTTGGACACTTGTGTTCCTTCAAGGTAAACTGTGACTAGGGGAGGAGGTCATTTTTATTGCTTTACAGCACACAAAGAGGTCTTGGTACCTGTAATGTCATAACTTGTTTTTCAAAAATGTCTTCTAGGGAAAGCAGACAAATAAATGTCTATTTAAAAATAATAAAATTAATATTATAATATTAATATTACAATTTAATATAAATATTAAAAATAATAAAAAACCCCACAATCTAAAAATCCCAGGCTAAGTTTTACAGAAGGAGAGAGGGCTGGAATTTAAAGTAGACATGGTCAAGATGCACCAGTATTGATGTATGGAAGACCAGGACAGTTCTTCCTCCCAGAAGAGCATGGACTCAAAATGCAGAGTGGCATGTCTGCAATACTCATCAGTGTTGCATCACAAGAGCAGGTCCAGATAGCATGACAGTTTGCATCAAGGACTCAACGTCTGCATTTTGTGATGTTATTTAGACTACCTACTATCTGTGGACTGAATCACAGTATACAAGCTGTGGGTAAGTTTTCCTTGGCTTTTTGTTGGACAGTTTCATCCCACACTTCAGAATCAAAGGTATACTCAAACAAAAAAAGTCACACAGTTAGGCATTTTCTGCTGGTATTGATTTTCCAATCAAGATATCTATGTCTCAAGAGTCCCTAAATAAAAGAAAATAATTATAGAGAAAGATAATTTTGATAAACAATGTATTCTTCAGTAGGATAGAAGGGGGAAGCCTTTTAAGGACTGAGTAAGAAGTTCCTCTCTGCTGCTTAACAGCAATTATCTTTAGGGGATAGGGAAATCCTCTAATCTTCACACGATGTCTTAGCAGGCTTACCTTTTCTCCACAGACACTCTGTTTTTATCCCACAAAATATCACTGGTGAATTAGCAGTTATCCAAGATTCAGTCCACTGTACTTGTGCATGGAGGTGGTTTATCTTAAGGACTGTAACTATGTAAATGCTTTTAACAATAATAATAATAACAACAACAACAACAATTTAAGACCCAATTCTCTTTTCAGCTTTGATGGCATAAATCTTAAATTAAATATCTCTGCAGTTGAAGCCATTCTCCTGGTTTTGTGTGGAGAATGTGTCTCACGTGCTTCTTCAAATCTCATTTTTCTCCCTAGATAACATATACAGAAACAGTGTAAAAATTTCAGTGGAGTTTTTGTGATTTATACTAACATACTGAATGGAAAACCCTCCATCTGCAAGCATGGACATTGCACATGTACCTGGGAAATGCAGAAGGGGGATGCATAATGTGAACTGTGAGACCACCCCTCATATGTGCTCAAGGCTCAGGTTCACAGTTTAACAAATAATCACAAATTTTAATAAATGTTTTTTTCCCCTGTGGCAATCTAGAATATTACAGGGTGAATCAGGAGCTATGAGGAAAACATCAAACAGCAAACCTGTGGGAGAGAGGCTGAGTCTGAGTCAATTACTAAAACTGTACTGGTGTGACCATGGTGTATAGCTCAGTTTTCAGAGTCAGAGTACAGAAGTCTCACTTGTCATATACCCATACTCTGAAGCCATTAGAGGAGATTTTCCTTTACATTTTTGTTGACTTCTGAGGGCCTTCAATAAAGCCTGTGTTCCATTGCTTACCATATTCTGGGGGAAAATAGAGAGAGACAGCGTTAGCTTGACTATGTTGGTTTACAGACACCTTAATGAGACCTGGTCGCTTGAAAATCACTGAGAAGCTTGCTGGTGTGACCTACTGGTGAACTGTTGCAAGGGTGGGGGGTGGGGCAAATACTCCAAGGAGATGAAGCAAGAGATGCACTTGTGTCTAATTCAAAGTAACTTCTGCACAAAGTAGAGGGGAATATAGCCAGCATAGTCAAGCTGGTATTCCATGACCTTCTGATTGCAGAGTTCAAGACATCTTAATTTCTTCTGTGCTGGAGGCTTCTAAGTTAAAGGAGGAGGAGTAAGCAGTGGTGAAGCAGGAGAGTAAATTTCCTTTCTAAAAAATATTCTTCTTCCGGTGGAAGCAGTGTATTGTTTCTTGAAATGGACAAAGTTATTTTCTAACTTCCCTGTATCCTGTCACCTGGCCCTTCCTTCCTCCTCCTGATACCACAGTAAAATACACAAACGTACAAGCTATGCATTCTTTGCATCACTGCGGGATTTATATTCTGATCAAGAATGGTGATTTATACTAGTCGGATTTTTTACAGACCACATTCCAGATGTGGAATGAATTTTACTGGCGTTTATTAGTCACTAGGGGTGGCTGAGGATGGCTTCCGTTATACCCCTGACATTTATACTCTGGTGCAGCTTTCCTTTTCCTTTCAGTGATGTTTTTCCGTTAAAAAGAGTAACAACAAAAGGAAAACAAAAGGAAAAGAAGTCCATTCTATAGCACAGTAGACCTAATGGGACAGATTGTATTTATGAAGAAGGATGTTTAGAATAGAAATCTCATTCTTCTAATATGGAAAGAAAGAAACCCAAAACTGATTACCTTTATTAACAGGCTGTTCTGGATGCTTCTAAGATTTTAATCAGCTTTACAAATGTTGTGCATTGGCTTCCTAGCTTGTCTGTTTTAACAACTGATCTTTAAGTCAATTTGATAATAGTGAACCCTTAACTATTCTCTTACAAATTAAGAGCTAGGTGAAAAAATCAGCTTAAAAAACCCATGTAAGATAAGTCTTCCCAAAGGGACAAGAAGCTTCTTGGGTATTCCTTACACATAGCATATCAAAAGGTTGATTTTATGGCCACAGCAAAATAAATTTAGGGTTGCGATGCTCCACAAGCTGCATGAAGCGAGGACCATATTCAGACTACCTGTTGTGGGGAATGCAAGAAATGTAAGTTTAAGAGAACAATAATGTGAAATCAAACTTCCATGTAGATTTCTTGAGACCCATGGGAACCAGAACAGAGCTGCTCTCTTCTTTGCAAGTGTGGTCACTTTGTGGTTTTAGCCTGCAGTCTTAAAGGGCCTAAAAAAATCATGGGTGCCAAATATGGCCCGAAATTTAAAGAGGTACAGGAGGAGTGGTCATGGAGAAACTGGGTGAGAGAAGAGGGAAGAACTGGGAGAAGAAACTTCTTCAGTAAAATCAAACTGCTTTGGTAAAAAGAGATGGGATTACAAAGCCAACCTGTATCACATGCGGTTTAATCCACCCATTGCTGTTCCTCCCTATGTGAAATCCAATTCCCACATTGCAGTAACTTTTGAGGTCCTGCCTGAAAAGTTCTGTTTTCTCAAACCTGGCATGTCAAAGGCTAAGAAGAGTCTGTCATTGAGTTGAACACTGAGTCTGGGTTTGGTAGGAAAGGTCTAATACAGTTCTGTAAAGCAGGTTTTGCTTTCAAACTAAAATCAAACTGTGTAATTCTGATAATTTGGATGTTTGCAGACAGCTAGCAGATGCTTGACTTTCTACTTGATTCTTCTCTACCTATACCACATATCAGTATAACTGCCTTTCAGTGCGGACATGAGCTTCTACAAGTGTAATTCTCAGCAAAATGAGTAAGAGAGTTGACCTGAGTGCTGGTGAGGGGTTCAGCCTGGCTCATGTGCCACTGACAGAACCCAGAAATTATGACCACAGCATTTATGGCATTGCTTCTTTAAGAATGTGCAGTCAGATTAGGTGGGGAATTAGATTTCTGTGAAAACAGAAAACAGCTCACTGAGGTTTTTCAGGGATGAACTCAGTGTGAGAGCAAAGGATAAGGATAAACAAATAAGTAAGTGAGGAAGTGGCCAGAGCAGATAAGAGGAACAGTTCAGAGAATTATTTATAAGACATAAGAAAGCAGACAGTGTACGTGATGGGTTTAACTCTGATGGACCCATTAGCTACAGGCAGTACTGAGTTTAAAGAGTCCAAAGTCCCTGTGACAGCTGAGATCAGTGGGAATCTGTTCACTTTAGTATTTGTTAGATGAAGGTTAGGTTAATGGATTAACTTGTCAGATGAATTCGATAGATGCTTCATATAGTAAATACTAGACTTTACAGGAAAATTCTAGTTGACTCTTTTTTTACAATGACCTAGTACATTAAAAGAAGGCAGAAGTTTGCCCTGTGTTGCTTTTCAGAAAAATAAACAAAATGTGTAAGTGGATTTAGGAGTCTGCATATGTCTGTGGTGTGGATGAGATTATTTCTCATGACCAATAACCAAAACAATAACAATAAGCAAAAAAAAACCCCAAAGCAGATGACACTGTGATTTACCCTTACAGGGATGGACTCTAAAAAAGCGTGTTGCCGCATGGGGGTTGATTCACTAGTCTGCCAAGACCTGTGTGAATCCCCATTAGCATTTCACCAGGCACTAGATCAAACCTTAACTTCTCATATATTGTGCCTGGGCTCAGATAGTGAAGCTGCCTTTCTCATAACAGTCTGTGTGTCAGAATCAAGGTCAACATCAGGCACCCAGTAAAGCAGATATCTGACCTCTGTGTTCAAAAATGCTCGTGGTACTGGTGCTTAGTTTTTGTATGTGAGGACAGAGGACAAGCAGGCTGTGCTAATGAGAAGAGCTGGCATGTCTTAGGAAGAGGAAGGAAAAGAAACACTGTTACCTTTGTGCATCTCATCACCTCAGGTGCATCTCACCACCACAGCTCTGCATCACGACTCAGCCTCTTCTTTATTACAACTACCACCTAAAACTTCAGTAGCCACCTCTTACCCCTCTCCATTGAGGCAGCACAACTGTTCCATCTCTAAAAAGCCTTAAACTGGCCTGGGTTGGAAGTCACTGTGCTAAAATCAAGGCAGGACACTAATGATCATATGATGATGCTTCACAGCCGTTTTACTTTAAATAAAAAGCTAGTGGTGTCCAGTCAGTGATGAGTTATTTCATTTTTTTCTGGATTAGCAACCCATGTCACAAGTGTTGAGAATCCCAGTTTCATTAACAGCTGGGTCAAGGTGTCACCCATTTTAATCCTGTATGTTTTATGTATTAGCTCTATCACATTCTGCAATGCTACAGTTGTGTTTACAGCCATCTATGTGCCTGTAATATATTCCACAATTTTCCCCCCACAGTGTACTGTGGTAGTCAAGATAATGTTGCCTTTAAAAAACATCCTCTTGAGATGCCAAGATCTCTGAGACCTGAAAATGAGCAGAGTCACTACAGGGATGGATGAGGCTTTGTGCTTTTGATGTGAAAATTGCAGCAAGCCAAGTATTCTTAATCATCCCCAGAGAATATTTCCAAGGCAGAAAAGCAGGAAAGGCAGCAGGTGGCTGATCTCACTAAGAAACAACTATAAGCAGTCAGTCAAAGAATTTGAGGGGAATTTAAGGCCCAAAAGTGAACAGAAAGAAGACAATGCCTCTCTATTGCAGGCCATGGCAGTGATGGTCTGCTTATTATCATGAGGCTGAGGGGGTACCTTATTGCTCTCTACAACGACCTCAAAGGAGGTTGCACTGAGGTGAGTGTTGGTCTCTTCTCTCAAGTGACAACAGATAGGATGAGAGGAAATGGCCTCAAGTTCTGACGGGGAGGTTTTTATTGCATATTAGGAATAACTTCTTCACCAAAAGGGCTTCAAAGTATTGGAACGGGCTGCCCAGGGAAGTGGTGGAGTCACTGTTCCTGGAGGTGTTTAACAAATGTGTATATGTGGCACTTAGTGTTGGGCTTGGCAGTGTTAGGTTAACAGCTGGACTTGATTTTCTTAAAGGTCTTATCCAACCAGAATGATTCTATGATCCTATAATGAATCATGCTGAGGCACCAGAGCTGGGACTACCATCAAGAGGATAGCAGAAGGTTGCGCTGAATCCCAGAGTAGAAGAGGAAGCACACTAATGAAGTCTTGTGGGGCCTGCAGCTCTCTGAAGTACTTCAGCATGGTCGCATCTGCCTAGAAGATGTGTTCTCCTGTAGGATATTCCCAGACTTCCTGTTCTCAAGTCTTCAGTCTCTTGTGTCGTGTTGGAGCCCTTTGCTGTTCAGAGACCTTGGTGTGAAGATCACAGGTTCATGAAGGCTTTTCACCCTTGTACTATGCCAAGTTTATTTTTGAAGGGAAAACTTTGGGAAGCCAGTGGAATTTCTGTTGTGGTAAAAAAGAACATAACAATACCTGAGGCTGTGATTTGAAAGAAACATTAGCAGTACCACANAAAAAAAAAAAAAAAAAAGGACACAGGAGGCTGAGCTCTCTAGATGACTGTTCAGGTCCTGGGAAGTCCTTTCTGTATCTCCCACAGAGCATAACAATAGATGTAGCTATGCCATCCTTGCTTGAAAGGTTTATCACCTGCATCTCCAAGCACAGGCTGGAAGGACCCCAGTCTGAAAGGGGCTGTACAAACATATAGCCATTCCTATACCAGGAGATTGCCACAGCAGTGGTGTGTGTAAGCTGATGAGCAAGGCAGTGCTTTACGTGCTCAGATTGCCCTTGGAGCCAGCTATCTTGTGGCATACCTTAAGTCAATGTTGTACTGCATGTTGCATTTCTTATTCTCATCAGAGGCTGCAGAAGTATAAAACACAGTTCTGCCTGCTTTCAGTAGACTTTCCCAGGCTTCCTTCTGAGAGATAATCAGGGCCTGTGGGTGTTATCAGAAGTAGGTGGAGTGTATTTCTCCCTTGGCATAAACAGCTAGAAGCTGGCCAGCATCAGTCCTAGAGGTGAATTAGAAAAGGATTGTGACAGGGAAAGATGCAGACGCATGACCCAGAAGAGATTACTAATAAAAAACGACTTAAAAGCTCTTCTCCAAGGATCAAAGGTTAAGTCTAGGTCAGCTGTAGTAACTGCATTGCTTCACCAGTCCAGGCGTGTTCAGTCTCCTAGAGGGACATCTAAAGCATGTTCTCAAATGACATTAAAGTGACTGCCATTTGCAAAAGATTTGGCTCCCCTAGAGTCAGGCATGTGTAGTTTCATACCAGCCTGAAGCTTCTCAGTAACAGGGTAACAGGATGACTTCTTTTTTCAAAATGTTCCCAGTGAGCAAGGAATTTTCTGTGTGTAAAGCCAAGATCATTGAGTTCCCTGCAAGCATCACTCTCCCTTCAGCATCATGCCTTGCAAATTGTGGCAAGAGAAATGGGGAAATGTTCCCACTCCCATGGCTTGGACCATTATTACTGCTCAATAGGAACTAAGCAGTGTTTGTTTACTCGTCCTAAAAATGGACAAAAGAGTGCAGGAATAGAAAAATGGAGGACGAATGGATGAAAAATGAAAGTAGGAGTCTGTCTGTCTGTGCTGTATAGAGGAGTGCTGCAGAGAGATACCCGAGCCAATGCAACGTAACCTACCCAAAGAATCACAAGTAGGACAGCATCCTATACAGTAATGTTTTAAATAGTGGGATCCAATTCAACTCCCAGGCATTCTTTGTTCTTTGCTGCAAAGCTTGGCAATGCTGCTGCATGTCTCAATTTCACACACTGGCTTGGGAAGTGCTGATTCAATGAGATATTTTTCCTGCCAGTGCCTGAGCTTGCTGTCTCACTGTAAATGGGAGTTTAGTCACAGCATTTTGTCTGACACACACCTGCCCACCACATTGTCATTATCAGTTTAGGTATTTCCATCTCACACAGAGATATAGAGAAAAAATATATTACAAAGGCTAAAAAGATTTAGTCATAATCAGCAGTTCTGTTAAGCCTACATAGTTGACTGCTCAGAAGAAATAAGATTCCTAATTGAATAGCTTCCTATTTGAAAAAGCAGTACAGCTTAATGTGGAGCCTCTAATGAAACGACTGTCCAGAAGCATCTGTGGGCACCACAGGGGGTGGCTAGCTAGTCACTACAAAATCCTTCTGTCAAGTATTTACCATTAACTTTTTAAGGACGCATTATTTTTTTCCTTTACAGCATTGATTAACACTATTAGACACTGCTCATTTGCACATTAATAACGGAATATGTTTATTTTTGCTCTGACTGGATGATAACCACTTACATTTTCAAGGTGAGCTGTCTGCAAGGTTGGTACTTGGGTTTGACTAGGAAGACGGGTTAATAGCTAGATGGAGCTATAGTATGGGCAATTCTTCTGAGTTCTGCTTTGTGCACTTATTTCTAATGTCCCTTTGCCTTTGAACAACCTTTTATTCAGAAATTGTTCCAACCATGTGTATGTAGTGTGTGTGTGGGGAGAAGGATAAACACAGGATATACTTACTCTAAGTATGGCTTATGGTATAAGGGAAAAGGTCCTCTTCTTCTATTTCCTATAGCAATAACCTGGACTGGACACCTCACTGGAAGTTACTGTATTTCATTGTGAAACTGGGATAATTAAAATTTCACTTAAGCTTAATTCTCCTCATAGAAGTATTTGTTAAGACTTTGCAGACCTTTATGTGAGGATTATTTGCTTCCATTTACTCCAACAGAATAGTATTTACCCAGTGCTGAGTGCTTCTGATAAGCCCCCTAAAAATATCTGTGACAGGGAGTCAAAAGTTCCATGGCCATTTCTTCACTATTTGTGGCATTCATGGGATTATTCTAGATTTCAAAGCAAATTAAAACTCGGCTTTAGACTTTAAGATGAATAATGCAGAGAACTGAGACAATTTCCCTGTTTTCCTGATGAGACTGGGAACAAGCAGGTATCTAGATCTTTATTTGCTATTTGAATTCATTCAGACAGAATATTTATCTGTGCAAGACTGTTCATCAGTTATGTATGGCACATACTCACCACAGACACTGATAATCAGAATTCAGTGTGTGTGTAGATTATTTTTTCCTGGCTACTGGAACTACATATAATTTTTCTGGTTTTTTTTTAAAATGTTACATAATTTTTAAATTCTCAGGCCCCTCCAGCAATATGATGAGAGAAATTATCTACTTATGGAGGAGGAAGAGGAAGCGTGTGTGTAGGAAATAACCAACACTAAAAAAAATTGAAGATATGTAAGACCTGTTATTTTTTCTTTTACAAAAGGAAATGGAGAATGTAGAGATAAACTCTGTGTCTGGTTAAACTGTATCAGCCCCAGAAGTCCTTCCTGCCTGGCAGAGGGATGACAGGAGAAAAGCTGAAACACTTGAAGTATATTATTTATTGGTGACCAGATTTTATTTACATATATTTTTTATAACAACATTTTACCATAAGTGCCTCTGCATATCTAAGTGCAGTATTGTTTATGATGTCTTTATCTTCTATAAGTCTTTCCATTTCATTTTGGGGAGTTCCATTCTCACAGGCAGTATCTGGTTTGGTATATTAGCAGCTCCCACACTATTATGCTTTAGCTCATAAGAGTTTACTGCACTTCCTATGTGTCGTCTGAAATGTGCCTGCTGGTGCCTGGTATTTTCATGCATGTGAATGAGTTTAGGCTTGCAATTTGCTAACGATTAATGTTCAATAAAGGCTTATCTACCCCTACCTCAGTGTACCTAGTTGCCTTTCTGTTTGCTTGATGACATATTGTCTTGCTCATTGCTTCTTGTGTTTAATCTCCACATGATTTTTTTCTACTCTTTTCCCTTGCATGCTGTTCAGTAATGTCCTAGAAGTCAAACATCAGCTGAGTGAATAGCCCAAGGGTCATGGCCACCACCTCAGACTCTACCTATGGAAATGCTGCCTATGGCATTGGGTCCCATCTGAGTGAGGCAAGGGGACCCGATTATAAACTTCTGATGGCTGGAGTGACTTGAGGGCTTCAAGACCCTGAGATCATCCCAGAAACTTCCCTTCATTCTGGTAAACTTCCTGATAAGAATAGTATCCAAAGAACCCAGTTAGTTTATTTCTCTTTTCAATTGCACAACCCTAAAAAAGGGGGTTATGGGGAACTAGTGTGAATGGTGGTAGCACTGGGCTGTCAAGGCAGGAACTTCTGTACCAAGGCCACTCCTGATAAATGTGTATCTTATGTGTTTTTAAAGACCTCCTGCACAGAGGCGTCACAGCATCCTCAGGCAATTCTTGCACTTTGCTGTTTTTATCATTACAAAGTATTTCCTAATGCCTGACGTAAATCTTCCTGCCACAAGCTGAACTCATTATTTTCTCCTGCCCACTATAACCAGAAGCTACTTCAGTAGCTACCTACTCACTTCCATTCCCACCGAATGAAATTTTGTCTTTGAATTCTGATGTAAAGGTGAACATTGACTATATTTATAGAAGTGAAACAGATGAATTTACAACTATGCCTCAAAGCTTTACTATTTCTTGTCTTTAAGAACCAAGGTCATTCTCTCTAATATCACTATTCTCAAAGTGCAGTTTTCTTCACCTGTATAGGGAACAGAAGAGAGTTTTAAGGCTAATGCAGGCAATGGACTGTGGAGGTGGAATAGCAAACACCTAGAAAGATAGATGTTTGGTTTATTTTGACTGATTGTATGTATTTTGTATCTGATCAAAAGGTTACTGAAGACTATGAGAGCATGTCTACTTTGTCACTTAGAACAGATTCCATGTCTTTCTTCTACTGGAGACCTGAGCTGGATGTGGTACCCTAGGTGAGGTCTCATGGGAGCTGAGTAGAGGGAAGAACCACCTCTTTCAACCTGCTGGTCACACATCTTTTAGTGTAGCCTAGGGTACTGTTTGCTTTCTGGCTGCAATATTCTCAATATCCTCAAGCCCTTCTCTGCAGAGGTGCTCTCA
>WAAB01014839.1:5947-21578 GCA_013389865.1 Piaya cayana | reverse complement strand
CAGCTTCCAGCTCTTCCTTCTTTAATGACTCACATTGCATTGCTAAATATACATTTGATGCTTCAGAATGTTTCACATTAGGTCAGCCACCCTTTTTCTCTCATGGTTTAAACCTTAGCTAATCTTATGTCAATTTTATTTCAAGCAGTAGATACCATTACTCTAGAGGCTGAGTCATCTTTTCTTCTCAAGTCTCTGTGAAGAGATTACTTCTTGGCTGAAAGAAGTTAAAGGAAGGGCAACAGTTTAGGAAGTTCCAATATCTCTGTGTGATGGGAGAGACTAGGATATTTGAGAATGAGATACCAATCCAGTACTTTGGATGACATGATTTCTCTGAAATATACTAAGGAATGGGTTCAGAAAACATAGGTCTAAGTTAATGTTCTACCATTGCTGAAAACAAGAAAATGTTGGGTCTACTTGTTGCTGAGTTGTGTCTGCTTTTAACTTTGTCCCAGAAATCTGTATAAAATATGAGATTGTGGGATGGAGGGTCACTGTTGGAGCAGTCATTTTATGTCAAGATAATGACAGGTAAAACATTTAAATCTATTTTGATTAGCAAATAGAAATTCTGAAAAATATGAATGGGAAAGGTTTAATTTAATAATGATTAAAATAATGGAGATCAGGAATATTTTGTGGAATTCAAAACTGTAGATTCTTATAGAGGCTAAGGATGCACATGCTTATGGAAAAGATTAAAGAAATTCATGGATGAGTCTAACGTAGCTACAAAATGCAGGAACCATCAAGTCTCTGAACTGTAGTGACCTGATGCAGTGAGGATATGCCTGGGAGAAGGATTACTTTACATGTCTTCTTTGTTATGTTTTCCCTCTGTGTGTTCTCTTTGCTACCAACAGAGACAGAATACTAGGCTAGGTGGAGGTTTGATCCAAGATATTGCAGTTCTTATCTGGGAACTTTAAACTTTGTGACTTTTAGTGTCTACCTTCTTTGTTCTAGATTTGTGTTGCTGCAGATGGAACAATCTAGGTGTGTAAATGTATACACAAACAAATGTGGCAAAATAAAAAGAAAACTGAATTATTTTAGACATAAGTAGGAAAGAGGACAACAGACATTTACTGCAAATTCAAATGCTAAGTTGTGAATAGCCCTTAGGCTTAACATTTCACTTCAAACACTTCTGTTTAAACACTTGTGTTGTAATTGCTGTGCAAGAATGAGTAGACTGGGATTTTAATTTCTCTCTAGAAAGAAACCACTTTTAAACACTTGTATCATTCCATTGTTTTGTGGGCACACCCCAATTTTTGTTTTCACAATCTAAGTAATTACATACTAAAGAATGTAATAACCCTTTAATGCCATAAGTGAATTATGAAAAGAAGAACATAAGTGGAAACAAACTGAATTAATAGAACACAGAGTTTTTCCATTTAAGACCTAATTCTACAAGGAATGATTATGAAAATTAAAATATATAAATAGATCTAGAAAATTATAAGAACTATAAATTATTTTTGCTTGGACAATAATGAGAATAAACTTTTATACAGAATAGATCTAACATCACCATGTTAGAGAGTGTACAAGTACTTTACTTGCTCGTTGTAAATCTTCCTGATTTAATCATGTCTTATTGCGATAATGTGAAGTTCAGTTTTGAAAGCTGGTAGAAAGATCATGTTGAAAACTGAAAAATTAAGAGAAATTTGGCAACTCAGCTTCATTAAGAGTTGATTCTTTTACCCTGAAGGATGTTAATAACTTGATAGATGTGGACTTAAGAAAAAAAGAATAATAGAAATCCTTGCTTAATGTTTAAGTGCTTATTTGTAAAGAAGCACAAGTTTGTGAAGAAGTGTAAGGAAATCTACAAATTTACACATTCACACTGAATAGAATACAAGTTAGCTTTTTAAAGATATGTGTATGTCCAGAAACATGAAATCTCTTAGATATTTCTTTCTGTCTGTACAAACCTAACTTCATCAGTCTTAATTCTTAGGTCCACAGGAGCCTTTCCTGTCTCAGGAATGTTACCTACCCACCCTTCAATATGCTTCAAACCTGAAAATTTCTTAAGAAATTTTGAACTTGTTACAAGTGGAGGGTAATTGATTCTGTTAAAAACCTGGCAGAATTCCCTACACTTCACACTTGAATAAAATTAAGAGAGGCCTGAATATCTTGTCTTCTCAGCTCTGAAGGACATCCTGAAGGGACAGTGTATTTTATAATGCTGACATTAACTTCTAGACATGGTAAAAAAATAATCTTACTTCTTTAGTTTTTATTTTCTTTTGTACTTTCCTATTCTAATCACCACATCCACCTTTCCATTATATCTGATGAAACTTTTCTGGTGGATATCAAAGGAAACAGCAATTGCTAGTACCATTAATAATTGTGGGAGATTTTCATTCTCCTTAATGGCTCTAGATGATTGAGACAGAAACTATTGCCCTTCTAGTGCCATTTTAGGTCGAGTGGCAGCAGGTTGCACAACAGCACTTCTCCATAGACTTGTCCGTTTTTAAGTAGTTTTCTGTCAGCTTTCAAAATAGACAAAGACACACTAAAAAAGGAGCTTGGGCTGAAAGACAGCTTGTTCAAATTTCCACTGTGACAAAGGATGTTTGGCATTGCTTGACTCAGAGATGCTATCAGCCAAGGTATTGATGGATTTAGCTTAACAGAAATGATTGCTGTTTCACAGAAGAAGCCACAGGCAGCACTTCACAACACAACCTTTCTACACAGGGCAGCTGAGGAGTGGCCAGCCCTCCTCTGGGCTGGGAACAGATGGCAAAGGGAAAAAGACAAAGCTTTTGCTACCTATAGCTACTGCCAGCAATTCTGTAATACCTTTGATTGCATTCAGGGTCTTTGATCCACCCTGGTCCCAGAAATTACTAGAGTGCTCAGAAATTCTGCTTCTCCTTTTATTTTTTAAGAACACAGCCTGACTTATTTAAATTGTCTTTCTTCTTTGATTATGTGGGCCATGTATGTGCGTGTGTGTGTGTTTGTGTTTGGGTGTTTTTGTATAAAAGGAAAAATGGAGGGAAGAAATAATTTCCAAGGACATAAGATTTTGTAAGGTTCTCTCCTAGTCTCCTACTTTGCATTCAATGAGTTTAACTAAATGGCATGACAGCAAAGACTGGAGCTGGGCCTTTTTCTGCAATCCAACTGCCCAGAATTAAAATGTGCCAGAGGTGACATTTGGTGGTGGGATTTAAAATCAAAGAACCTTCTCCCTATTAGTACTGGCCAGAGACCAGGGCTGATGCTGGGCTGGCTCTGAAATGAGGGCAGAGGTTCTTGCCACCCCAGAATGGCTTGTATCGTAGGTGGAAGCAGCTGCCGATGGGATTCAGCATCTCTATTTTTCTCCTTAAACAGAGAAGCAGCAACTTTGGGAAGAAAAGTATAGGGTTGAGAAGTACTGAAACCATCTTATTTGACATAGGGATTTCTAAATATCTCTAAAAGTTTTCAAATTCTCACTCTGGCATCAAAGTCATCTGGTGTTCTGAGATGAGGAAGCTATGTGGACCCATCACTATTTCTCCAGCCTTCCACTTGAAAGCACAGTGTTTCCCAGGGATAACTAAACCTTAAAGGAAATCCAGCCTTCCATAAGACTATGCCAAATTCAACAGTCAGACCTCCGTAAATATTCTTTGCAGTACTGTAGGAGTAGGCTTAATGTCTACAGGTATAAATCTAATTTCACATGTCTTTCTCTAGGATAAGAAATCATTTCAGATTTCCCAGAGCTGATATAAGCTCTAAAAAATGTAACAGCTCTTTCTACTGATAAGGAAGGAAAATGTGACGATGGTTTTCTAGTTAATATGGCAGTGTTTTCCCTGAATTCTCCTTAAATTAATTAGAACTGTACTTCAGTATTTATTTGGAAACAAGACTTAAAATAACACAAATATCTTAGTGAACTTGTGCCTTCAGAGTTCACAACCCATGATGTAGTTTGGTGGAATAAGCCAGTGCATGTGTTTTCAAGGAACTTATTAAAAAGAAAGTAGACAAACACACATGATTAATCTACAGAATTAAAAGCCCCAATTAAAAATCAAATCAATAAATCAAAATTTTCAGTCATTAAATAAGCCAATTTATACTAACTCATCATGCTGTGAAGCTGAGATTTGTATTAAGGCTCATTATGGGGGATTTGGAATCTTTAATTGACAAGAAAGTATTTTAGGCAATCCAGTGTGTTGATGCAGTTAGGTGCAGTATACAAAATTATAGAATGATTTGGGTTGGGAGGGACTTTAAAGATCATCTAGCTCCAACACCCCTGCCAGGGGCAGAGATACCTCCCACTGGACTACTGCACCTGACTTCTCAAGGCCTCGTCCAACCTGGTCTTGAACACTTCCACGGAGGTAGCATCCACAACTTCCATGGCCAATCTCTTCCAGTGCCTCACCAACCTCACAATGAAGGATTTCTTCCTAATGTCAAATCTGAATCTCCTCCCTTCCAATTTAAAGCCATTCCCCTTTGTCCTATCATTACAAGCCCTTGTTAAAAGTACTTCTCTAGCTTTCTTTCAGGTCTCCTTCAGATACTGAAATGTTGCCATAAGGTCTCCCTGAAGCCTTTTCTTCTCCAGGCTGAACAATCCCAGCTCACTTAGCTTATCCTCATAGCAGAGGGGCTTCAGCCCATTGATCATTTTCTTAGCCCTCCTCTGATCCCCTTTCAACAGTTCTACATCTTTCTTATGTTGAGGATTCCACAGCTGGACACAGTACTCCAGGTGGGGTCACATGAGAGAGGTGTAGAGGGGGAGAATTTCCTCCACTGACCTGCTGGCCAAGTTTATTTGTTTGCTATCCAGGATATGGTAGGCCTTCTGGGATGTGAGCACACATTGCTGCCTTATTTCTAGCTTCTTATCAATTAACAACCCCAAGTCCATCTGCTCTCATTCATGTTGTTCCCCAGCTTGTACTGAAACCACGGATTGCTCTGACCCAGGGATAGGACCATGCCCTTGATCTCGTTCAACCTCACGAGATTCACACAGGCACACTTCTCCAGCTTGTCTAAGTGCTTCTGGATGATATCTTGTCCTTCTGGCTTGATGACTGCACTGCTTAGCTTGGTGTCATCTGCAAACCTGGTGAGGGTGCACTTGATGTCTATATCATCAATAAAAATATTAAACAGTACTGGTCCCAGTACGGACCCCTGAAAGACAATTATAAATACCTGTAGGACTCACACAAGTGTTCTGTACATAGTATCGTACCTGAAAGGGTAACCCAGTAAGAAATCCATTGACTCATATTAAGAAAATGGTTCAGACACTTAGAATTACTCTGGCTTGCTACTTTCCATCATTGACATTACTTTCTTTGGTTTTTTTTTTTTTTCTTTACTGTGTAAAGCAACAAAGTCTGAAATCAAAGCAAAGGTCATGGATTAATTATGACACCTTGAACTCACAACAATCTATTAAGTTATTTAATGGCACTTTGGCACACAGAAAATCTTTTTAGGAAGTTATTAAAGAATTCTTCCTCACACAGATGTGCACACATTTATTCTCCATACACATACATATTAATGACAGAAAAGAGATAGGTGTTTAATAGAAATCAAGAGAATGGTGTGATTTTTCTCAAGTAACTCACAAAAATGTTATTTGTCATCTGAAACAGAAGTTCTGTTTAGGCTTGAAAGTGCAAAATAATTTGTCCCTTGGCAAAGGGGTCCAGTTGCTCAGTTCTTCCTCCATGTGGTAATTTCAGAATCATAGAACTTTTTGTCCTTTTCATGGCATAGGAGGACAACTTTTGTTTTGCACCTCTTTTAACTCTTTGAAAGTTCTTAACTCTTGTATCTACTTCAGAGTTGGTTTTAATTGATTCAAAATCAGTTACGTGGATATTCTTTTTCTGAACTCCTTTCTGCCTAGTCTCTAAGCATTTCTCAGCAGCCTCTAAGCATTGTGGTTCTATCACTGAGAAGCTATTTTATCTGCTTAGGTTTCCCACAGATCAGATTTTAGTCTAAAAATGTGAAGCAAGTTAACAGCGCTAATAAAGACATGCAAGTTCTGTATTCTCATGTGTCCTCCTATGTTCTAGCATTCCTTACATTATTTTAAACTTCTCAATAAAGGATTGTGGAATGAATAAAACCAGATCTATTATTTGCATATTAAGTCAAAAAACCTTTGGGGCAAACTTCATTTTCTAAGAATAATTTCCACTTCTTATTAAAAAAGAGTTTTCTTATCTTTTCCCTAAGCTTGGACTATGATCTTTTTGTAGTTATTGTAGATTTTCATATAGTCTAGTCAATTATGAGAAAACAATCAGACCATACAGTTCTTATTCCAATATAAATTCTGCTGTAACCACATGAGGATTACTGTTGTTAGTCTTCATATTGTAATCAATAAATTTGTGGAGGCAATGCTGTCATTAAGAATCAGTTGCAGTTTCATTTTTTGAGCTGGTATGAATGAGAAGAGATTTCTTGTATCTACATGTAGCCAACATGAATTTTTTTTACTTTTCCTGTCATTAGTAGTTTCATTCAAAGATTTAATCTTTTTATAATGGTAAAGGCTAATTTTCTTCCTCAGCTGAGCAGTGCATACCAGGGATTAATTTTTTTTTTGCACTTAACAAGAAACACACAGGAATACAGAACAGTACACTGGTGAAAGGTGTATTCACAGAAAATAGCTACACTTTTTATTCACCCATGATAAACTAAGAAATATACATAGGCAAATAAATTAACTTACTTCCTGCCATCCCTAAAGTGTAGCCCCGTTTACTTTCTTGACTGAACAAATAGCTGATGTATGATACACTAGTCTAAACACAGCAGTTGCTGACATACTTCTAAGTACAATGGACCTCATAGCAGAGGAGAGGAGTAACAGAACTGCATGCTGAAGCTGTTTGTTGGTCTCTAGAAAGCTAGTGAGTCTGGTTACAAGCATGTGGATGCCCCGATTGTTGACTGAGCCTTCCAAACAAGATGCTGTTTACAATCACAAGTGCTCTCTGGTGGTCTGTAGGTCTCACTGTCATGTATGCATACTGAAAGAAAGGCTTTAAGATGATTATCAAAAATTACCAAAGGTTTGTTGAGGAAGAATCTTAGTCAAATGTTTTAAGACAAAAATACGCATTCCTGCTTATTTTAAAAAGATTATGATTGCAGGAGGGGGGGTTGAAAATGTGCTGAAATGAGTTGGTTCATCCAACATGTCAGTATGAAGCCTGGTAAACAAAGTTAGGAGAGATGGGAAAACCTTTGTAAGCAAGACCTTATACATTATAAGATTTATATTCTGCATGTTTATGATATAATATTATTTATCTGCTTGAACAGTGACAAAATATTAAAAAAGAAAAAAGACCTCTAAGCTTGCCACAGTTTCAAGGTGATGGAAGGCTTAATTAAAAGTGCTTGCTGTTTTTTTCCAGTCTGCCTTTTGCCAACATTCTTCAATGGCCTTTGAAAAGCTCCCACACTTAAAAGATTAAACACTTTCATTGAATATGTGTTTAAAAAACTCTCTTTCCCTTCTACTTATAAAATCACAACCCAGGTCTCTACAGGTAGCAAAATGACCTGGTTCCAGCTGGGAAAGGATTAATTTCCTGGCTTTGTCATGAAGAGAGTTAATTTTCATGGAGCTGGGAGGAGATTCAGCCAGGGCTACTGATCCAAAGAGACTATAAGCTATTCCATTCCATCAATGTCATTTCCAGTAAATAAGAGGTGGTGATGGGCCAGGTGGCTTGTACAGTGGTTGTGTTCATGGTTTTGGCAGTGCACCATGAGTATGACTATGGAGCAGGCATGGACACTGGGTTTCCTCTGGGTAGTGAGTAGTTAATCACTTGCTTTGTATATTCTGTTATCATTATTTTCTTCTTCCTTTGCTGCTCTATTAAACTGTCTTTATCCCAACTCACAAATTTTATCTGACTCCCCTCCTAATCCCACCAGAGGGGGGAGGGGTTAGTAAGTGGCCACCATGGTTATTTGGCTGTCCTCTGGGGCTAAACCACGACACAAAAATTATTCATAATTACATACATACAACATCCATGCAGTCCTACTGCTCCTTGTGAACAGATTGCTCCTCATACATGACAGTCTTTAGTGACCACTTCATGGCAGCCCCAGTTAGCTACTTCTACTCAGCTCTTCAAGTCAGAGCACTTAATGATAATTTGGGAAGGTGGCCATGAAATCCTGACAGAAATAACAAGATATACCAATCACAAGCTGAGATGAAAGTTCACACACCTGCATATTTTGTTCTGAAATGAATTGCATTCTATAATTTGAACTAACTCTGTTTTATTGCTTGCTCTTTAAAATAAAATTTTTCATATATGCTCTTTAAAATAAAATTTTTCATATAAAATGGGTCACATGAAGCTGTTCCTACACAGCAGGTCTGTGTAATCAGCACTATTCCACCATTCTTCCTATTAACATAGCACCTACAATTCCTCAAATAACCCTCACTTAAAAAAGAAATGATCGAGGAATTTTATACTTTCGAAGATAGTGTCACTGTTTTGCCATGCACAGGTCCATAGGAGTAATTACATAAATGGTATGTACCCAGCTTCTACGCTGGACAGTAACTAGGTTCCAGGCATTTCACTTCTGAGGTGGAATTCTCAAAATGCATTTCAGCTGCTGTGATTGACCAGTAGTGATCACTTCTTTTCTCCTGGTCAAATAAGAAAAAAATCACAGATTTGAGGAGGTTAGAAATGAAGTGAGCTTTTGAATACATGAAAAAATACCACCAAAAATGTAATCAAAAGAAGATGCCTTTGAGTGTATACGACTGAAATAATTAACATAGGTTATTCATGTTATTATTCAGATATGTTACATGCTTTAAACAAGACACATTCTTTGCTTACATAAATTTGGTTTAGAAAGACTTCCAGATTTCTTTCTACTGAAAATCTCTCCCCATGGTTAAGATATAAAATGGATATATACCAGTGAAATTTTCTTTCGATAACTATTAATAGCCATTGAGAAATCATTCTGAACATACCTGTATTTTGTGACAAAAGTAATTTGTATGCCATGCTCAAAGTGACATGTAAATATTTAAATCTGAGAAGCTTTGAGCAATTCCACCTTCTTTATAACTATTTTATGGTATAGCTGCACTAGAAAATACTTTTTACACAACCTTTAAGTGGGAAATTGCCATAATTTTGCAATAAATTTGGAGACAATATATTTTTAAAGTGAAATTTACTCTAATATGAATTTAATGAAGTCTGTTACCTATTTGTGTTCTTTTAAAGTCCCAGAAGTTGTGATATTTTTTGTAGATGCAGTAAGCCACTTTTTACCTGTCAAAAGAAACTGACATAATGACTTTATCATACTGCAAAATCACACTGAAATTATCTTGAGAAAACATACAGAAAGACCAACTTTTATAAATAAGGTCTTAAGGTGGTTTTACTTCCTCTCCACTCCTTTTTTTTTTTTTAAATTGGATTCACCCAGGACTTCTTTCTCAGGGAAGTCCAAAGTTGGATGCCTTTCAACCTTTACTTATAATTATAAGGCTTTATATATCAAGATACTTTTGCCAATAGATTTACAGTCATATGATTTCTGGATAGGGTTTTTTTTGCTGTTGTTGCAGATCAAAACTGAATAGATTCAAGATAAGTTTTAATGGATGAACTGATTCTTCCTGATACTTTTTATTGAATTTTGATGTAAAATGAAACGGAATCATGGACTTAGATCCATATGAATTAAAACCACCTATGCAAAAATGACATACACACTTAGTGCTTCTGCTGTTGTTATAGAAGTGGGAGTTAAAATAATATAAATGAGATGAAGCACACAACAAAATAGTATTTTGTATTGCAAATTAATTTTGTAGTACATAACTGCATGACCTCGTATATCTTCTTAGGGATGGCAATGGAATGAGCTTTGAGGGTCAGCCTTAAAAAGATATGCGCTTTACATATAAATCAAGCTCATTCATACATTGATCAATAAAGCAAGATCTAGAGCAACACTTGAAGGACTATTGTTGTAATAAATTACTTCTCCCACATAATATAAACAGTACAAACCAGTCAAGGTCCTTTTCTGCAACCATCATGGAACCATCTTGATGCATGTGCAAAATAACAGGACATGGGAGAATAAACACAGTGAAGTAGTCCTTCTACTGTTTCTCAGACAATCTGGAAGTAATTCAGCTAAACAAATTGATTTTTAAGTGTTTATTTTTCGCTCTCCCTCACTTCACTATAGATAATTATTTCCATGGATACACACAAGCTGGAATTCAGAGGAAAAAAACATCAAACACACTGTTGTTTTAATATTTTAAAAAACCCCAGACATGAAGCACTACAGATATATTTTTAGTAGCTGAAACATGTAGATCTTGAGCACCATAATCTTGAAAGTCAAAAGTTCTAAGGGCAGATCAAGAAAGAAACCCTTGTCTACCCCTCCCAGAGGTCTCAGGGAACTCCTAGTGTCAGGTTTACAGATTTGGGGAGGCAAAAATTATGTAGTTCGAAGGCTCAGAAGGTCATTTTTTTTTCATTTTTTTTTCAGTTTTATATGGGCATATTTCTGCACACATTTAAGTATATGCATGTTGATAAATCTCAGTTTCTAAAATCTTAAGTGAATGAGTAGGGTAGGAAGGAACACTAAGTTATTAAAAAAGGTTTGAAATTTGTTACATTTTCCTAGCAAAAATCATGGTCAAAGAAACTAATGAGCAATAGCAGTGTTGAAACTTTAATCCAGCACTTACTAGATAAATCCACTGTAACCATTTAAATCTATATATAACAGTAACATGTAAATTATCTGATTTACATAAGCTCTAATGGCTCCATAGTTCATAAGTGGCAGAATGACCAAGTAATTAAGGTTGGATGGAATATTTATGTATCAAAAATAAATATAAATTTTGTATCAAAAGTCAGCCTCTTACATCCTTTTCTTATGAGTGACCAGTTTGAAGAACTATTTGATTAGTACTAAATGCCTTGTACCTTGAAATAAACCAGCAAATTTCTCGTAGTAGCAGTATATATCTGCTTAAGGCAGTTAGACATGTAGGAGTAGTACCAGGCTATTTTTTTCCCTTTTTTGTCTGGTGTTTTAAATGCATCAGCGCCAGAGAATCTCGAGATGAGATTCCTTTTGGGAAGAACAGGATAGAAGACGCAGTTGAGCAAACTAATAATGATGTTACAGGGCAAATATTTCTTAAAAAGAAGGGGTTTTGTTGACAATGGTTTTAATCTAATGTTCACACAGCAATTACATACTCCTAAATGCACAAACCAAAATTAGTATTAGCTGTGGATTGTAATTACACAATAAAGAGAAGTTTTTTCAGCTTAGTGTGTAAGATTGCAAACTCAATCGTGCAGTTTCACATTTTGAAAAAGGAAATGGACAGCTCTGCAGATGGTTTTACAGATTATGTCACTACTTAAGGTCAGTGAAGTTACAACATTTTATCTCAGAGTTGCTGAAGTTATATCCTTGCATTGGTTTTGCATGGATATGATTACAAATGACTCATTGCTTACTAGTACCATAAAATCAGGCCTTCTTAATACTAATACCAATTTGCTGCAGCAGTTTTCTTCAGTGTCACAAATCTTCAGTAAAAAGATATTTTCCATTTTATTCCACACCACCTCCATGTATAATACAACACTAGAATAAATAAATAAACACTGGGGTAAACAAATACGTACCTAAATTCTAGATTAAAATGTGAAATTGATTCTTAGAGTGTTGTATGCTATCAAATACTGCTTCATTAAATGTAATTAAAGGAACACTCTTTAAAAGAAAGTCTTATTTTTCACTGCATGTATTTCCATGCAATTGTACTCTATCTGTTACATGAGTTAGAGAGCTGCCCGTGAATGTATATCTTGGTTCTTCTGTAGAAAGTGGCCATGCAAGACGTCTTCACAGTCTATAACTACTTATTTCTGAAGTGTTTGAACTTAATTACAGTATTTAAAGGCAATAAGCATCTTACATTATTGTAAAGTGTTTTCAAAGGCAGATGATGTCAAATTGATAGATTTGTGGTGATTCATTATGATATTATTTATGTATAGAGGTTTCCATTTGTTTTTGATGGGTCACAATGTCAAAAAGATGAAGTGGATTGTAGTTATTAATAACAACCACATGTGGTATTCATAACAGTGTATCTTACTATTTATTTCACTTATTATGTTAGGTACATTTTGTTAAGAGCCAGTATATTCAAAACTTGAGGTACTATTCTTTTGAAAATAATGCCTTTTTTAGCTCTTAAACATATAGTGAGATTTTAGGAATACCTCAACCTGTTTGTTTTGGACCCTTTAAAGACCTTTTTCTGACACGCAACCACTGAATTTTTCTAAGAATCAAATTTCGGGCAGAGTGGCAAGAGAGAAAAAAAATGTTTATCTGCTATTAAGAATTAGCATAGATGAAAACATCAACATGTTTTAGTGAATTATAGAATAGTAAGCATCTTCTCTAGTTCATACACTTCCTTTCTCAGTTTTTCAGACAAAATTTTACTGGAAGTAAGATAAACATATATATGCTGACAGAAAAAGCACATAACAATGGTCTTGCTCACATGCTACCAGCTTACTGTACTTTTAATGTTCTTGAAAATACCTATTGCATGTAACACTACACAATAATTTCTTCTCTAATATCTCTATACTAATCAAAAAACCTATTTTGTTCCTTTTGTATTACAGTTGAGGACACATCAATGTCATTACCAAATTAAAGACTGAAAAAAGTTAATTCTAGAAAACATGGTGAGTTCATTTTCCTGCTAAAACATGAGACTGATCAGACAAAAAAATAAGGAGAATAAAACCTTTACAAAGCCATACCTGTGCACACACATACTTAGCAATCTGACTTGCACAAGGCAGGTCATAGTGTTTCTCTGTGCTTGTAGATTATTTTTAAGACTAATTGAAGTTTAAATGTAGTGATAGTTTTTTTGTACATAGAAGATATTTATGCAAGAGTATTCTTTCCTGGAATATTTCTAGATTGTTTTGTCTCTAGAGCAGGAACAAAAAAAACAAGCCATAATGTCTAACATTCCCTACTTTTATAAGCATCAGATTTCAGTGAATTGACGCATACTGACATTAAAAGGACTTGACAGACACTGTCTATGTATTTCACCTTGAATTATATCAATTCTCGAATTGGTAAATGACTCAAGGACAGGGAGAATTTTGGAGTTTTTAATCTTTTTTTTACACTCAAAACCTATGACTAACTTGTTAAAGTTTACAGTACCCCTCAAACAATTTTCAAAGACTACAGACACAAAACTATGTATTAAATGTACCACCCAAGTCATGTGCCAGCCTATATTTCACTAGAAAAGCCTGTCTCCCAATTTTTTAAATCTACTTCTTTGTCTTATAATGTTGTAATTTGTTAGAAGAGTAAGGATATGTAAAATGATAAGTATCTTATAGAAAATTTTATTAAGGAAAATCAAGTTCAGAGAGGGAAAGGTGGGTTTACGCAAACCTTTGTGTTCCAAGTTGGGACAAGAATCTCTCTCACAAATTTGATATATCCTTGTCTGTGACTTGATTTAATTATTTTATTATTGGAATTTTTAAAAAAATTCTGTTCTGGTCTAACTGCATCAATGAATGTAGAAGGTATTGTTTAAAGTTTGGACAAAGAATATTCTTAGGGAATGACAATCAAATTAAAAATTGCAGTGTGAAGTACAAAATAATGTTAACATCCATTTGTTTAAGCAACCAAAATTTTGAATGAATCTGTTCCTCTTTTGCATGCTTTATATATTATATGAGTGAAGGAAGTGTGTGTATTTGAAGCTTGGCGAATAGCTTCCCTGAATATTTTTTTTCTGTTCAAAACTTAATTGTATTTCTTTTCTGTGACAAATATTTGGAGTAGAAATGAGAAAAAGCTGCAAAAAATTGTCCTGTCTTTACTAATAAAGTCTGATTTTCTGTTAGATTTGCTTTAGGAAAATCAGAGTTGTGTCTTTGAGTTTCAGTATTTTCACATGTAAATAATTTAAATATAATGTAAGAACAACAGACCCCAGATGAAACAGGTAATTATCTCTTTCTTAAGTTCATTAAACTGCAAACCAACGCAATGCTTTGAGTCTGGTCTTTATCTTCTTTTAGTACTCATCTTTATTTGGGGTTTTGGGGGGCTGTTTTGAATGCTTAAGGAAATAAAAGGAAGATAAATACAATAAAATATACCAGAAACGCACACAGACTTACTGTTCATGTGAGGATATTAAAGGATTCTTTTTTTTTCATTTTGTTAAGTTTCTGTGAAAACAGGTTCTCACTGTCAGAGGTCAAAGCTCTAATCTGGGAAACCTGAAGTTTCTCATGATATTTATTTTCTGTTTGTAGGACAGATGTACTGTAGAAACTGTAGACTATGAGATGGTCTAAAGATAGACCCAAGCATCTCTACAGCCTTTGTCATTTCTCCTGAACTCCACTATGCAATCATAGTCACTGCATATTGACTATTGTAACACCAGAGAGCAGCCTGTTTGTATCCCATAAGGTATTTGTTTGAGATGTTCTAACTCCATTCCATTTCCCCAAAGTTCTATTAAAATATATGTAATGCATCTAATGTATTGTTAATGTTATCTTTCTATAAAAGATACTGTTCCTCTGTTCTAAGTGCATATAATACAGTTAAGAGAAGTAGAATGCAAGTAAAGTAATAGATAGAAGTAATAGAAGTTACAAAGAAGAACTCAATTAATGCCTGCTCTGAGCCTGATGTGAGGAGTGGGGCTTTGGCTTCTTTGATCATGGGGTGGCTCACGCACCCTCAGAAATTGTTGCTAAGGATGGGACATATGGGTCTCCTACAGGGGCTAAGGCCCTTGCTAAAATCTTAACTAAGCTCATAAACTGAGCTTTAAACTAGATGTGGAGGGGGAGGGGATTGAGACCAGGCTAGGTAAGAACGAGCCTGGACGTGGGGCACTAGAGATTTGGAGAGGATGTGCTGGTGAGGATCACCAGCATGTCACCAGACAGGAAGTGGGGAAGAGTGCACCTTGGAACAGTACAGGAGATAGAGGCACTCTGGTGTAAGCTACTCCAGTTACCAGGCAATTGGGAACAAACTCTGTTCCCTCTAAGAGGGCTGAAAGCTCAGCAGCTCAGCTGTAGTGCATTTACAGTAATGCATGCAGCATGGGGAATAAGATGGAAGAGCTGGAAGCTGTTGTAGGGCAAGGAGCCTATGATGTTGTTGCTATCACAGAAATACGGTGGGATGACTCATATAATTGGAGTACAGGTATGGTGGGGTACAAACCATAAGGCAGGATGGAAGGGTAGGAAAGGAGGTAGGGTAGACCTCTTTGTAAGGGAGGACATGGACATCATTGAGATGGGTTGTGGTGATGAGGAGATCGAGTGTCTGTGGGTTAAAATCAGAGAAGTCCATAAGAAGATAGATTTTGTGATGGGAGTCTGTTACAGGCCACCCAGCCAAGGAGAAGCAGCTGATGAGCTCTTCTATA
>WAAB01014838.1:317619-361601 GCA_013389865.1 Piaya cayana | reverse complement strand
TATTTTACAATTCAGTGTTGAATCAGACGCCCTTCTGACTAAGGCATCCCATCTCACAAAAACAGGAGTTATCTACACTAGATTTAGACAAAGAACCATGTAAGCCCTCAAAGAATGTTTATTTTTTTGGGTTATCCAACCATGTCTGGAGACTCCCTGCAGGTTATCTCCTGACCTAAACCAACTACATCCTACAAGACGATTAAGCACATCAATAGATTCTTGCAGCTCTGAAAGAGCATTTATCCTTTAAGGTTATTCATCCATGTCTGGAGATTGTCTGCACGTTATCGCTTGATACAAGACAGATTTATATTACAAGAGTATTAAACAAACAAATGAGCTGCACCAAAACATATTAATTCTCATGAGTAGGAAAGGAAGGGGCTCGTCTGCATCACTGCCCTTCACGGCGTTAGTGTGGGCACAGCCAGCAACTGGTCATCGCTCTGGGTGTTACAGGGAACCCTTCACAGGTGCCACTCCACATTTAGCAAAGCAGGGGGACGGATAGCACCTTAAAAGTAGGATTTAGTCAGGAACAGAATAATAGAATTTCCAGGTTGGAAAAGACCTCTTGGATCATCAAGTCCAGCTATTCCTATGTCCCTGAACTGTGCTTTTTCACCAAGCAAAGAGAGAGGTGCCTCTTTCCCACCCAGAAATGAAAGGGAACCCCTGCACCCCTGCCATCTCCATGTACAGTGGGCATGGAAAACTTAAAGTGCATTTATTAAATGCATCTTCATTTGATGGAAGATAGGGCTGAGCTGTGCCTCTTAAGTGCTGTCCATATCTTTAATAGGCTGAAGGAAAAATCTGATATTGAAGAAAAATAGTAAGAGAGCACGAAAACGCCTGGTTAAATCCAGTGGTCTCAAGTGAGGAAACAGAATCAACAGTGTCAACTTTTTATGTAGGTCTGTAGCTGAGGATAATGCAAGAGTACAAATGGAAATTCACAAATTTTTTATGATCCAGCTTAAACAATTATGTATCAGCTGGAGATTTTCCCCTTCTTTCTCTAAGGGGTGGAGACCGAGTTTTCTTTTATGCTGCATAAATACTTGGTGTCTAGAAAAGGATAATGATCCTTAAAAATTATTTTATTCATAAACAACTGTGGCAATCGACTCCTGATAAGCATCCAGCATTATTACTGTTAGCTCAGAAAGCATGATGGAATCAGTTTAAGCATTCCTTTGTATGAAACAACCAATTTAAGCAAATTTTCACTAAGCAGCTAGCAAATGCTGTATTATTGCAGCTAGGTATTCAGCTACAGTTTGGGCAGGTTAACTCTGGAGTGGGAGGAAAGAGCCGTTAT
Organism: Piaya cayana; assembly: GCA_013389865.1. Taxonomy (NCBI): domain Eukaryota; kingdom Metazoa; phylum Chordata; class Aves; order Cuculiformes; family Coccyzidae; genus Piaya; species Piaya cayana. The sequence goes on along the minus strand of WAAB01014838.1, from coordinate 360,274 downwards.
CAAACTGCCAAGAGCAGTAGAACAAAATACGCCCGGCAGCTAACTAAAATCAGGACCATGTCATAACTGGCCTGTTTCCAGAAAGCTGGGAAAAACAGCAGCTGCCCTGTCAAGTTCTGGGAGAGCCTGACTTTAGTGGGCAGTGGGCAGTGCCTGCCAAGAGACCACGCAACCACAGAAGGGTTTCAGGCTCTGCTTTGATTTTATTTACTGAAGATATTTCTCATTAATGACCGATATCAGTGCCTGCCATTAGAAGTAGCATCCAACGGCACCTTTCTGATTGCGTGTAAAAGTTGGCTTGACTTCTCAGTGGACAAAAGCATTAGTCCTGTTTTGCCCTTCTGGATGAGCAGTTTCTTTGTTCCTCCTGCCAACCAGCGCATTTCTAGATTCAGAGCATTCCTGGTCACACTGGCACCCCGTTACGGAGGAAAGAACAGATTTACAAAAGCAGAAATATTTGCTGGTATTGCAGGAAGTTGGTTAGCTGAGATCAGCAGCAGATTTAGTAGATGACCAGTTTTGTTCTTGCTGGTTTGAAGGCCACTGAGCTTTGCAGAGCAGGGTGAAAGGAGGGGGTTCAGAGGTATCTGAGAGCTGCACGTTTTCTGGCTGGCTGGTGCTTAAGGCAGGAGAGCCAATGTTCTGATTTCTCTGATATGCACAGCTTTTTAGAAGGCAGAATAACTTAATAAGTATATGCTGTATTTCCTAATTATTTTATCCTCTGTGGCCATCAGGCATATCTGAGTGCTCAGGCCCAGTGGAGCATGGCTTGTGTGTGTAAGCTTATTTATTGACTTTTAAAAACCTTGCTTGGTAACTACATGCCCCCAGCGCCTGGATACCTGGAAATAATTGAGTATTAGTCATTTGGAAACTCTTGAAACACTGTGCTGAGTCAGATCTTCAGGTCACCGCCCATTCACTAGTTCCCCTCTTCCCCCTATTTGTTCCTCCCAGTTTTGCCACTGCTGCAGGGTAACTCACAGGGAACCAGCAAACTATCTGCTGGTTTGTGTTTTTTTTTCGCAAGACAAGCCTCCTAAAAAAGCAAAGAGCACAATGATTTTTCTACAGATTAACAAGTGAGACAGCAGGACTCCTGTGTGACCAGAAATTAGTCTTTTCCCATCAGTTTAGCATGGGAAAGAATGGCAAGTTTGAGAAATATTAGACTGATCCTGATATAAGCACTAGCATTTTTAATCACGAGGAAAATCAAAAAAGAATATCTCATTAGATGATATATAGAGCATACATCAAAATATGAATTTACCATCCAAGCATCCCATCTTCATCATGACTACAGAGAAATCCCTCCACTCTGACTAGAAGCTTAAATAACCTAAAATTGGGGTTCTCCCCTTGTTTGGGTGCTTTGTGAGGAATAAGCAGGTTTATCTGTGTTCAGCAGGCACCTGAGTGCAGGACCTGCCTGTGAACCCCAGGAAGCATTTCTAAAAAGCAGTAGAAGACAACTAGCTGTGTTGCATGTCTCAGAGCCAGAGACACACAAGGTTGTTTAAAAAATAAACAAATCTGGAACCTGTTGATATCAGCACGGACAAAGGAATCAACAGGCTCTTCTAGGACAGAAACTCAAGAGAAGGCAAGAGGAGGTAGCAAGGCTGTGTCAGCAACAGGGGAGAAGAATGAGAAAGACCAGGAGGCAGCAACCTGATCCGATAGCTCGCTGGTTGAAGGCTGTATCTGCCGAGGCTCGCAGATCCAGCTGGCACCATCCCAGCACAGACAAGGCATCGGGTGGCAGAGCTCACATGCCAAGGGCCCTGCCTCCCATGCAAAGCGTGGCAGCCGTTCAAGTATCTCAGAAATCTCTGGGCAGATTACAAGGGGAGCAGAGACAAAGCACACGCGAGGCCGGGAGGGAACTGCTCTTCAGGACTCCTTTTGCCTTTGCAAGACTTTTTGAATTGTATGGTATAAGCTGGCAAAATCATTTGGATCCTTAAATATTAAACGTTGTTCTAAGAGTAACACTAGATCCTAAATCTGGATGTGGGCTAAGGGTGTAAGATAGACTGAGATGCCTGGTGAGGACAGTCAGATAGTTCAGTGGAAAAGTGCTTTTAGAACTCAGTTTTTATTTAAAAGGGGAAATAAATGAGTTCATAGGGAATTTATAGGGAAATAAAAGAATTTATAGGTAAACAACCAGGCAGCAGGAAGCAAGAATTCCTGTGTACTATCTGTTACCCAACCAGAATCCTGCTTGCCCCAGTCAAAAGCTCCTTCAGAAATCTCTCCTCTGAAAACCCCATGAAACACAGATGTAAGGGGAAAACTGTTCTCAAATGGACTGCCAGGCCCTATAGCAAGGGGAACCCTCTCTCCAGACAGCTAGAAAGCTAGAAGTCCCAGAAAAAGAAATAAGCTTGATGCTTTTTGAATCTCCTTGGCTCCAGACACTAACTCTATTTAGCAAACTATGCTCAGTTAATTGTAGAACAGAACACCTGCAACTATTATTGCAGAAATGTAGATACCATAAAGTGCTCAACAGAGGTGACAGTAAAAGAATTTTGCTTCAAATAACATTCTTTTGCTAAACTTCTGCTCTAAATTTTATCTATTAACTGAAATCCACTCCTCAAATTGTAAATCTGTGGTATCTGATGGGCTAATATGAGTTTTACACAGCGACAGCATCAAGTTTTTAAACTGAGCAAGGCTTATCTAAGATTCAGGTTGCTTGGTTTCCCCAGTTTGGAAAAGTTTTCCAAAAAACTTTTTCTTTTTCTTCTGGTGTAAATATTGTTCAGCAGCATCAGAAAGGCTTTCCACGTGGAAGTGAGACAGACTAGGGCTCCTGTCTCTCTGAACCTCTGCCAAACATATCTTAAATTACAAACTTATTGACTGGTGTGGTCCTGCTCTTGATGAGAGTTGAAAAAGAATACAAAGTACAATGACACTGATCTTCTGTTTAACTGCCACACAAATCAGATAATTGGATAAGGAGGAGTGAAATAAAAGCTGAGTATTTGACAATGGAAAATCAGGAGGGAAAAACAGCTATGCAAAATCACTACGTTTTCACTGATTCCTGTAAAATGGCTGAAAATGATCCAAAGATTTAATTAGTTGCATTCCTGCTACAAATGAGAAATCGCAATAAAGAAAAATGGCAATCCTGTTATGTCTAAACAATCAACAACCATTGAAACAAAGAACAAAGAAGTACTTAAATTACAACATCAGTCTTCACAGTCAATATGTAGAATGTGACACGATTTATTTTAGGGCAAGGTGTTGGCACTAAGTAGGTAAAACTCACTGGAAAATATGGCAAAACCAAATTGACTCCCAGGCTTCAAGGCCAGAATGACTCACTTCTGTCATTCAGCCCAACTGACCACAGAGTCTCGCGTCCTGTTTATTCTTTTTGAACTAGTCTCATTTAAGGAACTGACTTTCCAATTTCATATAATCACATCAGGATTTGAGGATGTTCAGTGCACAGGAATTTGAGGGTTTTAGAAACCTTTCACCACCCAACTACTGCTGTTCTTACCTTGCAGGAAAGCACTTTTTAAACATGTTGCCCAAGTATGTTTTAGATTAAAGGTCACCTCTCTGCTTTGAACTTTGCAGACTTCAGGGATTGCCTGTGCCAGTCCTAACCATGGTTTACATTTAAAAAAATTGAGCTTGGATCCCAAGTATGCTACTTGAACTCTGGGAGAAGCTAAAGTTGATGCAACACAGCAGGGAGCAGTAAGATTAAAAGTGTTGCTGACCGCGTTCGAGCGACTTCTTGTTTTGGAGAGGTATCTAGGCTTAAAACTGTAAGACAGCTGCATGGCTGCACGCCAGAAGGAAGTTCACAGTGAAGCTGTTTGCACAGCATTAACCTATTTTTAGATTGCAGTAAGGGCGTGAGTTTCTTCCTCCCCCTGCCCCAGACTCTAACACCCTCAGTTGGCAGCTTCATGGGAGTCTTTGCACAGGAATATGGAATTTTTTTGGCCAGCAGCATGAAATGAGAGAATTACAGATGTGCCAAGCAACATGCTCATCTAGCCAGGGAACAAAGAGAAGGGTGGCAGAAGCCCTGGTTGCTCTTTTCTCATCTGGGATGTTGTTTTAAGAAAAACAAAAGCAGAGAAGTTGGTCTAAACAAAGCAAGAGATCATCTATGGTAAAAAAATCAGATGAAGATTTAAGATTTGTGCCACAGTAATTCCATAAAGGTTGGGTAAGGGATAAGTCACTCAAACTCTGCACATGCAACTAGGAAGCATTGAGGGGTTGCATGCCCTGATTCCATATGTATGCTCTTATAAAGTACTGCTGTCACAATAGAAATGGACACTGAATGTATGGGACACATTCACTTAAAAATCTGGAGTACTGAAGCACTCCCAAAAATTTGCAATGGAAGAGCAGAGTGCCTTAGGCTGGGTGGTATTGGAAAGCGTGCACTAAGCAGATGTGGCCTGCTCCACCAGAGCTTCCCAGTCCCCCCACGGATGGGATTACTACCATGAGTGCTATTTTAAAAGAAAAGATGAGAAAGGAAATGCATGGCTGTGAGCCTTGAGGCCAAGCTCGGGAGCTCTGCCAGCACAGTGTCCTGCTCCAGAACGACAGTTCTCTGCCTCCCTTGCAGAAGGCAACGTAAAGATTCAAAGCTGGGTGGCACTCAGGTTAGCTTTATCCCCAGCACCTCCAGCCTACACTTGCACTAGCTCTGTAAAACAAACACTAACTTTTCCTTTAAAGCCTCAAATTTCAGCAATTCTACAACTTGTCCATGAACAGTATTCCAGAGCTTAACACTTCCTGCTGTCACAGCCAACCTCCTATTCTGATGCCTGAGCTAAATAAAGGTCTCCGGCCACAACATAATCAGTTTTTCTTACCCTACCTGTACCAGTGAGGTAGTGTTTATTTCCTTTTTATTTGCAGTCTGGATGTGCTGCTCTTCTGCAGCATTACACTCTGCATTCCTTTGGTATCTTTAGTCAAAATTAATTCGCTCTCAAAAAAAAAAAAAAAAGAAAGAAAAAGTACTTGAATGGTAAGAACAGGAACCTTCTGTCAGTCTGTCACATCACATTATTAACCAGTGGTGAATGCCAAGCAGCTTGCCCACTGCACAGAGTGAAGGATACAGGATACACAAATATGCAGAGCTACCAATGAGCGCGTTTCTTGCTTCTCTTCTGGTAAAATGTTCACGTGCCCGTAACCTCAACAGAAAATACTGTGTTTATGGATTAAATGACAGCTTTAAGGTTACACTTTCAGAAAAAGGACAGATATGCAAATATGAAATTCATAACTCATTTATTGAATATATATATGCAAGGATACCAATAAAAAGAAACTAATACTGCAAACTACAATTTTGGAAGTAAAGCCAATATAACAGGAACAAAATATATATAACATTGTAGATAGGAATGCATTTACCCTCTTTGATACATTCCTTGCCTTTACACCTAATGTAAATGTACGCTAGAGCAAAAGCTGCAAATGTTAGTCTAACCTGAGTGCTTTTTGACAAGCAACAGTTCTCCAGGATCCTTTCAGGGTTGAGATGTCACTGCTGACTAATGGATGTGCATACACCTGCATCTATAGAAACGGCTTCAACAAGTATATAAATCAAGAGCTGGCTGTGTTCTGCTTTTAATCTCCATCACTAACACAGTGGAATCTGTTTCAGGTGACAGGGAAGAAGAGTTACTATTTGCTATAATGTACTTTCATCTCTCTTAAGATTAATTTCATCTAATGAGGATTAATTTTCTTGTCAATCTGATTGAGCATATTAATATTTTTGGAATACACTGATTATCACCCACAAGATAAGTCTGGTATTTCAAACAGGTTATCACCACTTCATCTTTCCCTCTGGTTTAGCATGAAGTTATTTTTCACATCGGCAGCATTAAGAAGCAAACTCTCTTCCTTTATATTACATTTTAGGGCCACATTCAGTATAATCATACCCTTCTAGATCAGCACAGCTCTTTATGCCTGAAGATCAAACTTTGTGGAGTGTAGGTGATAGACTTATTGCTACCTTCCAGGAGTTAAGCTGGTGTAACTCCTACTAGAGCCTCATCATAGAGCCTCCTGTGGATCAACACCTGCTGAAGGAGTAGGTCTTTTGATCACCTGACCTGTTTCATCCTAGCTAGCTGCACTGGTGCTGGTATTGAGCAGGCCTTTCACCCTTCCTTGAAATGCAGTGATAGCACAGCGTACTGCTATAGTGTTTGATCACACCTTGAGACTCTGGCATTATACCAGCTGTATCCTCAAGTTATTTGAACAATATCCTCCTGATGCCTGTCCTTCCTTGGTACAGTCCTTTCTTGGTATAGCACAATCGCAGATCTGTTAATACAGAGATACAGTGAGTTGGGAAGATCTGTTCATACAGAGATACAGTAAGCTGGGGAGAAACCTCCCTTCTCAAGAGGGTTCCAGGCATCTTAAACAGGACACACACTGCTCTTGGGAGCAAAAGAAATGCCCAAAGGCCAAAATAATAATTAAAAAACCCAACAAGTTCATAGGACAAGATTTGTTAAATTCATGAGTTTTCTGATTGTGAGATGAAAGCAGAAGATGCCTATTTAAATAAAAAACAAACCCTCGGTAACAAATAGACTGCATTAATTTAACTAGCTAATTTAAACATACCTATTTCACCTATAGAGCACTTCCATTACTTCTAACATTTCTGGGAAGGCAGTAGATGCTCCAGAATAATCTTCAATATATGCTTGCAAAGATTACATTGCTTTACCCCCCCAAAAAATCAGACAGACTGTCTGAAATTCCAAGCTAAAATACACATAAAAAGACAGTAATGGCAGTATTTTGTTTTTAAAAAATGATGTAAATGTTGTATACTATCATACATTGTCATGCTTTTTAAAACTACAATTAAGGACATAAGAGATGTACAGTAAATACACTGCTGAGGTACATTTCTTCTAAATATTAACACCACGACAGAATTACTCCCCAGCAGGTGATGCTACTTGGGAACATATAAATACAATTTTTACATTGTAAGGCACTTTTACCCAGCATACATGAGTTGGAGTCAGTAATGACAAATTTGAGGCTTGTTAAAAAAAAAAGATTTTTGATTTTGTTTCCATGAATTCTGAATTAATGACATTTTTAGTCAGGCCATCTTAGCACAAAGAGGTAACAGGCAAACCAGCCACTTGCTTTTCTGCTACCGGAAGGTAAAGTGCTGTTTTGGTTCTTTGAGGCATGGAGTGGGGTAATTATTGGACAAGTGAATTACTGGATTGATTATCACACTAAGCAACTGATACACAGTGAATTAGAGCTTAGTCTCAAACACAATCAGTATGCTGGCAGGTCTACCCAATGCAACCTTAGTAAAAATACAGTAGCTGCAAACAAAGTGCCTTTTTTCCATGAGAGGGCCATGTCTGAGGCACAAATCTAGAAGTTAAACATTGAAGGATGTTATTTTACATCCTAAAACTGTTCTGAGTGGCTGAAAAATGTTCATATTCTAGAAGAAACAAAACACCTTGATAGACAATTTCAATAATCGATCTGTCACTGCAATTCAAGTCACGCTTTTAATTTTGAAAGTTACAAATACAAAATAAAAATGATCAATGGCATCATGTTTAGAGCAGTAACTGAATATTTTCTGTACACAGCAATATTTTTTTCCCGAAACTGCATTATTCTCCAGGAAAGCAAACAGAATTGATTGAATTCTAACAGATAAAGTGTTAGAAACTCCAATACACAGTAATTGAGTCCCTTGAGATATTAAGGGAATGCATAAGAAGACAAATGACACATGTTAATCTTTTAAAAATACAAGTAAAAAATGCTACAGAAACTCATGTTACAAATGAACTGTTTTTGCAATACCAATCATAGAAGAACTGTAGCAGTTTATATTCAAATCAGTGTATTTTGCTTGTTTCCTTCCTTCAAATCCAGAAGTATTGTTGGGAGTTCAGAGTGAAACAAGTCAAAACCCTAAACAAACAATAAGGTGATGCAATAGCAAATGACAAACATGTGGACTGGATTCAGCTTTTTGGTTTTATTTAAGCAAGTCTGAGAATGTGCTTTAACAGACCAATTGAAGAAGCCAGTAGCCATTAGAAATGACAAGGTGTTTTGAAAGCAGTCAGAGGACTGATCTGTTAGGTTTGGTATAGCCTAGATCTGATTATTCCCTAAAAGAACATAAACCCTAGCAATTAGAATTCCATGACATGACTGGTGACTTGACAGAAAGAGGAAAAAATAAGTCACTAAAACAACAAGGATGATAAGCAAAGTTTCTCATATAGTGGTCATAAAATTAAAAAATAAATACCAATCTAGCAAAAAAGGTTGTTTCCTCATTCTTACAGAATATGGGACCTTTACGCATATTCTGGACAAAACATGAAGTGCTCCACACAACATGGAACACTTGAGGTATGGACGTCAGATATGGTGGCTAAATTCCATAGTGAGTTAAGAGTTGTAACTCTCTGAAGTAAAAGAGACTGGGCTGCAAAGTCCTCCAAACATTTGTATAGCAAGGTTTTATTCACACTTAATGAAGTGTTCTTTGTAATTCAGGGACACAGGGAGAGGTGAGTAGTTGGGGAAAGAACGAACTACAGCCCTTTGGCATGAGTTCTAAAGCTCACAGCTCAGAACCAACAGCTGCTCAAGTAAATCTTCCGCTAACAATGCTGGGCGGAATGAGCAATCACAACAGGAACAACCTGAAATGTTCAAGCGTGCTTCGGTGTACACTGAGTCCTTTTCTACTGTGTGCTTTGCAAGCAAAAACAGAGAGCGGCTTTCCCACGTATAGCTCTGTAACTTGTGTATGAAGAAAATGCAAAATTCACAAAGTACCAGCTTGTTGCCACCATGAACTTGTCCATGTTGTTAATTAAACTAGCTAAGACCTTCCCTCATCGCATGAATCCACTAAACAACTTACACATTCCAAATCTTAAGGTTTTTATTCAGTCCAGAAATATAGATCTTACTTCATTTCAATGTCTGCCTTAACTTTTGACACTGTACATATTACATATCATTTATATAGTGTTTCATTTTTTCCAGACACTGCAGACTACAAACTACATAATATTGACATGTAAAACTCTGCCACTTACTGAAGGCTCACACACATGAACGTTTCAGGCAGTTCAAAGAAATTTAACAGAATTGGGTAGTAAAGTTACTGACCCTTTTCTGATCTTAGAAAACAATTTAAAAGAATTAGTAGTTATGATGTCTTAGCCATTCCCAGTTCTATAACTCTGTCCCTTGAACCTGTTTAAAAAATGATGAAAACAATAGTAAATTTAAAATCATACAGAAAAGCATTTAGCAGCTCTGACATTACATCTACATACAGCGACAAAAATGAGGGTCTCCCTTCTTATACTGTTACAAAGTCAGCTGGATTTAAAAAACAACAAATCCTCCCCATTTTCCTACAGTATGCCAATAAAAAGTACTTATCTGCATACACTAGAATTAAATACTTTACTGCAGTAAACTACATTAAATGTATATTGCATATCAGTCTCAGTAACAGATCTATCAGGAGTAACTTCCATACCTAGTTTCCATTGAGCTGCTGCTGAGGAATGTCATTATGGTCAGTGCCTGTTTTGCCACGGCTTTTGCTTTCTCTTTCTTCATCCTCTTCATCTCTTTCATCATTTCCACTATGGTTTTTACAATAGAGTCTAGCACAACAAAAGGAACAGTGAGGACTTTTGCTGAAAATATCTGTCAAAACCACACTTCCCTCTCCATTAGTTTTGAGATGCACCACAAGTCAATCGTTAATTCTTTTTAGCTCAATGATGGTTTTCAGAAAAGCATCAGTTCAACTGAGAAAGAAAACAAGGTTGAAGACTAGCCCACACAACTGCGATCAAGTCTAGTTTGCAAGAACTGCTACTGCGCTGCTCAGAGAATGCCCTCTGGTGGCACAATCATACTGGCAACTCAACCACAGCACAATCACTAACACCAGCAGTTCAGAAAGTGAATAAGGAAAGTTACAGCACCCAAAAAACCCAAAACCAGCCACAGAACACATCAATATCGAGAAACTGTCACAAATTATCCATGAATTGTTGAGAAAAATGAATTGATGAGAAAAAAGTCAATCGATTTTCTCATTTCTCATATTACAACACTACAAAAATTTTAAGTTAGCAGCATAACTGAAACATTTTGCAAAGTCAATTACTTAAAAATACCATTTTAAATTAAGTAATAACCTCTTCGTTAACACCATAATTGACTAGCCAAGTTAGGCAGAAAAGGTGCCACAAAGTATCCTCACTTTCATTATAGATTCAAGAATTACACAGGTTCTTACTTATAAATTCCTCGTGACATATTCTCAATGTATTTAGCTTTGTCTTCTACTCCACAGTGGTAATGGTATGTTTTTATGCAGGCTTTAATTTCACACCCGATAGTAGCACCAGGCTGGCTGCAGAGTGTGCATTTCTGTGCAAGGGAAAGAAGAGAAGGGCACTGGTCAGCTTTTCAGTCTCTCGCCTCTTAGTATTCAGTTTAGTGTTCCTCATATTTAAGGATACCATTTTGGACCATGGTAATTTCTCTGGCAGATGATCCTTCCAATGAAAAGTTAATCAGATATTGTAAAACAGAAGCAATATAATACTAACCTACTAAAATATGAACACTAGGAATTAACCGTTCATCTGACTGAAAAGTGCTACATGATTGCATGTATTACTGCATTTCCAAGATAGTTTTATTGCTGCTGAAGGCAGTATGCTGAGATATGAAGACCCTTAAATGTTTTTTTCAAGCAACAATACCGTTAGTTCTTTTGCTTTCCTACACCCTTAAATTCTTACCAGTTTAAAAGCATTCTGAATTTCAATAAAATACAACGTGACATTGCACTAACATTCCCAACTCTGAGGCCTTAATGTTTTCACATTAAAACATCAAAATAATTGGAAATACGTAACTGCAAAAACTTATTCTCCAAGTGTATTTGTAGTTTTACACAGTGTGCTTTTAGCAACATAAGCTCCAAAGCTGTCACTGTTACGGTTACAAGGAGGCTAATAAGAATTTACTATTAAAGAACCCTTAATGCCATTAATTCTGAAGGTGACTCCTGTCTGGCTCCCTGTCCCAAAAGTAACAAGACATTTAAATTTTGTGTTTGCAAACAAACAAAAAGGACTGTTTCACAAAAGCAAGGAGGCAGAGCTGTATACACCTGATTTGAATCACTAACACATTCATCACATTCTGCAGACACGTACCATTCTTTTTCCTCTCTTGATTTCTTGAAGTACAGTTTTGATATCAAAATCACCAAACTCTGCCCTTGAAGTTGTTGTTAGCTGGACAGTGCCAGAAGAGAACAACTGCAAAACAAGCAAGTCAAAATAATTTCAAGTCACCAATGCAATTAAAAGATCTTTTTATGTGCAGTAATAACTAAGTACTGCACATTCCCTTCCACGATCTCAGACAGCATGCGCTTTACCAACAAACTAGGAAAAAACTTGCTGAATAATTAGAATGACGAGAATTCCTTCTGCTACCCACCTGACTGCTTTAATTGCATTTGTTGCCTTGGAGAAATGGATTTCAAAAGACAAAGGAGCAGACAAGAAATAACAACATGATGAAAACACGAAGTAATAGATGGGCAATATTATCAATTACACCACTGAACCTTTCAGGAATACTCCATTTCCTCACCTGTAACACAAATATAGCTCAGCTTTATGGCACGGCTGATGTCAACGTAATTGATAAGGCCTGAGGGATGACAATGGAGCACAGTAAGTACCACCCCTACTATCACTGCCCTGATATATTCAGTTTAAGCTGACTTAAACTTGAAACTCAGGTGCACAAAGTAGCGAAGAATACTCCAAGGCTGCTGGCACACACCAGCTCTGAGTGAGGTGAGGTACATGAAGACAATTAATACTCCACAGATTGCCTGGGCTACTCATTCATTCTAAGATGCAACAGTAACTTCGACAGTCTGTTACTCAGAGCCCTACCTCACTGGTAGAATGAGTTAGATGAAAAAGAGCATGACCTGCTCCAGTGCATTGAAATCAGCAGATGATTTTCAGGGTGACAGTTGCATAAATGTGTTTATCTAAAGGAAAGGGTTTTGTACAGCTCCCATATCCGCTCTACTAAATACACACAGCCTGAACCCACTAGTCAGAAAATTAATGAAGTTCATGGGTCCTTCACAAAATGCCTGCAGAGTGAAGTATTTTATTTTTTGAGTGGATTCTTTTAGTTAAAACTGTTTTCTGTTTTTCTTTTTAAATATTATGTATGCATTTATACCCTAAGGGAACATTTTTAACAAGTTAACAAGTCTCCCTGAGCTAATTCCATCTCTTTGCACGTAGCCAACTTTCACCCATACTGCCTGCAGTGAAAATAAATGAATTGCTCACTTCGCAACACTTCAGTGCTTAAAGAGATCATCAGCACCCAGACAATACACACGCATAATTACATGTGAGGGTAGTGTACTAAAACCTAAAATAGCAATTCAGGCAAAATTCAAATCATGGACTGGTTAACAACAATACTGTTACTCACCATGCACTTATAATGTGCTGCAGCCTTTTTGGCATTAAATATATGAAGCTTTCCTCTAGCTTCATTTTCTTCTTCACCTGCATGACAGAATCCACATTTAGGTTTTGTATCACTGGGGCTGCTTCTGTGGGGAGACCTGTCTCTCTGAAAGAAAAACATTCTACTAAAATATACTGCTGGGTTACAAATAAGGTTGCAATTTTTCAAAGCCTGTGGCCACCAGCTGGAGGCTCAGACAAACGCAAATTTTAATAAAAATTATATTCGCAGAGAAGAAATATGCAATTCTGTCTTCTAAGAAGGTTAGCATATTTACTGCTTACATAGGAACTGCTTTCTATTTCATCTGTGCCATGTGAGGATGTAGATCTAGTGTCTTCTGATTGCCCTTTTAAATTTGTTTTTCTTGGCTTTCCCTTTCGACCCCTCCTTTTTCCTTTGGGAGGTGAAGGATCCAATTCGTGTTCATTGATACTTTCTTCTAAATCTGCTTTAGAAGTCAGAAAACATCATCAAATAACATTCTCAAAACAATTTACGCAAAACAAACCAAAGAACAACAAAACGACAAGAAAAAAAACATAACCTGTATTTTCTGCATTTTGGTCAGAAATCAAAGAACAGTTTTTTCCCATTTATTACAAACATGCAACTGCAGATGCTGAAAACATTTATTTCTTTATACATATCACACTGCTTTGCACCTTTATAACACAATTTATGAAGAATTAGCATTTTACAACTTCTATGTTCAGACACAAAATGCCCTCAGATACACACATTCACCTCCACTAAAAACAACTCATTTAAACTACACTGACACCAGAAAATGTTTTCAACCATGAAACAAGTTTTTAATTTTTTTTTATGATGCAAAACTCCAGTGTAAACTGCACTTAATATTATGCCAGTGTCTCTATTTAAACTTATTAATTTGTGCCTTTTGACCTAAGGAAAAAAAAATCACCTAATTTGGCTGTAACGTTGACATCAAGTTTTAACACTGAAGTGTTTTTTGCCTCCATGGAACAAACTTGAAATTTCATTTTACTTACAACATAATTTATATCTACACCTAAAAGAAGCCACCAGTTTACAGAAAATCATCCACACTGACAACATCCCAGATAAAGTATTTATAGACCATTAAGAAGATAAGAACATACATTTTCAATACAGACATACTGAAGACGTCTGACAAGCTCCTTTGAAGATGTCAGCTCAGCTGCTGCATACTAGAGAACTGTAGCCCAGTATCCTAGCAGACTGTCCATTTGATAACTCAAAGCTCTACAGTTAATAAAGATCAATTCTGCAAGCTTAAGATTGCTTCCAATATGATCTAGTCAGGTTGTATCAGACAGTGAACAGCCAGCTCTCTTCAGACCCTACCACCCTTCCTGATAATCAGCTGCTCACAGGAGCATCTTTTGTTTTTTTTTCTTTTCGTACATAACACCCACCCCTGCTTAAACTGCAAAGATGTTTCATCAGACTTGTTTAAAGAAACATGCACACCCCCCCCCCACTGAACATGCTTCTCAAAATCCAAACCACAATCACCAACATCAGCCCCCAATCTGGGGCATCTACTTTATAAAGTAATGGGTCACTTAACAGTAATAATACTACAACAGTTATTATTATTATTGTTGTTGTTGTTATTATTATTATTGCATTGCTAGGGTGCTTATCACCATTACATCCTGGTCTCACCACCCAGAAGTCAGGACACCTTATTTTGAGACTAAACAGTGCTCCACCAGAACTCATCTTTCTTATCCATTATCAAGTGAAAATCAAATCACATTCCTATCTCATGATTAGCAGTGTCTTAACTGCACAAAAGTTTGAAGTCAAAGACTTGAATATATTCCACAGCCAACAACTTGGAGCAGAAGATAAGGTGGATTAGAAAATAACTGACCTCCCAGCCTGAGGCCGTGCACACTGACTGACTGACTATAAAACTCAGCTCAGTTTATCATCTCTGTTGCCAGTCCCCGAGATCACTACAGCTTCCTGCACTTTTATTAATGACAAAGAAAACCAATTCAAATGCATCACAACAGGTTATACTGAAATAAAATTCCCCACAAGCTTTACTCTGTTGTATGGTTGGAAAGAGGAAAAAAAAATGGAGAATGAATTAATACAAATCTGTGAGTTATTTTGGCTTAAACTGGCAGATTACTCAGCTAGATACAGATATTCCCAACTGCTATTGAATACATCAGTCTATCTATAACAACATTCACATGGTTTAATATATAACTATTATTTTCTAACTAGATAACAAAAGCACCATTTTAGCTTAAAAAAAGGAAATAAAATACATGAGACAATACTAATTGTATTTTCTTCTCCGAATTTCCTGTCTAACCTTCTTTTGCATTTATCATTACTTGCTGAATTATGCAATAATCCCCAAGCAAAACTACGCAATTTAGATATCATACCTCTCAGACTGCATATAGCTAATTTTATTATAACCTGAAAACCTCTTTAACAGAAAAGATTTATTTTATCTTGTCCCTCACCATATACATGAATTCTCCCAAAGTGTCACACAAGTCTGTGAATTTTTATCACTACTTCTACATCAACAGAAATCTGGGGAGGGGGGAAGCCTCAAACCAACTTGATTGTTAAATGGTTGACCCTTTAAATAACATCAGTAAGAAGTACTACTTCCAAAATCATTCCATGGATTTCCCTACTTGATGAAGCTAAGTGTAGTCCATTCACCGAGATTCCTTATTTTTCCAAAGCTTGTTATAAATGCTCTCAACCATAATGCTTTCTGCCTCTTACTCCAGCCTTATTTTCTAAATATCATTAAAGCATATCCTGAACTCTCCACACTTAAAACTGGAAGCAAATAAGAATTGCTAAAAAACAAGCACACATGAAAACCAGTAAGAAATGTCACAGTCTCCTTAAAGAATAAATTCCTAAGTGCTATTTTTTAGTCTAAAATTATTAGAATATTTAAGATCTGAAGAGTAAAAATATTATATTTTTAAAAGGTTTTTTCAGCATAAGATAAAAGCAACACCGAGACTGCACAGCTTTCTTGAAAGGAAAATCCATTTTCCGTGCTCAAAACTAGTACTTCTCCAAGAGTCCAGCATCTAGCGAAATCCAGATGCTATACGGCCCCTTCATTAAAATAATTTTCCTGGCAGATTTACATCTCCTGCTACAAGTGACGTGGACCTACAGATCAATATTAATGAGATGTGAGGATCTGCGCTACCACAGCGATCTACAAAACTGACACCTCATGGTTTCTTTACAGTTCCTCTCATTATTATAGCACTATGAACTAGTGCAACAGTACGGGGGGGGAGAAATAAAAGAAAAAAGAGATTGTAACCAGCTTTAAAATACAGCTGCCTTGGACGATCTTCACTGTTTAATACACAGATTGGTTGGTGCCCTATCCCTCCCCTCAAGCCCACTGCCAGCTTACCCTGTTTCCCTGGCATCTGATGGTTGGGTGTTTCCAACTTCTCATGTCAGCTTGAACTAAGGAAAACACAAAAAGTTGTTCAACTCCTCCCTGACCAGATGACGTTTTATCATGGATATCATCCATACTCTTGAATCCCCTGAGATTCCCTAGATATTCTTCAGCTGTCCCCCAACCCATATCCCCTCACTGCATTGATTTTAAAAATTATCACAATATTCTCAACGTAACTTTATCTAAAGTCTTCCAAGGAGGTATCCTACGGGCTTTCTTCAGGAGTCCTTACATGCTATGTCTGAAAAAAACAAGCTCAATACGCAACACAGTCTGAGAATTAGGGGTAAGGGTTAGAAATCAAGAGGAAACATTCCATGTTTTCAAAAGCACCTAAGAACACCATATTGTAAATTCAGATGAGTGGAGAGACGAGCAGCAACAAGCTCCAAATTTGCATTTTAGAAATCCATGAACAGTATGAAGTACCACAAAAAGAAGACTAACAAAATGCTGCGTTACATAAACTGTTAACAGGGAGACTCGGCTTCAGAGAAAGCTAAAAATTCTCCTTTGATAATGACTAGAAGGAAGAGGGATCAAGATGTTTTGCTGTTTAAAATAAGGCTTGGCAGAGGAAGAGGCTGAGATATCACAGATCTATTCTGTATTGCATCTCCCTGAAATATACAGGGAATCACCATTTTCCAAAAGCTAGATTAAACTAAGGTAATAGAAGAATTAAGTGATTTAAAGGTTGTGAAAGAACAAATGAAAAGAGGACGTGCACAACAAAGGCTAACACTGCTCTCTACATTACTTCAAACAATAGACTAAGCCAGAAGCAAGGGGGCCAAGTCTGTGTGAGGAAGATAATAAACAAATCTGACTGGCAAAATATAATTGCAAGTAGGACTAAATGTAAAAAGAAGCCCATATGTAGAATGTGGAAGTGACTTAGATGTGGTGCTATGTACATCTGAAGTCACACATACGTATTTGAAGTTTTACTGTGCATTTGGGATAAGAGAGAACCTAAAAATCACAAAGACCAAAATCAACCTTACTAGATTTTCAGAAGAAAAACAGAACACAAGGGAGAAAGAAAAATGCATGTTAGTATCTTTGTTAGCATCTTAAAGGAAGATGTCCTTAAAATACAGCTTAAAACCTCGAAAATCATATTTTCCCAGTAGTCAATAAGAAAAATGTGAACCATTGATAAGCTTTAACAGGAACCAGAGATTTACACGAAAACCCTTGCAAGCAAAAAGTTAGGTAATCTGATCATGAAATAGCAGTAGGTTTTGTCAGCAAGTGATGTGAAATCAACAATCAAAATGCTGAACATAAACAACAAGCTTTTTTTTTTTTTAATGTAAAAAGACTAAGCTTCCTGAAACAGACTGAAGACAGACTATACACTTTACTTATCTGCATGATCAGAAAGCTTATGACAGCTCGTACGACAAACGTGTTAAGTGTGAGCTAGGTGACCAAGTTTCTATTTGTGTAACGTCTTGCCTAGAAAGGAAGACTTTTAGTGTAAACACCACAGCACAGGTCCTCAAGTAGGACAAACCACTCACCGCATTACTTTTAGAGGTTTCCCTTTTCCATTAGCTGTGTGTATTTCCATAAGATGACACCATTGCGGTGCTTCCCCCAAACACCTCATTAGCCTACAATGGACCACATAGGAGATTGCAAACTTACTGCTGGGACCTGCTGGCTTTGTCCTAACGCTACACAGACACTTAACGCCACTTTCAGCACAGCGTTCTCCATAAGCTAGGCAGCAAGAAGACTGAGCTAGTGGAGCTGAGGAAGTATTTGTTACTGTACACCAGCAGAACTGAAGTGATGCTGAACCGCGATGTTACAGAAACTTTAATCCCTGACTGCATTAAAGCAAGCTCAAGCCATGAGCAGTGTTACAGAAAATGCAACTATGAGCAAACACCAATTAAAGAATCCACAGGTGAATCGGGATGTTACCTAACTACAATGCTGAGAAGTTTTGAATGTTTTTCCTGCCAGGCTCTGGCTTACACAGTGCTTTGAAAAATACTCAGTTTGAAATAGATTGCAGCATCTCTAAATAGGTCTCAAAGAGAAACATTATCCCAACTCAACATACCGAGCAGTACGACAAGCAGAGATTTCACATCTGATCTGCAGAATAAGATGAAAGGAATGCTGAGATAGAGAACGTCCTTATTTCCATTGTGGAAACAATTCCCTGAGGCTTTAAGTACAGCTACAATAGGAATTATGGACACTTTATTTTCTAAGCCCACAGTCTCCAAACATCTATTTTAAAGATTAACAAACTAGTAACATGGTTGTCTTCATTATTCTTCCACTCACTACTATGTAACAGAAGAATGAAATTACATTTTTATCTTTGTTTATATTAAACTATTCCACTGAATTGTTTTCAACTCAACACAGGGGCCAGGGCAGCCCCACCTGAAAGGAACTGAAAGGTACCAGATCTTAAATTTTTCAACAATTATTTCCAGTACACTGGGATAAATTTCAACAACCAGTTGAAAAACCGTCAGTCCATCAATGCTCTACTCTTCAAAAAGAATAAATGCAATTGTATCCCACCAAACAGCAACAGTTATCTGTGAGTGTGACAGCACTGGCATCAGCTCCTTAGATCTATCAGGAAACTTAGGAAACTTAGACAGTTTGACTAAACTATGAATTAAACTATTACCTGAAGTTCAGGTCAGATTATTTTGTTAGATTTGTAACCAGCAATACAAAAATCTGGACACGAAACTTTCAGTAGTTTGGTCTGCTCCTCTGAGCAGGTGTCTTCAAATCTGTTGACCCCACAGGCACAAGTTACTGCACAGTGTCCGAATGCTTCACTTTCACTGTGTTTCTCCCAATTAGTGGGGACACAGCCCAGAAGAATCACTCTGAAGTGTGTGTACACAAAGCAAATACAGGAGTAATTCTCCTGTGATACCTAAAGGCTAGGCCATACAGATAAATTCCACAAGAGCAACAAGTACAATACATTTCTGCCATTCTTCATAGTTTTATATTAAAAGAAAATAGAAGGTAGTTCAGCAATGCCTGTCAATTAAACAGAAATGAACTCCCATTGCTCATCAATTTTGTCTTGATGAGTAAGGAGATAGTCTGATGAATTCTCACTCCACTTGAACTTCATAATGTCAATAAATAACATTTAAGAGGGATGTTTTATTAGGTTTCAACTGCATAACTAATTCCAACACAGATTCATTTTTCCATGAAGCCTCCAGAAATGTTCGTTGACTGTTATTAAATGGTTAACAGATACTTCTTTTAAACTACAACTTCTAAAAAAAGGTAAACTAGCCAGACAGCAGATTGGCACAAGCACAACCCCCAAAGTATCTATCTTCTAGGGAAAAGAAGTAAAACTCTCATTATTACACAGCAGTACTGCCTACAGAAAACAAACTGTTCTGGACTTCAAACACTCCTAAACACTTCCAATAACCACTAAAAGAAGCAGCATAATAAAAATAACCTGGACTGCAACAATTGCATGTGGATACGAGAACAAAGAATAAAACCCCAGAGGTTCTACACTGACCAAGAAAAAAAAAAACACCCAGCATCCCAGGGCAGAAGCAGTAAGTTTCCACTTTAAAGGACTGATAATTTCAGCATCTCTGTGCACCTACATTGAGTGACGTAACCACAGATGTGCTTTAACTATTCTGTTATGAAAACACTGCTGAGCATAAGGACTCATGAATATGAAACAAAAGAAAAAAAAGCAGCTATGTTCTCACTAGTCTATTTACTCTCCTTCACAAGTCTTTTCTGGTTTCACATACCACCATTCTTTCATATTTAAATCCGCTTTGATATTCACATTTTCCCCAAGAAATAAACCAACAAAATACATATAATACAAAGCTTCCGATCACCGTCCTGCATTTTCCAATTGCCGTTTCATTGAACAAACTACAGCATTTAAATCCCTCCTAAGACCCTTCTTAAACTCAGAAAGCTACCCTATATATTTTTCAACCTGAGAGTCTCTTCACATGAGTTTAATGTATTAATAAACTGTCATCACCTGCATTTAAAAAAGCCACTACACCTCTGCAGTGATTTTCCCATGTCTTCTCAGACAAATACATATGTGCATGAAATTTAAAAGCCTTTGCTGTTAGAGAGTGGCACCATACAATTGGAGGTAACAGTTTCTGAAATTAAAGACGACCACAAGCTCAGATCCTGCAAGGAATTCCAAGCAGGAGAAACTGCACATTGGCATGGGGTTCCAGCCAGAACTGGAGGCATTTTTCAATAGACATCAAACAGGGACCCATTTGTAAGTAAGTATAAAGGACGATACTTAAATATCATCAGTTAAACAGATTAATCTCTCTCTGGACTCAAATGTCTTCCATAATCTGTTTCTGCTAACAAGCAAAACAAATCCCCAAATGAAGAAAAACAGTGCCAAGCTACAAGATAACATGGCCCTGTCTCTTTGGAGAAATAATATTGCATGCATACTGCTTTTCTTATTTAAACCTAGTAATAGCAGAATCAGACAGCATTTTATGCAAAGCACAATAATAATTATTTAAATAGACTGAAAGAAAAATCCATTTTCATTTGGGATTGTCTTTTGTCTTTACTATCTTTCTAAATGCTGAACCAACATCCAAACTTTTCCATCTACTACCCACAGCATAAAAAGTAGAATATTGACTTAGAAATACACTTGGCAGAAAGAGACTGAAGTACTTTATGAAATGTTATTTCCACTACGTAGCGTGTCACATATTCCTTATTAGTTAAATCTGATAGCATTTCAGTTGAACATGATGCAAGAAGTAAATTAACAACTGTTCTCTTACCAAACTCAGACACAGCAGGAAAAGGAGAAAAAACTGCATAAATATACACCAGCACAGCTAGTCTGGAGTTTTAATAGACCACTCAACTTATCTATGTTTGTCATCACCCTTCACACATTTCACTACTCTTCTCTGCAAAGATGCCCAGCACTTACAAACATATCCATACAGCTTTTTTTGTTTATCAACATTACTACATTACTCAGAAATATACCCAGAAGTGACCTGATCACAAACCTTTTCATTTACTATTGGGTCCTTCTCATAGAAAGAGTTAAACTCTATTTAGTAGTTAAAAAAATAATGAATATTTAGGAACATTACCAATAGCAAAAATCAGCTGTTATCTGATGAAGTATTTCAGATGTTAATACTGTGAGTATTTACTAATGACAAATATAAGCCAACTTCTTCTCAGAAGGGAATGAATTACTTAAAACCAAACTTGGTTTTGACAGAACATAAAATCTGTCCAGTATCCTAAAATTTATGTCTTAAGCTTTACTCCACCTCAAGCAATAACTTTTCTCTAAAGACAGAGATCAGGTGGGCTTCCAAACTTATTGTTTCTTGAAAAAAAAGTAGTTCTAATTTTCATTGAAAACATTTATAATCTCAAAAAAAAATTAAATTTAACCAAAGTATCTTTCTACAATGGGAAAAATTTATATTGAATAATTTTACCTTCAGAGTTATGCGTAGATTTCTTGTGTTTTCGACATAAAATCCTATAAACAAAGTAGTTAAAAACTGTCAAGTCAGTCATGATTCACAGATTATTTACTCATCTTTTAAATTTAAATGCCAGTACATTTTTCTCCCACTTGTAAGACTCACTGATAAACAAATCTTGCAGTGAAAATATGCGTTTCTAGCACATCACTATTTGGAATACCACAAGCATTAGAATTTTTTTGTTACAGTTCTGTTTAGATTGTTTTGGTTTGTTGGGGTTTTTTTTAACAAAAACGAAGAACGTGAAATATAAATAAAAAATAAACATAGCAAATGAGTAATAGTTACATGTAAATGCCTTGTGAGGGTTTCTCTCTTATCTGAGCTTTATCATGCAAAGCACAGTAGTAGTGATATGTCTTATGACATGTTTTCACATCACAGCCAATGGTCGCACCAGGACAATGGCACAAAGAGCACATCTGTAAAGAAAAAGAAAACATAATTTGTGTTACTGTTGGCTTAGTATTTCTGAGTTTAAAAACGATATAATTGGACTCCAGGTGACAAAATGAATGGTGTTACGTGCTTGGCATTACTCTTCCTGCTCTCAGGAATTTTTCATAGTTTATTTTAAAATAAAGGAGAAATTTGTTGCAATTACATAACAATACAATAACCATCATATCGATTATCAACTCAACAAAAAAAAATAAGTAATTTGCTTTTGTGGAATATCACACATTTGATGGGAGTGACACAGCCATTCACCCAAATACCACACTGTGAAGAACTGTCTGTTTGTACTAACCTTTTCAGACAAGTTAAAACCATAATTTGTTCCTGTTTCACTCTGAATTCTATTAAGAAGGTATGAGGGGAAGAAAAAATAAAACAAAACAATACATCCATTTGGCGATGCTTCTGGCAGCCAGAAATTCTGTTGAGCTGCAAATTCACCTTAGCCTCAGCAGCTAACTTTACCTTTTTTCTACAGTTATTTCCTTAAGCTGTTTCCTAAACACTGAATTTAGTGAAACAGTTAATAACAACTTGAATAAAATTAATTTATTTCAACTAGACTAAACTTCAATCCTTATACTTATAGAGCAGAATATGTTAAATAGGAGCCTGTTGCTTTACTCTTCTTCCCCAAAAATTAAGTCTTATCATAATGAGATTCATCATTGCTAAATTGTCCACTGCCTTTCTTATCCTGTGTTAAGAAAGTAAATGACTGATATTACAACAATATTTTTCTCTATATTATTTTCTGCTGATCTAACATTGCCCCAAAATATCAGAACTTCCCATTAAACTCTCCTCACAAGACAACCAGAGGTTTTTGTTAGTATCTTGCTCCTGAAAGGCTAATTCCAAACCACAATGCTAAGTGTGCAATGCAGGGTACTCCTTAGGGACATCTTTGTGGAACACACTTTCTGCCCGTCACACTAGCTCGGCTAAATTCTTGTTCATCTCAAATATGCCAAACCAATACATCAAAGTTATTTATCACCATCCTGTTTTTCAATTTTAACAAAGTTAACTGAACAGTAAAAATGTCAAAGACTTGAATCATCACCATTTACTCCTCTGCAGGCTCTGAAATGGTATGGTTATATACTGTTCCCTAGTTATCTAATTTGTAGCAGTATTTCATCCCATAAATTTGTTATACGTTATGGTCTAATATACGATAATGGCTGATCAAAGCTCTTTATAGAAGCCTAGGCTGAAATGCTCTCTATCCAATCCATTTTAGTCAGAACTTCAGCACTTTTAAATCCAGAAATGACTAAAAGAAAATTCTTTATGAACACTCTGATGTATCTGTATGAACAAAACAGACCACAGGAATTTCTGACTTATAGGTCTATGTCTCCTGATGCTAATAAAACATTTATTCCATCGGCACAAGTCCAACTGTCAACAGATTAATTAATTCCCAAGTTATATCGGGTACGTGTGTAGTGTGCCAAGCTGCAAAATAGGTAAGCTCTTTAAAGAAAAAAAGCCTTCCACGCACAGCTAACAAATAATAATAATGACATTGGAGCCTTGTAGTCCCAAATGTTTAGACTTCACAAGTTTTTACAACTGGTCTATCATGATTTGAAACGACAAACTTTCCTCACACAGAAATATATTCCCATCAGAAAGGCTCTACATGCCAGTCGTTATCTCTTCAAGTAATGCACAGGTTTCAGTTTTCAGCATGTACCTGGTCAGAAGCAGCACCTCCTGAAGGAAAGCAACTGCGTAAAATTTGTCCACAGACAAATTTAGCTCAAGCTGTCAATATAACTGCTTTACCCAGTGCACCACACCGAGATATTTTTGTTCCATGTATGCCCACATAAAAGAAAAGAGGAGAGCAGAGGGCTGGCCTCAGAGGAGACATTTAGGCCAACTCGAACCATGGAGCTTTAAGCTTCCTATACAAGTCAACAGAGAAAGGCAGATGCCTCCAGAGCTGTAGTTTTCTGACAGCTTGAAACAGAAATAAGGCACCCAAGTTAAGATCTAAAATCATCTTGTAAATTCCCTCCAAATAGGAAACACCTCAGACTGTGAATCTATCGCGCTAACCAGAGCCAGAAGTTCTGTAAAAAGCTGAACCAGGTGCCTAATGCGCACAGCTAGTGAACTCCAAGATCACATCCAGCTGTTGTGTCAGTGAAGGAACACAGACATTCAGAAGCAGGACAGAAACCACCAATGACATAAAAGGAAATTATCTTCAAAACCCCTTAAGAGACTCAAGAATCAAAAAGTCTCCCGGTGATCTGCAGTAGCATCCACTGTGTGTTCTTTGGAAATTCCTAATCACAACATGAATAATTTGTGAATAGTTATTTCTTCGTGCTTCAGCTAATTAGAGCAAATAAGTCCCCTGCATTGGAAAAAGGTTCAAATGGAACTGGATGAAATATTGGGCTACTATTATATAGCTACAATTCTACAATAATACTTCAGACTACTCTCAGTAGCCCATGAACTGGTAAACACATAAGAGTGCTTTAAATAACTAAGCTGGAAATTTTTCATGTGAAGAGTGATTTGATAATTTGTTAAAAGTATTCTGAGAAAGCCTCAGTCATTTCCCAAGTGGAAGGCCAAAATTAGAGACTTACCAATTTAGTGCCCCTCTTTATTTCTTTCTGAATATCTTCAATAGAGAATCCACCAAGACTCTCATTATCAGTGTGTGAGGACACCAGTGCAGATGAGAACAGCTAAAATTATAAGAACAAAACTTACTTTTTTATGTTTTAAGGGTGTGATTGAGAACACTTATACATACAAAACCCACAAAAAATTGAAATTAGAGTGGTTAAACATTTGCACCAATACCACAGCTGGTTGCATTTTTCATTTGTTTGTAGTCTTTTACTAGCTCACTGCATTCCATTCCCTCTTCCTAGGGGTTACTTACCATACATTTGTGATGTGCTGCCACCTTCTGGTTTTCTGACATTAATAATTGTCCACATTCATTATCTTTATTAGATCTACAAAATGCACACTTCCTTTGTCTTGAAGAGACTTTTTTCTGTCCAACTGAGCTTGTCATGATTTTAAATGACCTTAGAATGCCACTTCGATCCTCTCAATGCTATAGGGAAGAAAAAGGTGCAAGCAGCATGTTAACATCAGTTTTAACCGATAGTTTTATAAATAAAATATTGGTTGCTTGAAAAGGCTGTCCCTTTTTACCCTTTCCTTTATGCATCCAAATACACACACATCCAACAGGGATCATATGTTGCCAAGTTTGTATGAAATTGTACCAGCAAGCAGAATTATTTCTTTAGGCAACAGTCTTTGAACATTAACATAAAACTTTGGATACTAACATAAAACTTATGAGGGAAAAAAAACCCCCTGGGAAATAGAACCAAGACAGCAACCATAGAGGGGAAAGTTCTTGGAATTCCTTCACCCTATTCTTATGTTAATTATGACAGCAAAGGAATTTGTAAGAAACTGCACTACCTGTGCATGCAATAAAACACACAGCGCTGAACTTCTTAAAAAACAGAAGGCACCCCGCAAGAGTCCAGCAGAGCATCCAGAACAGGTTTTGAGTGTAAAAGCTCACAAAGCAGCAGAGCAGATCAGCAGCCACCCTTAGATGAGGGCAGAGATGAGAAGATAATACGTTACCATTTTCGGTATTACACCCATACAGTGTGGCTGTCACACAGCATCAGGAACTAACTTTTAGAAGGATCTATGATTAACCTGCTGCAATAGAAACCTTTAAGACTCACAACTAATTCGTAAGTACAGTACTAGTTTTTCAGTTAAGTGCATAAGAGTTGCTATTCTCATCTAAGAAAAGTAACTCAACCTGAATCACAAACTTTTCATGTGTTACATGTTTTAAAATGTGTTGCTTAACGCTGAAGTCCCAATGCCTTCATCAGGCAGACACTGCAAGTTCAGAAGTGAAAACACCTCTCAGGCGTACGTGCTTCCTGGCCCACTGTTGAGTAGGCTGTGTTCATTTGCTTCTACATCTCTCAAGAAATAAAGTACTGTCCCCTTCGTACCAAAATGCTCACAGCTTTTCACGTTGGAGAGTGAAGCCTTACTGTCAGAACTGACCACAACTACAATAAACGCATCCTTCTCAACCTCTGTCTACGCAAACAAGAAAAGGCACCACGTAGTTTGTTATTTCTGTCAGAAATACTATAAAAACTAGCCATAAAACCAGCAGGGCTGCAACACATCTGGACTGTGCTTACAGCAGCGATCTGCACAAAAAGGCATGACTGTGACATTTGCATGAGCAAACCTGCCTGCTTCTCCACGCTGTCAGCCTCCCATAATACTAACATCACTCACTATTCTTCACATCGAAAGCAAAGGAATGTCATTAAGTTTCTGTAAACGTGTCCTACTGCTGAAAGGCAACCCTTTTGGATATTTGCTCTTCCGTTCCAATAGATTTTCACAAACTGAGTTTTCACCATTTGTCTTGCAATGCTTCCTATAAAACTCCTGCATGAACAGTATCTGTCCTGTACCGATTGCCTTTGCTTTATCAACAGCTTCATTCATTTTCTTTTGTAACTGGAGGGCAGTTCACTGGCTGGTGACGCATATTCATAAGAAGAAGGCATAGATTTCAGATCTTGCTGATTTGCACAAAAAAATGTGCTAATCTGGATAAACCAGTCACACCCTTTTGCAGTGGATATCGAGAGTCCTTAAGCGTTAAACACAAAAGAATTACTATAGTGTATTCTGCTAAAGAAAAAAGAAAACAAGAGCATTCTGTAATCCCCTATGAGTAGAAAGAAGGAATCAATTCTGAAGGGAAGATATCAAAACTTGCAATCAAAAAAAAAAAAATTATTTAAACTTTAAAAAAATCTGAGAGCAGGAAAAAGATCAACAAAACACAAGTAGGAAATAATAATATCACAAAAAATTCTTGTTTTCAGGTCACATTCAATAGCTCAATATAAATCACACAAAGATAGCCTAGAAATATATTAACAAAGCAATTTTAAATGCAAGAAGTCTGACCTTAATATAAATAATTTGATATACATACATTCATTTGAGTCCACCTGTTTCATTTTACATCCAGACTATATTATTGACAGCAGCAAAAGTAGTTCTTCAAAGGAAGGCATGGATTTCCTTCAATACACACATACAGGTTCTACTGTCTTATAGGAAGAACAACTACTATTATAAAAATAGCTGTCTTTCAATTTAACGAGCAAATTCATATTCTAGAAAATGCAAATAATTTATAGAACACATAAGAACTGATTAAGTGGCTCTCATCATCTTGAATTTATTGGAATAGTAACTTTGCAAAAACACGATCATAAAGAACCCTCTCCCAGCCGGGTGCAGTCAACTGCTCTCAGCTCCGTGCCTCCAGCGCACCAACAGGCACAAGAAGGCAAATCATTACAGTAATATTAGAGCCTGACATAACCTCACTTTTGCCTAATTACATTTTTAAGGCTTACGCAGAAGTTAAAAATAATGCCAATATTTACCTGATGATGGACGGATGTTGATGTTTTAACAACAAAAAAACTAAATTAGGAAATATTATGCTTTAGAATACTTCTGTAAATATAAATTATTTAACACTTGAAAATTACTCAAAACAGACCAAAAAGCATCCGGGTACGCCAAAAAGAAAACCCACAGTCTTTTTCACTGTCAGATTAAATTATGCTGAAAGCATTTAGCAAGGATATCAGTTTTCTTCACAATCTTCTGTTCATTCATGTTTCCTGTATTAACACTCTAAAAGAAACATCTCAGCTCGAGAAATATTTCAGAAGCATTTCATCTGGAGACCTCTCCCTAAATTCTGCTTGCTTTCTCTTAAATGTGATAAAACACTGCCCTGGGATCACTTTCCTTTGTGCTAAAATGCAATTCTTGTCCTGCCCATTTAAAAATACCTATTTTCTGAAAAAGATTAACCAAGTTACTCAGCTTATACCACAGACCCAGAATTCTGAATGAAACACTCAAAATTCCATTTTCACTTCTTGAGCTAAATCACCAAAACTAACTAATTCAGTCTGCCAAGTTAACAAGCTACATTTCATGGGAAGAAGAAAAATAATGCAAGTTAAAACCAGCTCAGTATTTTCATTTTTCCTATTTAAAAAACGAACAAATGGATAGGACTTATAAAACAGTATTTAAATAGACAGCTGACAGAAACCTTGCTTGTCAGCTTCGTCAGAGAAAGTCTTAAGAGAGTGGCTGACAGCAAGCTGTGGGATCACTGCCCAGGAGGGCAGGCACCGTCCCTACTAAAAGGGATACAACCGCCACAAAACTCAGACTATTACGCACAGGTAGGTTTTCCAAAGGCTTGGTCTTCAAAAATGAAGCCGCATCTATGCCCAAAACCCACAAGCAAAGAAATTCATTTGATGATTTCACTCAAAAACTCTCGTTGATTTGCATTTGCATCTCTCAGTGTCCACCAAGGTGTTCAGCACACACGGCTCACACGCTGCTTTACCGACTTGTTCTAGACAACAAGCTTTCAAATGTAAGAGAGCATCGCGAGTTCAACAACTTCCAGGCAAAGAAAGGGGCTCTCGCTGTGCACTGAAGACACAGAGTAACCTGGATTCTAATTTCTATTTATTGCCAGAATGTTTCAATAGCTACTGCCTGTTCATAGGAGCAAAGGCCCCACTTGTACTCCTGACAAAGGGCCATGATTTATACTGTAGCCTCTCAGGGAGGGTTTGTTTTGTTGAACACCCTGTATGATTACGAAGTTACAGAGCAGATCTTTTGATTTAAACTTATACACCAAGGATATTTCAGATACCTCAGAAAAATCTACAAGAATAGTAGACAAACTTTGCAATATTTCATTAAGCACTCTACAGTGCTTCTGACTACCACGAAAAGCTACAATAATATTTGTGTTACTTATTTCAAGATGCTCACTAGAGATGCCAGACTCCCTGCTCAGGAAACTTTCAGGCTCCTTCTAGTTCCCATGGCCAACCACCCATTCCCAGGGCATCATTCTGAAGAAGGGGGTGAATCTGGGGAGAAGAAAGGGATCCTCTCTGTATTTGTAGTTGAGAACCGAAAGTCACCAGTCCCAGGGAAAT
Organism: Piaya cayana; assembly: GCA_013389865.1. NCBI lineage: Eukaryota > Metazoa > Chordata > Aves > Cuculiformes > Coccyzidae > Piaya > Piaya cayana. The sequence continues at coordinate 330,956 of WAAB01014838.1, read as the reverse complement.
CTTTATCAGAGAGCGACGTTCACGCAGCATCCCACAGCCACCAGAACAAGAGGGATAGGAACTTATCCGTGGAACTTCCTCCGAAAGAAAAAAACAAAGTGGGGCAAAGCTAGGGGAAGGCCTAGCCCTGGGAAATCTGAACAACAACAACGGGGCGGTTAACCGAAAACTGCACAAAAGGAGCCCGCGGCACAGCAGACCCGGCAGGCAGCACAGACACCGGCAGGGAAGCGGGAGGTGAAGCGGTACGGACCCCGCGGCCGCCCCGGGCTTGAGGATGGGGGCGCGGCCCCTAACCGCGAGGCTCTGGGGGAAGACGCGATCCCCCACGCCGATCCTTCCCGATTCTGGGGGAATCGGGATGCGGAGAGAAGGGGGAGCGGAATCCCCGAGGGGACGGAGCAAGGGGGGCGGGTAACGGTACTGGGGGCGCCCCGGGAGAGCAGCGCCGGGTACCGGACTCCCCGGGGGCGGGCGGGCGGCTGAGGCCCAGGGGAGGCGACGAGAGGGCCGTGGGGTTCGCACACTGCCCCGGGAGCGCGACTAAGCGGCGGCTGGGCGGGTCGGTCGGTCGGTCGGTCACTCACCCGTGCGGCGGGCGCGGCGCCGGGGAGGGGAAAGGAGAGAAGCGGAGCAGCTTGGGCGCACCCGCACCCCCCGGTCAACGCGGGTCGCTCAGCGCCGCTCGCTCGCCGGGACCGTCCCTTTCATTCGAGGCAGGGGACGCTGCGCCGCCGCCGCCGCCGCCGAGCGCACGCACGCACGCACGAGCGGACGTACGTACGTACGCACGCACGAACGCACGCACGGCGCGTTCGGGCCGATGCGGGGCGGCGCCCGATTGGCGCGCGACGCGGCGCGGCGGGAGCACGCCGGGCCCTCGCGCCCTCCTGCGCATGCGCATCCCTCGCCTCTCCGTGAAGGAGCCAGGAAATGGAGGAGGAGGAGGGGAGAGCTCTGCGCACGCGCACTGATCAGACGCAGCCGTTGGCGGGGCGAGACGCGCATGCGCATCCCCCTCCACGCCCCCTCCCCGCCGCTCTGCGCGCATGCGCAAAGCGGCGTGAAGGGCCCGCCATAGCGGTGGTTGGCGCGATCTCCCCACAGCTGCTCAGAGGAAGCATAACTGTACTTTAGCTTAAATAAAAATATTCTGCTTAGAAATATTACACATATTGTATAAAATCCTTCCTTCTTTTGTCAGGTCTTCCACAAAACCAGCCCATTAAACCCCATGCTCAAGGTCCCACCTAGCTAAACATCTGTCTAATACATCTATTCGTTAGGTTACACGATTCTACCTTAACGTAAAATTGCTTATTTCCTTTCTACATCCTCAGGGTAAAGATGTCCTTGAAGTAATGTTAAAAAATCACAAATTCCTCCTATCTGATCTCCCTCTCCTTTTTTCATCATACATTTTCAACCTTGCGTTAAAGTTCATCATTTTCTTAAGATTAAGTGTGTGCATCCCTAGCCAGAGGCCAAGTTGTTTATAGAAGATATTAACTGTCTGCATCTCTGGGCAGATAGTAGGATGTTTGTAGAAGATACCAAGTGTCTGTGTCTGTACTAGAGAGTTTATAGTAAATGAATAAGGTAAACGAGGTGCAGAATACATTCTTATTCCCTTGAATAATACCTCAAATCCTGTGTTCAGTTTTGGGCCCCTCACTACAAGAAGGACATTGAGGTGCTGCAGCACATCCAGAGAAGGGCAACAAAGCTGGTGAGGGGGCTGGAGCACAAGCCTTCTGGGAGGCAGGTGAGGGAACCGGGGTTGTTTAACCTGGAGAAAAGGAGGCTGAGGGGAGATCTTACCGCTCTCTACAACTACCCAAAAGGAGGTTGTAATGAGGTGGGTACTCATCTCTTCTCCCAAGTAACAAGTGATAGGACAGAGCACTTTTCCTGTAGCCAAAACATTTCAAGACATTAATTTTGTGTTGGAAAAAGCTATTACCTATAATTGCCATAATAATTAAATAGAAATGTGTGGGGCAATAACAGAACTCCAGATCACCTATTTTTTTCTGAAACGCAATAAGTAACAAAAGTTATACTTTTCTCTCCAGCAAAGTTGCGTCATTTTGAATGTGTTGACTGAATCTGCATTACACTCTAGTGAGTTCAAATGCTGATACCCATTTAGATATTCAATGTGTTGCTCTTTTACGTCATAATACGTAGATGATTTATCCTCCTGTCCTGACAGAAATTATTCTGCCCTCTTGCTACTTTGTTCTTTTTATTTTGCCCTTTATTAACATAAAGATGTCACTTAGTTTAGGTCCAGAAAACACTACATGTCTTGAGGAAAACCTTGCCTTTCACTTTGGTGTTCTTTGATTTTTACTTTTCAGGGAATGTTTATTCAGTATCATCTATTGGGAAAAGAAAAAAATATGCCACAAAGACAATTGCCTTGGATTTTGTCTGAACTTTTCCAGTGGTGGTGTTCCGTCCACAAGAGTGATTTTTGTGTCCCTCTGGCAATATTTTTGTCGTCCTTTGGCACACATAGCTTCAGAAGGTTGTTTTTAAAAATACACAGAACAGTAAAGCGGATAGTGATCCTGTTGAAATACAGCAGTGCTGCTGTATAGCCCTGGCACCTGCAGAGCCAGGCAGAAAAAAGCATTCTGTGGAGAACCCTACTGATTTCATGCTCTGGTTAAATACTGAGAAATAAAGGTGTGGAGCGTGTGATGGAGGCAGAAGCAAAGTTTTCTATGCATTATCAGATAGTGATGTTTACTGTTGATTTTCTGAGCATGAGTGTATTTTCCTTTCTAAAAGAATTTAAAATTAACATAGCCAATTGCTTCATTTGCTTGTAGCAGAGCACTTAAGAGCACTCTAGGGATGCTGTACCTCACATGAATACCGAATTCTTACATACTTGGTTTCATTGAGAGGCTCAGCAAGGCACAAGAATGAGTTTTAGAGGAAGCGTATCCAGCTGACTTCGTGTTTTATCATCGTGATGTTTTACAGCCAGAAATCCCATGCACAGTGGTCACACGCATCAGCATGGCAGATTTGTTGTTAATTCCAAATGCCGTGTTATGGCCAGCCAATTGATCGCAGTGGGCGAATGACAGCACAAGGAGATTCTAGCTTTACACTAAAATGCTTTGACCACGCTGGCAAGGAGCCCAGCAGGCATTAACCACTACAGGAGCTTACAGGACTTCCCAGTGCCTTGCGTTTGGCAAACTCATCACCCACAAACTCGATTATTTACTTTCTTCTATTTCAAGAGAACAAGATGTGCCATAATCAACAAGCTAAAAAGACTGAAATTACAAAACAGAGCTTGTCATCTGTTCACAGATACAGCATTAATCCAGTTGCTTTATAGACCTCAGACTTATATAGAAACATTCATCTTTAATCAAAGGCATGATCAGGTTTTTTTAATTTTCTATAGCCCAGCTGTAGTGGAGTACATTTTACAGTGACTTCAGTGTGTGAAGCTAATTTTTTTAGTTAAAATAGTAGTAAATAAAACCTCATTTATTTCCCATGAAGCAGTGTCTGATTAAAACAAAACCCAAACATTATGTAAATTCTGAAAGAATATACTGGATGAAGGAGCTGTTTAAGAAAGGTAATTTTAGAAATAAGCTGAATCCTCTAAGAGAATTCTCTTTAGCTGCTGTATTTCCACTACAGTATTTAAGTGCAACCCAAACAAATGCGGTGAGTTAAATCTTACCCTTTCTGATTTTAGGTACAATATGTCACTGAAATAAAACAAGGTGGGACTCAAACCATCTCTTCAGTGCTGGTAGCTTCCAAGAGCACAGCCAAACAGCTCAACCAAAACCCCAGTTACTTGCTCAAACAACTCTCATGTTCTTTATTTGGACAGGGCTTTAAAACTTACAAAGACAATGTGCTTACAGGATAAGATTTCAAGACAAGCACTGCCAACTTTGCTTTAAGGAGATCCACAAAAAAAAAATGATTTCAGGAGTTCAGGAGAGAAATCAAATTAGAACGAGAAAACAAGAAGAGGGTCACCTCATCTCACTCCTTTTTGTTCCTCTGTCTTATCTGTAGAGATGGCAGAGGCTTATGAGCACGAGCCCTTTCTTCTATGGGCTTATACAGCAGCCAGCACAATAGCATCCTGGTGTTTTCCAGGGCTCCTACCTGCTATGTTATACAGGTATTTTAAGATATAACATTTTCAGATATATGGACAGAAATGTACATCTCAATTTCTACATTTCTTACCTGCATCGTGGTCTCGTGTGGAGTTAAGCATTATGCATACAACTAAGTTAGTTCTGCTTCTGTAGAATTCACAAACGGATTGGTAGAATGAGATGAGCTTTGCAAATCAGTTATGTTATAGTTACAGAGATAGAATGCCAACAGGATGTAAGAGTTTTACAGCATTTGTGATGTGAGAAATAATGAATTGTTGTTCAGGTTCTTCTTTTCAAAAAGGAAAGAACTGCATTAAACATGAGTGTTCTACATATGGCTTAACCAGGTGGATTTGCTTCACTACTGATATCAAGAACGCTGGATTTTGTATGATTTTATTTCCAAAAGTAACAGAACAAATCTGAAGAGAATTAACACAAATCATATTTGCTTTGATTTGTGATGTATTTAATTCAGACTGCACTCTCGTTTTAAATATACAACAGATGTTTGTGGTTGCAATCAGTAACTGGAACATGCAAGCTGCTGAGGTTAGAGGTAAGATAAATTTAGAGATCAGTGAAGGGCATTAGTATCATTTGGGTTCTGGTATTTTAATAAGATTTTTTTCTGCCAAAACCATAATAACATAGAAGTAGCTAATGCTACTGTCATTTAAATAACCATCTTTAAGTGTCTGAATTAAACTGGTCAAAAGCCCTGATGGTTCTCGGAGCTATTGTCGCAGCTATTGTGTGAAGACATCTGTGGCTTACAGAAAACACCTCATTTGTATTCAATATCTTGTTAAAACCATCAGCACTTCCTTAAAAACAAACAAGTCTCAGATTGTAGACATAGCTGTTCCATCTCAAAAAGCATTGCAGAACTATGGATTTAATACAATCTTGTGTTTTTTAAAGTGCTACAACTATCCAAAATATATTCTTTCCAGCTAGGCAATAAAGACAGCTTAGACCAGCAGTTCCTAAACTTTCTGGATGAACATATACTGTTCCCCTCTTAGTATTCTAGGAATCACTGGCAATGTGACTGAGAACACTGCCTTATGAATACTGGTGATGGCTTTGAAGACTGTCCTCTGGGAATACCTGCTCCTGGCAAGTAAAACTGCAAAATTTCTGTAAAACAGGGGCATTGGATGGATGCTTAGAGTTACGACATTCAGAGAATAGTCCACAGTTTTGGCCAAGCTGGCTCAAAAGAGGTAGATATTCTGTGAGACACGACTCTTGTGCCTGTGTAGTTAATGTCCTTTACCACACCTAATTTAGATCCTTCTAAATTAGAAGAATCTAGCAACTGCTGCAACAGTGCAGTTGCTGTATCTTTATTAACCGGGATGGGGGTGGTGAGGGGGCAATTTCTAGTGTTCTATCATATCAGTAACCAAATCTGACTGGTTTCAGTCCAGCTGCTGCCTGAGCCAAGGAAGGACAGACATGGTTAGGGAGGGAACTCTGTCACTGGCCACACAGTCTGAGATGGGATTGACGTGACTATGGGAAGGCATTTTTTGCAAGCTATTTTTTATAGTATGGTAGGACAGTTTTGGTTGACAATCAGGACAGCCACCTGGCCACACTCGGTTGCTTTCTGAGAGCTCCAGGGTCTCCTGCTGAGACAGGTGAGGGTCCTGATTATTCACCAAACATTAGGGATCAACACACAATCAACACACGACAACAACAGGGCATGACTGACTAGTTGCCAGAGCTTGTCCCAGACCCCTTTGGCTTCAAGCTTAGCTGATAGAAATCTCCCTGCATAGCTCTCAATTACTTTGCCCTCCTGCAACATTCTCTGTTTGAATAGTGCGGAACGGCTGGGCACCAAAGCTGTAAACAAAGACCTTGTGTTTTATTGCAGCATCTGTGGTTTTCTGAACCAAAATTTTGGGCTCATCAGCGAACTACATCAGCGTTGCCGCGTAGTCTTTGTGGATTGCTGCTACATACCTGGCCAACAGCGCAGAAGCATGTGAGTGTTGTCTGAAGCACTTTCCCATTTTCAGTATTTATGCAGTTGTCAAACAGTCCTGTGTGTTGCCTTCATACGCTTGTATCACCTCGGAGAGGATAGAATTTAGTTATCACATGAACTACTGCCTGGCAGGAAACCAGCCCTCTGACAGAGGTGAAGCAAAGGCTTAGAACAATGAGAGTATCTGTGTGTGGGCTAAAACTCTCCAGGATTTTACAGCTGGCATCAGACAGTTCCTGCCAGTTTTCAACTCATTACGTCATAGGAAAGCTACACTGTAGTTATCGGCAACCTATTAAATTCAAGTTTAAAAAATGAAAAGCAATTCTCAGTGAAAACAAACTGTGAAGTGTATTTGAGAAGCAATGTAACGATTGCAAATTATATTTTACAAGCCTTCTTCTAGCAGTAACTATCTTACTAACAATATGACATTTGGGACACTGGGAATATTTAGGCTTGATAGTCTAGCCTAAGGACTGCAGTAAGCTTTAATAAGACTGTAAAGTCATTATCTTGAGTACCACTTAACATGGTTTTACTTAAAACAAGTCAGAGATGGACAGTATTTTAAAGACCTATGGACCAGGTTCTTTATCAGTGTACACTGCATGCTCGCAGGGACTGAACCTGAGCAGGAATTCTCATAAATACCCTGGGAGCAGGAAAAAAAAAAAAGCTTTAATCAGATTAAGTGCAGTGTTGGACATTCCATTTTAAAATATTAAGCCTTGCCTTAGAAATAGGTAAATATCTAGCAACTCTGGTAGTGCCAAATTTGTGTTTCTCCTGCTTTCTGCACACTAATTTGACGGCATCTTCTACCCAACAGAACAGCTGTGAATAAACCCACAAAAGCATTTAAACAACCCAGGAAAGTTCCAAACCAATGTCTCTGAAGAGGTTTTAAATGAAATTAGTTTATGAACTTTCAGGTTTCTTCTTCCACAACAGGCGTGATGGAAGAAGGTCTAATGCTGGGAAACATTCCGTGTGCAGTAGCAAGGACCCCAAGGACTGAAATCAGCAAACAGCAAGTGAGGGAGTTCTGCTGCACGGGAGAGGGAATTAGGCAGTGTTCACCACAGAAGCCGGGCAGAGATTAATCTTCATTTGTTTTAGCTTCAAGTGAAATGTGCTTCTGGACCACCAGCAGAGAGCCACAAATGCAGTTGTGACTGTGGGTTTGGGAGGCAGAGGAAGAGGGAGCAGACTGGCAGCAAGGATGCCCTTGGCCACTGGCGCAGTTTTACTTTACAAAAGAGATGAATACTGAGCTGTGCAGAGCTCAGCTCTATGCAGAGCAGCCTGGAGAAGAGCAGACTCAGACACAGGACAGGATAAAGGCCAAAGAAAGCTGTTTCAGCCTCTGAGCTGGATGCTTCTGCTTAAAACATCCCGAACAATTCACCAGTCTCTTCTCCTGCCTCCAGGTACCCAGATCCAGACTCGACTGTAGTACAACTACAAAAAAAATAAACCAACCTGTTTGAATTCTCACTTCATTTTAATTTCTTGCACCCATTTTTTATTTTCTCAATGGACTTTCCCCAGCTGCTTTGCCAGTTTTAACATCCCATCCCCCTGTTCCCCTTCCCTAAAATACAGTCTCTGCTTACAGGGTAGTTTGGTCCTACAGCTTTTTATAACTTGATTTTTTTTTTAAAGCTAGCTATTGTTTAATTACTACTTTGAAGTCAATTTAGCAGAAAAAAAATCCCTAGTTTAAGGTGGCTTTCTGCATCCCCACCAAGCTATTCAGCAGGGCATTCATCCAGGATACAAAACTGGACTGGAGCTTTAGGAGCTGAATGGATCACTCCAGTAGAGATTTAATTTCCATGAAATTCCTCCATGAAAATCCACTCACTCCTCTCAGATCTGACGGACAGGCAAAGACCAGCCACTACCTTTGAACTGAGTAATGTTTAAATGCATCCCACCCCTCTTTGCCCCCCATGTAAATACAAATCACTGAGCCTCGCAGCACCCTGACAGACATTAAACCACTCATCTCCTCACAGAGCGCAAGGGCAGGGAAAGCAAATTCAAGCACCTGACTCCTGGATGACTGAACTTGGGGTGATTAGATGAATTAGCCCCAAAATTATCTGCCCTGCCACAGGTAGCTCCACAGGAACAGGGGCTTTGGCAGCAGAGGCACCAGTCTGTGGGGAACTAGGTCCCAGAAAACTGAAGAAAGCTGCTACCTCCCTTGGAAAAGGTCCGCAGCTTTTTTTCCTGAGGATTGGTGCACTTCCACCTCCTCTGTCCAAGCCCCAGTGCCCAGCTCAGGTTGCTGTTTCTGCTGTTCCAGCTTTGCTCAGGCCCTCGCTGTAAATCTTTGCTGTTTAAATTTCAGTGAAAAGCTGCTTCTCTTGCCTGGAGCCAGTCTTCATTTCATCTCCCAAAGGCTGCTGATTCCTCGCCTCACCCTTGTGTGAAGCCATCGCGTTCGAGATCTTTCCCAGACCTCGCCTTCTGACTCTGCCGTACCCAGGGAACTGCACAGTGAACCTCGTTTTATCTTTTTCCCGAATTTTGCTGTCCCTACTGGACACCAACATGATCCCTTCCTGTGTTTCCATGCTTGCTTGGATCTCCATTCCAGACCCAGTGACCCTCTGCTCCCTGAAAATCTTCTTTGGCTCCAACGTCCCGATCACCCACCCAGCCACAGGCAGAACTCTTTTCTGTTTCCTCCTTGAAGCTGTTTTATCTTTGCACCTATTTATGTAGGTTTCTATTCTTGAGGAATGAGTTTGGGAACACATTCTTTCCTTTTGAGCCATTTTTCTTCTAGAATTTTTCTAACTGCTTTAGTTTGGAGGGTTTTTTTTCATTTTCTTTGCTCTCTAAAGCCAAATTTTCAAACATCAGTGATTCATATTGATTGGCTTCATTGAAAATGTCCTGTGCCCTGAAATTAGAAGCAAATCACTCCTCCCACTGTTTTATCTCCATTCCTAAGGTTTGCTTCTTACTAAATGGAAAAAAAAAGTGAGAACATGTAGTGCTACGACACGGGGCAATGTGCATAAACTGGAGAGGGGCAGATTTAGACTTGACATAAGGAGGAATTTCTTTACCATGAGGGTGGTGAGGCACTGGCCCAAGTTGCCCAGGGAAGTTGTGTCTTCTCCATCCCTGGAGGTGTCCAAGGCCAGGCTGGATGGGGCTTGGAGCAGCCTGGTCTCTGGGAGGTTCTATGAAATAAATATGTACATTGCATGCTTGAAACAAAACTTAATTTTTAGATAAAGTAAATTTTATAGGACCTCTGTTTGAAATGTTTACATTACGGACGGAGGACTTGTTGCAAACTCGCTTCTGCAGTTAATTGTGGCACCACTCAAACTCTTCAAAGGTATTTGATTTGTTTCAACATTTGCATTGGGATCAGAATATCGGAAACTGCTGCGATTTAGGCACTGTTATTCAAGAACCGTGGAGGTGTCAGACCTTATTATGCTGAATTACTAGAAAGCTATACATGGTACAGCATATGCTGCCTCTGCAAACCCTGACAATTGCCCTTTAGTCCTGACCTACAAGATTCCTAATATTCCAGTCATAGTCCATTCTCTGCCTACAAACTGAGCAGAGTCACAATTATACAGAATAATTGTACAGATAAGTTTTGCTAGGGAAACAAACCTCTGTAGGAACTTCAGGGGTATCTCCAAGTCACTTTAAACTGAATCAGGACATGAATCAAAACCTCCAGGAGCGAAAAGTTTGAAGTACATTATTATCCTATTTACTCAGAGTTATTTGTTCAGGTATGTTTCATTGCACCGTGATTGCCAAACAGAGGAGATTAAACCCATTTTACTTGCTGTTAAAAATAGAAAAGCAACAAATTTTATCTGGATTTACATTAAAATCCCATAACAACAACTGCATGAGGTGAAATGTATTGACAAAGGATTCTAGTAAATGTTTGTCTGTTCTCAGAATTGGATAATCTAAGTATAATTTAAATTTTTATAAGCATTACAAGTAGTATGAAGTAGCTGTGAACAAGATTTTTGACACAGACTTTATATTTGTGGATGAGGGAAGGTAATAACTAGATAACAGCAGTAATATTTCACTTAACCAAAACCAAAAAATTGGACAGTAATGAGTTCAGAGATGCTTTATTATGTTGAAGTACTCCTCCATGGTATGTGCATGAATAAATTGAGGCACAAACACTGCAGAAAGGATGTCTTCTACTTTGGTTTCCATATGAGTTTCTCACTGATGTTAGAGGAGGATCAATGTAAACTGAAGGCAGTTTGAGGTCATGAATTTCTGTCTTGGGTGACTGAGGATTAATAATCATGGAATCTGTCTTCCTCCTCTGTGGGATATTGATCTTCCTGATCCAGCAGTTATGAGACAGTGGTGCAGTTGTTTCAGTTCAGATTTTACTGAGTTGGTACCTCCCTCTCAGAGGTCAGCACTGAGCTGGGGTCAGGGATTGAATTAGTCTGGAAAAGAGGCTGAAGTTGTACAGCCAGGGATCTTATTAATCATAAGAGAATGGCAACTTCACCTGAAGTTATCCTTCTAGAACAAGACTGATGTCCACGGAACAGAAATCTGCAGCCTATTCTGTATCAAGGATCCATTCAGGGCTATTGGAAAGCAATTTGTGAGAGTGATACATTCGTGTATCAGGTCAGAAACAAAAATGCAGTTGCAGAACAAAAAAAAAGAAAAGGAAGAAAGGAAGCAAGACAGGAAGAGAGGGGAAGGAAAGAAGGAAAGAAAAGGAAAATATGAATACTATTATATATCCATCACAATGCTAAGCTTTGAATCATTCCAGCTATGTATCCCAAAACTCACATAGGATTTCTGACCACGTTACAAGTGAATAAAATTAACCCATGACATACTTATTTCAGAATGAAAATATGCTGACTTCCAGTGCAGCAAATACATGTCCAAACAACAAATTTGCTTTTAATAAAATACTGAAGGGCTGAGTTTTCAAACACACTGAGGATGCAATGTTGTAAGCAAAAGGAGATCTTCTGATTTCCTCCTATCATCCTCAGCTGAACTTTTCTGCGTCCTCCCTTGTTCAGACTCCAGCCATTGCTTTATGCTAAATTCTGCCGGTTCAGCTCAGTGATCTGCTGAAGGATTATATTTTGGAGGTAGGTTGGTTTTTAACAAGTTGTGCATGTGTCTGAGACAGAGCGAATGGCACGATCTACAATTTTTTTGTGCCAATGTGCCTAATAAATCAATTAAACACTAATGGTAGGGGTTATTGAAACACTGTTCCTAGAGGGATACAGGTACTCTGTGCAGCTTAGTCCTTTTCTGTTACAGAGGGGTAGATTATACGAGTGAAAAGCAACTAGTGTGAGCTACAACTACTGTTAGAACAGCCTGCATGCAGAGTGACTGTTCTCCAGAGATGTATGGATGCTCTTAGGTTTGTGACTGCAAAAATTTTGGTCACAATCTCAGTCTCTGAGACTAGCCACCTGTCCTCTTGGGCTTGCCCTAAAAAAGGGCTTTCTTACATGATATGTGTTGTACCTCTGAATTAAACTCATCGTGAAGGGGCACAGGAGAGGAGGGAAGGAGAAATGCATCAGGTTTCCTGCTACAGCGTGATCTCAGAGGAAGCCGTTGTTTCCTGCAGTATGGGTAGGGGAGCCCTACAAGCCAGCTGGATATTTGCTTCATGAAAGAGATCTATTTAGATAAGTGAAAAGCTGGGTAAGGGCAAGCAAAGAGCAGTGCCAGACAAGGCTGGGAAGAACACCACCAGCCCTACCAAAAAAATCAGAAGCCACTAAATCTGCTATGTAGTGGTGTTTACATGTCTGCTCTTGCGGCGGACAATCCCCTCATCACATTTCAAGGACATGATGCATCCGCAGTCAAGCCCTGTGTTTGTGGAGTCTACTCATCAAGCCTCATGGCGAGCATATTGCAGAAGGGAAGAGAGAAGGTCTAATCTCTCTGACAACCATAACTCTTTGTGACCTAGGTAAATTCCACATAGACACTCTCTAAGAAAGAACCTAGAATCATTGAATGGTTTGGGATGGAAGGGAACTTAAAAGCCCATACAGTTCCAATCTCCCCAATCCACCTTCCACTGGATCAGGTTGCTCAAAGCCCCATTTATCCCTTGCAGAAGGGAAGAGAGAAGGTCTAATCTCTCTGACAACCATAACTCTTTGTGACCTAGGTAAATTCCACATAGACACCCTCTAAGAAAGAACCTAGAATCATCAAATGGTTTGGGATGGAAGGGAACTTAAAAGCCCATCCAGTTCCAATCTCCCCAATCCACCTTCCACTGGATCAGGTTGCTCAAAGCTCCATTTATCCCGGTCTGGAACACCTCCAGGGATGGGGCATCCACAGCCTCTCTGGGCAGCCTGTCATGGTGCTTAGTAAAGAAGCTTTTCCTCATATTAAGGTGGAACTTGTTGTGTTCAAATTTGTATCTGTCACCCCTTGTCCTGTTGCTAGGATCCACTGAGAAGAGTCTGGCCCTATCCTCTTGCCACCCATCCCTTAGATATTTATTAGCATTGATTAGGTTCCTCTGGTCTTTTTTCCAAGCTAAACAGACCAAGCTGACTCAGCTTCTCCTCATAGCAGAGATGCTCCAGTCCCTGATAGTTTTGGGGGCGCTCTGCTGGACTCTCTTCAGTAGTTCCTTGTCTTTCTAGAGTTGGGGATCCCAGAACGGAACTTACTACTCCAGATAGAGCCTCACTAGAGCAGACTAGCCATTCTCTTTTTAACCCAGGCCAGGTACCATTGGCCTTCTTGGTCATAAGGTCACCTTGTTGGCTAATGATTAACTTATTGCCCACCAGGACTCCCAATTACCAGAGCTGCCTTCCAGCTGATAGCGAATTTCCAAGAGATCTAAGCAGGTCAATTTGTATCTGCTTACCCGAACGGTTATATTTCTGCATAGCTCCTGATCCTTATGTCTGCTCCTGTATCTGGTATAAAGTAAGAAACTAGCATGTTATTATTTTGATCCATTGTGCTACGGCTTATCCTCAATGGGTCATCATAAAATCCACTTCAGTATTCACATTGTGGTGTGCCCTTTGACTTGATTATTTAGGTGCAATTTAGAACAGAATATCTCTTTTGTATCAGTGTGCACAAAACCTACCCCTACTTGCAAGCTG
>WAAB01014838.1:301125-317490 GCA_013389865.1 Piaya cayana | reverse complement strand
TTGTACCTCTGAATTAAACTCATCGTGAAGGGGCACAGGAGAGGAGGGAAGGAGAAATGCATCAGGTTTCCTGCTACAGCGTGATCTCAGAGGAAGCTGTTGTTTCCTGCAGTATGGGTAGGGGAGCCCTACAAGCCAGCTGGATATTTGCTTCATGAAAGAGATCTATTTAGATAAGTGAAAAGCTGGGTAAGGGCAAGCAAAGAGCAGTGCCAGACAAGGCTGGGAAGAACACCACCAGCCCTACCAAAAAAATCAGAAGCCACTAAATCTGCTATGTAGTGGTATTTACATGTCTGCTCTTGCGGCGGACAATCCCCTCATCACATTTCAAGGACATGATGCATCCGCAGTCAAGCCCTGTGTTTGTGGAGTCTACTCATCAAGCCTCATGGCGAGCATATTGCAGAAGGGAAGAGAGAAGGTCTAACCTCTCTGACAACCATAACTCTTTGTGACCTAGGTAAATTCCACATAGACACTCTCTAAGAAAGAACCTAGAATCATTGAATGGTTTGGGATGGAAGGGAACTTAAAAGCCCATACAGTTCCAATCTCCCCAATCCACCTTCCACTGGATCAGGTTGCTCAAAGCCCCATTTATCCCTGTCTGGAACACCTCCAGGGATGGGGCATCCACGCCTCTCTGGGCAGCCTGGGTCAGGGCCTCAGCACCTTCATAGTAAAATATTCTTTACATTACTTAAAGATTCCTCTTAATGAGGTCTGGAGAGTGTGCGATACGAGTTACTCTGCCCTTAGATCTACAGGGTCAGTGATCTTTGGCAGGGGACTGAGAGAACAAGCTGGAGGCACCAATATCTTCAAATGCCTTTGCTGGATCTGAGAGACGGTACTTAGAAATGGCACAAAATTTAACAACACACAGGACAAATGCAAATCCAATGTTCCAGTTTAAGGAAGGTAACAGCTCTTTTTCCAAATGACTGAGTACAAGATGGCAATGAGGTCAGCAGGAAAAGTGACCTCAGGAGTCAAGGCAGCAAGTCCCACAGGAGGAGCTGGACTGTCGTTCCTCCAGTCAGAAAGAATCAGTCCATGCCCAGGCTGATGGCTGCGTGGGCTGAAAATGCAGAGCAAATCAGCAGCTTGTTCTTCTGGAGAGAACTGTACACATTAACCAAACTACTCTTCAGAATACCAAACGCAACCTCTTTAATCAACCTTCCCACCTCCTGTTCGCCACAGCTGGAGCTGCCACGGGGCAGGACTGCATTCCGAGGACAAGGAAACCTGCCAGGGAGACAACATTGACCAGAAATCAGCAGTTTACTTTTAAAGCATCAGAAGAAAGATGCTTATAATTTCAGTTTCTGGATTTCAGGAAGCGTGAGACTGTTTTATGCATTTACAACAGAAAAAAAAACCCAAACAAACAAAAAAAACCCCCCAACAAACCCACTGAAAAATGAAATAATATCATAGGAGGAGGAGGAAGAGGACAGCTCTGCCTGGAGACACAGAAAAAAAGTCCAATTGTTTTCATTTTCCTTTTATTAACTCTTCCCTAATGCACGGTTCTTCTCTACACCATGAACCACATTTGATATACGCTAGTCATTTTTCTTAATGTTCTCCTGGAAGGTGCTCAGACATTACAAATGATGTACCTGGCCTGAATGCCGATACAGAACAGAAGCTTTCTGCTGCTAATTTTCCTGAGAAAATGTCCTGGAGAGACATTAGACCCACTCATTAATTCTACTGAAGGACTTGGTAGCTTCTCCTCCAAACATCCAGCAAGACTTCTCTAGCTTGAAAAATGATGCATTGGGAGTTATTGCTGAGAAAAGAAGGGAAAATTAAAGCTTTTGATATATCTAATAAAAATTGTTTGAATCACAACCAATTTCTTCTGCAGCTTTAAGCAATGCATGGCATGGGTTCATCACTGGTAAAATGCTAGAGGTTCTGAATTATCAAATCACAATCTTTTGAGACATAGTTGGAATGTTTTTTTAAAAGCATTATCTCATAACTACTTCTGCTGAAATTTCATTTGAGACCAAATATATTTGAATATTAAAGAACTGAAATTATGGTGAATTTCACATCTACAGTGACACTAGCAGACACTCCAGCACTGATGTGTTCTGGATAATTCTGCAAAAGGATTAAATGCAATTCAAAAAACTCATGAACACATTTTATTCTAATTATTTAACACTTAATTATATGATATGAAATATATTTTACATGTGCCTTTCTTCTTTATGGTGATGATTTATCTTGCACATATATATAATGTCATGGAAATGTGTAACACGTATTATTATGTTTCAGCCTCAATATTTACTTAGCCAAGGATATAATGAACACCTTGACAGAATGAAGCACCTCCAGTTTACATCAAGCAGCAAGTGATTGGTCTATGCTGACCAAGGGGCAAGCTTGCAAGCATTTATTGGCAAAAGCTTTCCCTCTTGATTTTTCCAGCATCTTTTCTTGTATTAAATGGAAGCACCAAGTGAAACATAACCATTCTTGGCCCCAAGATCCACTTTTTGTTTCAATATTAGCTTCTCTTTATTTTATACAATCCTATTTTCAGTTATCTTTCTGGCTGCTGGAGATTCAGGGCTGAGATGGACACAAGAAAATCACAAGTGAAGTTCAGGAAAATGATGTGGTCAGACTGTTTGGTAGCTGCCGTTAACTGATTCTCCATCAACAATTAAATCTCTGATCACTAAATGTCATAATTGCCAGCTGCAAAGAAAATTATCTTCATGTTGCATAGAAGAGTGTGGTCTGTACATTGAACCAGAGAAAATACATTTAGTATTAAATATCAACAAATCTAGCCTAACAGTCTCATAGTGACTCACTACTTTGACAGTAACCAGAGCCAATATTTGAGTATCTCAGGGGCCGATGGATAAATTGGTTTAATATAATTCTGGTAAATTAGAAATACCTTCCATTTCCAAGGTAACAAGAAATCTGAACAATAAGAATGAAAATGTCTGCTGGACATGGAATACTTCACAGGATCTGTTTTTTCTATTTCCATGTTCCCTCCTTTTGCTCTTAGAAAAAGTCAGCATTGCACCTTGAGAACACAGGGCTGGACTCTTTCACAGGGGAGCGACTATAGCGAATCCATAAAATATCTTTAAAAATACTGTCTTACCTTGATTTTCAGAGAAGATTTAGAAGGCTTTGATATACATTGCGGTCCAAAACCTATTAATTTACAAAGTGTGGTGTTTAGAATGGGAAATGCATCCCGCTCTTTCTGCAAGCAAAATGTCTTCATCTTGATGGACTCTTTTCCAAATGAAAAAAAAAAAGAAGAAAAATAGAGAATGGATCACAGAAGCCTTTGCCTGCCTCGTGGGAATTTGGCTAAAAAGGGGAACATCAGGCACTCCACAGACAAGCGCCACGAAGCTTTCCCAAATCATACTATTTCAGATTTTGCACATGTTTGGTTTTTTTTCTTTTCATTAGGAAACTAAACAGAACAGCACTGGCTTAGATGTAATAGACTTCATGGAACATTTTATGTTGGGAAATAACTCATTTTCTGTCTTTAAAGGATGTGATCAGCCTTACTGAGCACAGAGGCATCCGACACCGCATGGCAGGCTCCAGTGCTTTGCATCAATCAGTAAACCAGGTGTCGCACCTCATCCTCCTGTGTTCCTGGATGACTCCTTTCCTTCTACCCTGTCTCCCACCAGGATTTGATCTTGTGTTTGGTTGCTTTCCCATCCCTTACAGCCCTGCTCCAGGACTTCTCTAGCTCCTTCTACTGTCCTCCACCCGGTTGCTTCTATTCTAGCACCTTTAAAACTACTTTTGATGAGCATGCAGGGGGAAGACTGACTGCTGGCTTTCTTCTTTCGTAGTATTGACTATATCCAGGGCATCAAGGCACAAATTCCAACAATCAGGTGTTGGGCTGCATCCCTTCTTGACGATTCACCTTGTGTTAGAAAACCCTCTGAAAGCCACTGCACGGATGGAATCTGTGGGAATGCTAAAGAGTACACTAACAATTTTTATTTAGCATAAGCAATTTTATTTTAAGAATGAGGCACAGCTATTTAAGAAATGAGCTTATTTCTTTCTAGAAAATTTTCAAAAGTATTACATTTCCTGTTTAGTTTTCATTAATCTGCTTGAAAGAGTAAAGGGTTCTTAAGAACCGTGTTTTAGCTGAAAAAGTAGATAATTATTTGTTAGTGTTTGCCAACAAAATTACAGATATGTAGTAAAACCCTTTTTAAAAGACAGTACAAAATAAAACAATTCTAAATATGGCTAGATATTGAAAGAAAATTGAATTTTTGTTGTTTGGTGATCATAGTTTGAATGCTAACAGATATTCCAGGATTAATTCTGTGACTTTATAAATAGATATTTATTAATGTTTGGATATTCTGACAAGGTGTTTAATGGTATCTTCTGTCTTGAATTGCAATCTTAAATGTATTTTAAGAAGCCATGCAACTTAAGCTCTGCTGTACAAAATGTCCTCCATGCCTTAACCAAATTTAGGGTCCTTTAACTGCCTTTTTATAGAGAATTTTAGGCTAGGAGGAACAAAAGGATGCACTTTTCGCGACCCTGGAACCCTGTGACCACTGGGAAATCAAAAGGGTGGTGACACGAAGGAAAACTATTGTCCACAAAAATAAGCTCTTCAAGGGGCACCAGGAATGCACAATAAAATCCCAGTTTCCTTTGTATGGCTGTTTATGCCTATGGCTTGCATCATCCAAAGCTCAAGAAAAGATCTAAACTAAAAAGGAATCCTGGTTTCTAAGAAAATTCCATATTCTTTTAATAAAAACCCTATGTGAAATAGAATCTTTTAAGGATTCATCATCTCTTTACAAATTAAATATGCAGCTGAGGTAGTGAAAATCCTTCTGTGGGAAATCAGAGAGGTAGGTTTAAAAAGTGATTTCAGCAAATAGGAGCAGATGGGAAAAAAAAAACCCCAAACACCCTGATTTGTCAGGACTGGAGGATTTAGTGAATTTGTTGCTTTCTAACTCTGTCGTTAGTAGAACGTAGCAGCATGTAAGAGCTTAATTAGAGAATCAGCTCTACTTTGACCTGAAAACATTTCAAGTAAAAAGACAAGGGAAAAAAAAAGAGGACCGATCCTAAATTCTTAATTAAGCAAAGCTGCCATTGAAGCTAGTAGCCTTTCTTCCCACTGAAGACTGCAAAGCATGGAAAAATAGCAAATAAAAACCACACATAAATAAAATTATGTGTTAACCTCTTGCTTTAGTCTCTGAAAATAACCTATTGTATCACATGCTGTTATATGAGATTTTAGAAAGTTTTTGTTGTTAAGGTCTTTTTCAAAGACTTTTTCTAATTCAGCTTGAAATCAGTGAAGAGAAAAAATTCCATTGACTTTAATAAGCTTTGTATCAGGGCATTGCCTGGTAATTTATACAAAACATTATAATTAAGTTTTCTTCTAATAAAATTGGTAAATAAAAATGTGTACAGGTAAAATAAGCAGTTAAAACAATTGTTTTTATATAAATATTACTCAGATTTGCAGAGTAATGTTAATGTGCTGTGCTAGTGGAGCGAGTTTAGAATGATGCTGGTTGTCAGCAAAATTGAAATCAACTGATTTTTCTCACTTCTTCTTAGAGACTTTCAACAAATGTAAGCCAAAGCAAATTTGGAGAAAAAAAAATTAGTTTAAAAGGCTGTAGCTTTAACAGTCTCTGTTTATATCAGGAAAGGTTTTTTTTTAAATATTATTTCAATTGTTTAATTTAACAATTAATATTAAAGTGAGAATTTATTTGTGGGGAATGATGCTAGGAGCACTGTTACATTTTATGTTGCAACTGTTGGTCATCTCTGCAGAAGCATGTGAAAGAACAACTCTTGTTAAAAGACAATTAAACTGTCCTGAAAACAAAAATTTTTAACTTGCTAATGCCTGTGATTTTTTTTAAATAATTATTTTTGGTTGTGCATTTGATGGTGAGGACAGAGGATAGGATATTTCTAAAGGTGATTATGCAGCAGCTGGAAGCAGCAGCAGAACAAAAGCCGGCAGCGTAACAGGCATGCGGAAAAACTGGGCAAAAAGCTCAAACCTACAAGTGACCTCCAAGCCCTGAGCCACCTCAGGCAGCTCCTGTGGTTTGAAGACAAACTGGACTTGTTCCTCCTCAGGTTTTCAAACAGTTCACGAAGTGATTTAATGTATTTCCTGGAAAGCAGAGAACAAATTTACATGGAATTCTGTGTAAACTTGTAACAAAAAGTAAAGAATTTAAACACACTTAAACGCTGTAATTTTTCAGATTTAATCAAGCCTTGATGTTACAGAGGTGGAAAGGAGTTTGCAAACACAGGCACACATCCAGGGAAAATTTCCTGTTAGCTTTCATATAATTCTCACCGAATTTTCGATCTTCATAGAGTTTTGTGCTTTCTCCTGAGAACAGAGAGGAACTATTTACCCTCCAGGCAAGCAAAGCACCACCACAAAATTCAGTGATGCCACAAGCCATCGACATTTTTTAACGCAGCACTCATCAGGAGGAATGTAAGAGAATTGGATTCATCTAAATGAGTAGCTTAGAAAGGAAAGGAAAAGACAAGCTAAACCAAAATAAATAAACCAGAAAGGCATATTGTTTTAAAGCTTTACATTGCAATATCTGTAAGGTACAGTGTCTCCAATACACTGAATGTTTAAATTATACAAAGGTTCATGTGGAAAAATATTGCTTCAAAATCTGCATTTAAGTTTTACATCAAAGTGTGTGGTAAATTAAAAAATATATATATATTGAGCATGCTCTTGTAATTTGCCTTTAAATATTTTCACTTCTAAATTACAGGTTTCTTAATCAGAACAGCCTAAATCTAATGCAGAGGTACTTGGCAGAAAATATACTTTAAATCACTGAACAATATATTTTTGCTGCCTTTTTATACAAAATTCTAGGTCCATTATAACAAAAGGATGCACTTTGCACGACCTTGAGAGCCTGCGACCATTGGGAAATCAAAAGGGTAGTGACACTAAGGAAAACCATTGTCCAGAAAAATAAGCCTCTCCAAGGGGCACCAGGAATCCACAATAAAATCCCTGTTTCCAAGAAAATTCAGGCATTTCCATCAAAAAAGACTGGTAAGATAAATAGAATGTCCTCATAAGCCACAGATTCTTAATAATACAAAATGTCTAAGTCCATGGTAAACAAAGCCCCAACGAAAACTAACATCTACTAACTCAGGCTTCTCAAGCCCTGGGTCATGACCCAGTGCCTCGTTGCAAGGTACCTCAAAAGCATTTCTGAGCTGCAGTGGTGTGGAGTTTGCTTTGCATGATTTTTATTGCAGTTAGAGTTTCAGCCCTGTGCAGAGCTCATAGAACTCCTACAACTATGACAGATATGATTTCAGCATCAATAATTTTTGGCTGCCACTGTCTTTTAAGCACTTCACACGAGAACACATGCTGACCTGAAAGACACCCCAGCATGCCACTTGCTTTCTTGCTGCCTGCCTCTCAGTTTTGAGTATTTTGATTTTTTTCCTCAATTAATCCATTTTGAAACTTAAAAAAACCCAAACTCAATAGCAAGTGCATTTTGCTGCACATTTTGCACTCTGCTTACTAAATCTGTATTAAACCCCTTAATTTTTCAGTTACATTTTTCCATCTTGATTCTCTCCAGCTTCCTCTAATGGAAAAAAACAACTTCTGTGACAGATTCAAATATCAGAATGTAGTATTTTGGGAAAAATAAGTGTGATTATGATGACAAAGCTGTTTGCAGAACATCTGTTTTTAGCTTGAATCCTGCTTGTGCTAAACTCACCTTTTTCTGTCTCAGTCCTGTAGGAGGCAGAACTCAACAAATCATGCCCCATTTTACGTGGCGTGAAGGCATTTTTATTATCGGATGTTGTGTTTTCACTAGTCAGTACTGGCCAGAATTAATTGAATGGAGAAAGTTATACATATCAATATTTTTAGTTGATGTATACTTCTAAAGTCTTAACCTGCAAATATTTACCTGCACAAATCACTTCCTTCACAAAAATAAAGCCTGTTCAGGTGTTCGCAGAACTGGCCTATTTCCACAAAAACCTGAAGACAATAATGTATGATTTTTCTCAAAGAGTTAATTAAAGGGCATAAAGAACAGGAGGACTTGGGAACCAGCTGACTTATTTGTTAACTCCTAACAGTTACTGCCTCCAAGATTTTTGACACATTGACTGAAATTTTAATTTTTATCCTTGCAAAACATAGCGGGGAACGTTATAAAAGTTAATAAAATGCTATGAGTTTGTTTCCAGGGCAGAATCGCAGTGAGCTGAATGTTTTCACTTGTTTTGTCAAAGCTGACAGCTCTGCCGGGTAAACTGCAAACTTCCCTCAGCTGGTGGCATATGCCTCGTGTTCAACCAGAAAATAGTTTAGTGTAAAGAGCTATGCAGTAAACCGTTCTCACACTTTTAACAAAACTTGGTGTCCCGAGACACGTGACTTAGATGATTTACTACCTTTCATCCACATCAATTCCATGTTCTGCTCGGACTAATGAAATCGCACTGCAGAAACGGCGCTTTTAAAATAGAATTAATAGGTTCATTTATATGGCAGGAGTAAATTTATGCAAGAGTGGGGAAGGGGGTATTGTCCCAGAACGAGCAACTTGAAGTTCTAGGAAAGGACTATGCCAGGAGGGATGGTTTTTGTGGATCTTGTGAGGCAGGAGCTGGTCTCGTAGCCCTCGCTGGTGGAAGGCAGCGTGGAGGGTGCTGCATCTGTGTGTATCGCGGCGGCTGGAAGCCAGACTTATTAGCTATGCAGAGGAGCTTTTGCTGCGGTGCCGGATGCTGGACTGCCATCCGATGCTGGACTAGCTGCCATTGGATGCTCGACTGCCATCACTGCTGCAGAGATGCCACCTCGGCCTCACCTGCTTCCCTGCACATGGCTCCTTTGGCCCCCAGGCCTCTGGCTTCACCCCAAGCGTCCCCCTCTCCCGCTGTTATTAAAGCAGACAGATATTATTCATGTTTGTGGACGCTTTCTTTTCTTTCTCAGCGCTGTACTTCAACCTGTTTGCAGCTTGGGGGCAGAGCCACGCTGACTGCTGCTGGTGATGGGGAAAAGACGCTTTCTGGAGGTTTTTTTGCAGCTGGGACAGTTTCTGGAAGGGGAATTCCACCCCCTTTCCTCGGTTACACATTTAGTTACTGCACTCTGATTTAGAAAGGAGCTTCCCTTCCAGAAAGCAAAGTATTTTTGCCACTCTCCCCGCAGTCTTTTCATCTTTGTGTGTGAGCTCTAGTCTGTGTCCATCCTTAGCCTTATTTCCAGGCTAGGCTGGATTTGTGGACTTCATTACTCAAAGAAAGCACATTTTCCTGCTATACTTCACTAAATTACACATCATTCCTTTTTGCTAGGGTTTGTTTGCTCTCATCTTTTTTTTTTTCTCTAGCAGAACATTTTGGGCTTAAGATAACAGGATCATCTGTTAAATATGCACATCCAAAAATGTGTTAAACTACTGTTAATATATTTCATCTTCTTAGTAGGGACCTGGAGCATGCACAACACATGCACTGAAAGAAAGTATTGGCTCGGGATGAGACTTGAGAGTCTGTGTGATGCCTCTAGCCACAGCTCTGGGAAAATATAGTGCGCTTAAAGTGGTTTTATGTCCTTTTAATCCTGAGCTGCTCTGCAGGCTGGAGTAGGTAGCTCAGTGTTTGGTCAGCCTGAGGTCTCAATGTAGTTTAACTACCTGTGATCTCACCTCTTACCTGGTTTTCTGAAGTCCTGTTGCAAGAAGCAACAGGCTCTCTGAGATACATCTTCTAGTGCTGCCCGTTACCTGCAAAAATGGTTGGAAGAGAAGTCACTGAAGGGAAAGTGATATGCTACAGAATGAAATGTCTCCCCCAAGTGAGTGTAAAAACTGCCTCACACTGCCCTGCTCTGAGGACCTCATCTTCACTGACCAGATTTCGAATTGCATGGCTACATTCACTAATTTCTGTCTATATCTGCTTTCATGCAGTTGATGCTCTTGAAGATGTGCTGATCATCAGTGCCCTGATGTTGCACAGAAGAAGAGGCCCTCAGGGATGCTCTGGGTGCTGATTGGACCTCAGGAAGTGGGTGCATCCTACTAATTTCAATTAATTTAAGTACTGCCTTTCATCTACACGAGTTTTGTATGTTAACAGGCAACCTGAGAGCTTCTGGATGCAACAAGCTTGTGTTTCTTCTTCAAAAAAAGAAGAATCCCAGTGTTTCCTATTGCATTTTCTACTGCAGGAATTCAATGCTGGAAAAAAGTAGGAGCTGGTCTTTTTGGCTGTGCATGATGATGTGGTGTGTGTCCACTGCTGGTTTCCTAAAAAGAGCCATACGACTGCCCCTTTTTTAGAGGTGGCCTATCAGAAACAACTCTCAAAATCTGCTATCCGGATGGGCACACGAGCTGATCAGCAGGGGAAAGGTAAATGTGTACCTCTACCCAAGAAAGAACACTCGGACAGAGAGCAACATATGGACCGCATGGCACAATGGAAACACGAGGACAAGCTCTGGGTCTCTGAGTGTTCTCATCAGATCCTTACAGTGAACACTGACAGTACCTGATGGCAAAGAAAAAAGTAGGCAATGCTCTACTGCGTCCTACAGTAACAGAGCTCAACAAAAAATGAATGTATGTGTAACATGTAGTCCAACAGTGTTTAACTGACTCATTTCTAAAATGACACATGGTGTAAGGGAAATATATTTTGGAAGGAGATGTCTCATCTAGAAAACACTTGAGCATATTCTTTAGTTTACACACAGTGAAGAAGTTAAAACAAGACCTATTTTGTTCTGCTGAAGGAGAAGTTAAGCTTGCACATAAAGGTGTGTGCATGCGGAGTTGGGATCAAAGGCTTCCCTGCCTTTGCACACACGGACTGGGCTGAACAACCAGCAGGACTGCTCGTGTCCCGATTACCCAGCACATATATAAAATGTTTGTAGATCAGATTCGTGGCATAGCCTGCCTTTGTCACTTGTTTTGATGGAAAGATTACTGCTCCTCAAGACCGAGCTTTCACAGTTTGCAAACTTACACACCCCTCATTTGAGCTATTTACACAGTTTTAAAGGCCTGAGCACATATTTAGATATGCAGCTCATCCAAAAATGAAGATTTACACAAAATCAAGGCAGCTCACAACTTGTTCTGATTGCCAGCTGTGGAGACATAAAATCTATTAAGCAATTTTACAGAAGGGGAAGTTGCGTAGTGTTACAAAATAGAAAGCTTTATTTTACTTTTCACGTTTATTACGGAGGGATATATGCATGGATTGAAATGGCATATTATAAATACAAATAAGAAAACTCATTGCAATACCAGTTGTATTTGACAAAACTGGAAAACTCTCTGTGGGAAGCATGTGTGCATTTGGACTGAAATGAAGCAGAGAAATTGTAACACAACAAAAACCTCCTAACAGGAAAGGCAAATCTCAAACCACAGAGTGTTGTGTCTGAAGATATTTAACAAGACTAAAACTACCTCAAGAACTGGAAGGAGAAAACACATGGCCAGCTTGGCTATGCAATCAAAACTCTGTCTTCAAAGATTCGGGCATGAGAAAAATTCAAACCCTATTACTGAGCGGGTTATTGGTGGAAAGGTTTCTAACATAGGGGTTCAGTATTACATGTGAACACAACATGGGTCATTGAATCATGCAAGCAACTGCCTTTTCAATTAAACAGTTTAGATCCAGATTGCGGGATTTAACCCACCTGAAACTGGAAAGGAACTGTGAAGGGATGGGTTCATTTAACTTCCCATGTCAGTGAAAGTGGAAGCAACTCACAGAATCAAAACCTATCGAAACTGCATAAAAACATCTACATAGAAGTTTAATTTCAACCTGCTAGAATATAAGTACAAAATAAATGAAAAGGATTAGAAAGCTAAATGCAGACTTAAGCGTACTTATATATCAACCAAACTATGAAAATTAATAGGAGACCAACCTGTAGTTCTTTACATTTACATTTTATTTTATAGACATGTTTATACTAAATTGACAGAGAACTCCTAAAAAGACAACTTGGAGACATTAGCATGCAGTGGTCCTTTACAGCAAATTTGGGACATAGCAATTGTTACATTATTTATCACAGCAATCAATATTACATTAAAACATAATAAAATTTAGATGTGAAGCCCACACCATTAGTATATATTTGTGTGTCGTTTTGCATTTTATATTTTACATGTTCTTACTTAGAAGGTTTACTGTTTTTATAAGCATATTTCACATAATGCAGAGAAACATAGCTTACCTGTATTGTATTTTTCTATATTACATAGTTTTACAAATAAAGTAAAAAGAAATTAAATGATGAATGCCAGTTTCAAATGTTTTGCTGATACAGTGGGAAAAGTATGAAATCTTTGTTATGAAAACTCTATTAACAGCCATTTTTCATACAGTAGTATAAATCAGTAGAGACTATTCAGAAAACTAATTGAGCTAAATTTTTCATTGACAATGAGGGAAAATTTGAACAGTAGTCTTGAAGTATTTCTTTTTATTCTGTCCTCACAAGAGGAAAATCATTTTCATTTTACATATTTTTCAGCCAAATGCTTTAAAACAAAGACATTTTAGCAGGAAATGACAGGTAATCCACAGTTACATGAAAAACCCAAAGCGTGCAGCAGGCACATGAATACGGATCTTTAGGGCTTGAACTTCACTCCTGCAGGTATTTACCAAAACTGGGACTGTGTGAGCATTCACAGGAAAAGTTAGCAGTCTCTGTTGGGTCAGGAGAATAACTCTGTAGCTAATGATTATAGTATTTTCTTTTTAAAATTCCTTTGGATTTTTTTGTTTCTTGTTAAGACAACCTGATCTCTCAGACCATTTTCTTCCATCTTCTTCATAAAAAATGATGTCTCAAAGACGCAAGACCTGACTGTAAAGCAATTTTTTGGACACTGACTTCATGCTGCTATTCTGCAAGTGCAGTAGAAGTGTTCTTTCAGACTTTCAACTATTCCCAGCGTTTTGAGAAATAAATTAGGTTTTATTAATCTGACAGAAATCTCTCTGTACAGCAACCAAAGCGGACCTCTGGGTAGCTTGTTTTGAAAAATAATTTTCTGTTTCACAAAGATACATCACTCTTCTTTGTTTCTGATTTTCATTTCTTTTCTTTCATGCATCTGCATAGTGCAGCACAATTCACTGCACCTTCTGAGAAAGGTCAGACAACAGTTGTGATTCTTGAAGGAAACAGAAGTGGAGGAGACAGTCCAAGGCAATCCTTGAACTAGACTATGAGCGAATCAGTAACAAAGATGAGATGGAAGAGAATGATCTGCATGAAAAGAATGATCTTCCCTGAAAAGTGTAATATAGGAAACAGAAATATCTTCTTAGCATGTTTGCATGCACATTTTTTCATTACAGATGTAATACCCGAATTTCTGCACACTTGGTATAAGAAAAGAGTGTGCTGGGTAGTTTCACAATAAATTCCAAATATGATTTTCACGAAAACTTTTTGTCTTTGTATCTCTATACAGGGATTGCACCTCACTTCATCTTCATAAAGGTCCTGGAATAAAACTTTACCCCAGTGAGTGTGTTACTAGCACAACCTTACAATCTCTAAATCACCTGTGTTTGAAAAGGCCATCGCCACTGGGCAAACCTCTCTGCCCAGCTACCACAGCGGGTTCATGCTTCACCTGGACAATACCCTTAAAAAATATTAAGAAACATCCCGGGACTTTTTTCTTTGACAATCACTTATTTTTTTTTTTTTAGCAACTGATGTATTTGCAGACCCCAAGACTCTCTTCCAAGATACACAAAAACACAAGTCAAAGGTCAGCAGGAGGATGTAAAAATACCCTTTAATCTTATCGGTGCAACACTTCATGTCGGCTTATTTCACCATCTTCAGGCTCTCTTTGTTGAAAGACTTATTTATGAACTGACAGAAAAGAGAATCAATTTGCAGCACGTGTGGAGTAGAAGCTGCTACACTTACACATAACTTTACTCATGTGTAAGATTTGGGTAACACTCAGGATACAACTTTTCAAGATAAATAAAAACATCAACACAAAGCATGTTAATCTCCTACAAACAAGGAAGTTTCCTAGTGCTGCATCGCATTTAGTGCTTATTTGCTAGAAGTTTTAAAAAGCTTTGTTTTACAGAGGTGGACATGAAGTTATCTTTTATTTGGGAACCTTTTCTGTCCTGTTGTGCATACAGGAATTACTGGGACGCTTTTGTGTTTTTCATTACTGTGTCAATTCCCTGTTCTCTTTCCGCAAGGGCATTGATAACAAGTTTACACACCCATGCTAAATTATTGACTTGCACATTGCGTATTTTGCTCTCTTTTAGCATTCAAGGCTTGGCATTTCTGTGCCTAATTGGGAGAAAATTTACATTTCATGTTTTACTGTGTCCTCCGTTACAGAAAAAATCTCCACATTGGTGAATTTGGTATCCTAGGCGTAAACATGAAGTTTGCAAAGAACAACACGGCCGAGTGTTTCCACAGATAAGGAAGAAGCAAATTGCGGAGCAGAGGACGGAGCAGCCAGCGGAGAGCCCTCCGTCCCGCTCCGGGAGTGTGTGGACATGCTGGCTTTGTTTTAGGCCTCACGCGGGCTCACACGCGGGGAGGAGAGCAGGGGCACCGGGCGGAATGCGCCCTTCGGACCCCGCAGAACTCTGCTGCCGAGTGTTAAAGACGAAATTAAACAGTAGTACATACGGGCTGGACAAAAGCCCTTCTCTCGTTGACTAATGAACGTGACACTGATAGATCGCTCTCCAGTTTCCATGGGGACCTTTTTGTTCGAACCTCAGATACCGATGATTCTGATGATTCGGGTTAAATGAGGCACCTCGTGTTTCCGGACCAAACTGAGCTGCTGGAGGGGAAGGGGGGCAAAACTGGGGGGGAAGGGGGGCAAAACTGGGGAGAAGGGGGGCAAAACTGGAGGGGAAGGGGGAAAAACTGGAGGGGAAGGGGGAAAAACTGGAGAGGAAAGGGGGCAAAGCCCGAGGGAAAGGGGGCAAAGCTGGGGGGAAGTAGGGCAAAACTGTTCAGTATTGATCAGTTCTATTTATTTATTTTAAAAAAAAGAAAAAAAGATGATTACTTCTAATCCTTGAGGAGTGGTGGCTGCTGGCGGGGCACAACCAGCACATTTTTAGCATTCCTGCAAGGAGATGGGGGTCCCCACAGTCCCCTCGGGGAGAACCTCGGGGACTTGTGTATATGGGGGCTCGTCTGTCAGGGGCTCGAGTGTTGAGGGGTTTGGCTGTTGGAGGGCTCAGCTGTCTGGAGGCTGAGCTGTTGGGGGGCTGAGCTGTTGGGGGGTCAGCTGTTGGGGGGGTGTTTAGGCTGTTGAGAAGCTCGGCTGTTGGGAGGCTTGGCTGTCAGGGGGCTGATCTGTCTGCGGGCTTGGCTATTGGGGGGCTCAGCTGCTTAGGGGCTGAGCTGTCGGGGGGCTCAGCTCTTGAGGGTCTCAGCTGTTGGGGGCCTTGGCTGTTGCGGGGCTTTGCTGTCGGGAGCCTTGGCTCTAGGGCGCTGAGCTGTTGGGGGGGCTGAGCTGTTGGGGGTTCGACTTTGGGGGTTCTCAGCTGTCGGGGGGCTAGAGGAGCTGGTGTTAGGGGGCAGCGTGGCCGGCAGGCGCCGCAGAATCAGCGGAGCCCGGGGGGCTGCAGCGCGGGGGCCTTGGGGCGCTGGCCCCGGCCCTTCCCGGGGGTCCCGGGCCGCCATTGGCCGGGGCGCGGCGGCCGCAGCTGCAGGACACAATTAATTATGCTAATGGCGTGGGGAGCGGATGTTCTCTTTCCCCCCCTTTTATTCCTCTCCCTTTTTTTGGCTGGTCGGTGCGGGAAGGAGACGCCCTGGGCTGGGATCACATGATATTGTCTTCGCGCCACTTTCGTAAAACCCTTTTTATTCCAGGGCACAGCTCGGGCTCCAAGGTACCGTGTTTATCTTCCCATCTCCTTCCCCTTCCCTCGCGCTTCTTCCACGCTCCCCTCCCCGAACCCACCGCCCCCCGAGGCGCTTCTCCCCCTTACACCTTTGCGCGCTTTTTATTATTTTTACCCATTTTATTTCTTTTTTAAAAAATTATTATTTCTTTTTTTTCGCCCCATTTTTTTCTCGTTCCCTCCTTCCCCCCGGCGGAGGTAGAGGGCTCCGCTCTGCACGAATCGCGGGGGACAGTGGGAGGGGGGTCAGTGTGTGAGGGGGCGCCCCCCATCCCCATCCCGCGTGGGGTGAGGGGG
>WAAB01014838.1:158496-300791 GCA_013389865.1 Piaya cayana | reverse complement strand
AAGGAGGGTCTCGGGCCCCTCTGGGTGGCGGCTGGGGGCGGGCGGGCGGCTTGGCGCGTTTTTGGGGCTTTGAATGGGAGACTCCATTTCCCACCGTGCTTTGTTCCTGCACTTTAATCGCCTCGCCCCCCTCCTTCTCTTTCCCGGACGGGGCGGGCAGCACGTGGCGCCGCGACCCCAAACCCCGGGACCCCCCACCCCCTTCCCCCAGGATGCTCCGTTTGCTCCCTCGGCGGGGCCGGCAGCACGTGGCCGGGCAGCCCCGGGGGTGCTTCTCTGGTTTCCCCCCCGGGATGCTCCGTTTGCTCCCCCGACGGGGCGGGCAGCACGTGGCGGATCCCCTCCCTTTCCCTTTTCCCTTTTTTCCCCCCGGGACGCTCCCGTTCCCCCTACGGGGTGCACGTGGCGAGGACCCCCCCATCCTCTCTGCCTCTCCCCCGAGGGGCTGGAGGCTCTCCCCGAGCAGAGACCCCCGGCATCTCCTTTCCCCCCCCGTTCCCGCCTCCAAAGGTTTGTAACGGCGGGTCTTGCCGGTGTGGCTTCGGAGGGAAGTTCAAATTCGGTTTTCCATCCACATCTCTCTCTCCTTTCCCTCCGACGAGGACGTCCGTGGCTTTTGTGCCTAACGGCATCATCTGGAGGACAGATCCTCCATTATCTGGCGCGGAGGGTGCGGGATCATGCGTCAGAAGTTTTCTTATGCTGCTGGGGGGGATGTTGGGTGATGCAAGATAACTTGTTAAAGCTCCGGGAGAAAGGTCAAGTCAAATGTCTCACGTGCCGTGGTAGTATACAGAAGGCAGGAGAGCAGGAAACCGGGATGTTTTGATACCTATTGTAGTGCTTTTTAGTTAGCTGCCATTTACAACCGAGGAGGAAGCCATTTTCACCTTAATTTAAGTGAAAATTGGCTGCAAACTCTTCCTTGTTTGGTGTGCTCTGCCTTCTCAAAATTGAACGTTTTTCTTCCTCTGTACTTTAATAAAATCTCTGCTAGGTGGAGTAGCAAATCCATGTGTGTTGCACAACATTAATATTGGTCTTCTCTCTCTCAGCAGGTACTGCTGGCTCCTGTGCTTAAGTGAAGATGCTTCTGCGATGCTTTAGCTGCGCTGAAACTTGAAGACATTTTAAGTGGAAGAGTTTCTGTCTGGTGATGGGCCTTGAGTTGTGCAAAAGTGCTTACAGTGCAGGTAGTGTTTAGGATCTACTGCAGTATAAGCACTTCTGGCATTACTGTGGCAATTCGGTGATAGTAGCTGGGCATGGTCCTAACCAGGATTGTTTCCCTGTGTTGGAGCTACATTACAAGTGGTTCTTGTGTTAAGGTGCATCTAGTGCAGTTAGTGAAGTAGCGTAGAATCTACTGCCCTAAATGCTCCTTCTGGCATAAGCTGCTGCCTGCGCATCCGAAAATCTATCTGGCTTTAGCTCAGCAACTACAGTTTTAGTTGGAACTGTTTTTTTGCATTGAAGGGAAGTAGTTTTGTCCTAGCAGTATCAAAGTGCTCATAGTGCAGGTAGCTTTGAATTGGACCTACTGTAATGTGGGCACTTACAGTACTGCTAGATAAAGTGCATCCCAGCTAGTGGCAGTTTCTGGAGAAGACGGTACTGATTACAGTCAGTTTTGCAGGTTTGCATCCCAGCTTACTAAAATTGCTGTGCAAATCCATGCAAAACTGACTGTGATGGTGGTGAATCTGTGGTGAAAAGTGGGGTTTGAAGCTTTTTTTTTCCTCCGCTCTTCTTTTTCCCTTGGAAGATGTGAGGATTCGTTGCACTGGTTTCTCCATGGGTGGGGATTTGTTGCATTACTTGTAGCTGTATGTAGAGTATTGCACTTGTCCCGGCCTGTGGAGGAAAGGAGGACTTGTCTTCAGACTGCGCTGCTTCCAGTGTGCAGGTACGGTAAGCTTTGTTTTGCTGTTGTCGGGTGGATCACGATGCAATTTTGATTAGTTTAGTAAGAGAAAAATTGCACGGTATCCATCTGTAAACCGCAAGACCTTCATCGCTGACAACGTAGCTTTTGTCAGTAACCGTAGTCTGGAATACTGTGTAGAATGGCTTGCTGGTCACTGCAGCTTGAAGAGATGGGAAGAAAGAAAACTTCTCCAGGTACTAAGGTTTGTCTATTATTTAAAAAGAAAAAAAGAAAAATGAAACCCAAACCATGGAACGGTTGTGGTGGTCCAGAGGAGGACCTTTTGGGAGGTTTCTTGTAACAACATGTAAGTGACTATGGTGAACTTGCCAATAAAAAGATTTAAAAATAAAACTTGTTTTTAATAATGTTTCTTACTAAAGTGTGGTGGCTGTAGACAAGAAAAATGAGACCCTGCCTCTCTGGCAGCCTCCTCCCCTCAGTACTGAAGATGGATCTGCTACAAACCTCCTCTTGCTGCTGAGATTCTTGCTGGGAAAGGGGATGTTTTTCCCCAGGCTGGGAGAAGAAGCTCCTGTCCGCAAGCAGTAGGGCTTGATGCTCACCCTTAAGCAATAGTCACACTGCACTTTTTTTTGGTTTTGACTCACACTGAGCTTGCAAGTTGAGGACTGCAGCATGTCTCCTACTGCTGCCCCTGGGAGTGGGGAGACCTTGGTTTGTCCCAGCTTCAGAGGCTGGTGAAGTGTTGTGTCCCGCTTTGCTGCGGGAGCAGAGGCTGGAGCTCAGGCTGCACTGCACAAGGTGAACACAGCAGCCTGATGTTTTCTGCTTCACTGTTGGGTGCTGCTGCTGGGGGAGTTTCTGCACTGATGGAGGGGGCGGTGGGGTCTGGATGCAGAACCCAAGCTGTGTGTTGTGGGTGTGCAAGCAACAGCGTACCTGGGGAGAGTTGTGTTGCTGAGACTCCCCTGTGTGGTAGTATATTGATTTTTTTTTTTTCTTTGACCTACCTGCTAAGGGAAACCTCTGAGTGTTTTAGGGATGGGGGTGCATGAGTACTGAGGCTTTGGCTGTGATTTTTTTTTTTCTAGTTTGCTGTCTTAAAACCTGTATGGTTCCATGCACATTGTGTGGCAGCTGTTTTGAGACTTGCTCCAGAACTGCAGCTTGTGGTTGCTGCCGTTGGCTCACTGCAAGTAGATGTGGTCCAGTTAAGTGGGCAGCACCAGTGAGTTTACAACACCCTCCTTCCCCCAACTAAATTATTTTGAGATCTAGAAGGGTCATTTTGCTTTTGGTGACCAATGCAGCTGGCTGATAGTGATTGGTCGTTGATGCAATCCTGTCCCTAAGGTCCTGTGCCCAGACCCAGTCCGAGGGGTGTTGGTGCACAGCAGGGAAGAAAATAAACCAAGCAGAGCAGTTGTTGCTTAGTTCAAGTGCAACAGCAGAGCTCCTGCAAGGGCTTCTCTGCAGTGGGTGGCTCTGACTTTCTACCCCAGAATCTAATCTCAGGCTGAGTTCTAATCTTTCTTGTGCTTTAGAGAGCTGTAATCTAGACTTTAAATCCCTGTGCAAGTAAAAGGTAAAGATGTTTGCTGAGTGTAGAGTCCTGGTTGCACTACTTGTTGACAGTGAGGAAAAAGGAGTTGGAGTATGTGCTAATAGAGATTTAGTCTAGTGCATTGTGCCCCAGGTGAGTGAAAGGCATCAGGTTGTGTTCATGCCAGGAATGAAATCTGTTTGCTACCGTGTTAATGTGCTCTTGGGAGATGCTCTACGCCCAGCTATGCATTGCTAGTACTGGAGCTGTACCCAGCTCTTGTGTGGGGTCTTACTGGTGGTTTTTTGGTGAGCCAGGCTTGTGTTGGTGGGATGGGTGATGGAGAGGACTCGGTGCCACCAGAGGGTGTGTTCAATGAGGGCAAGGTTTGGTGTGTGGCATTGATGGTCTCATCTCAGGATGCTTTGCTAGGTGAGGGCTTCTGAGCACTGTGGTGGGACCAGAGCTTGAGACAGGCACCCCAACCCTGTCCTGCCCAGGCTAAGCTCTTAGCAGGTGACTGATAGCTTCAGTGGTAAATGGAGTGTGTGTTTTTGGGGCGAGGGGAGCTGTGGTTGTCTGATCCTGTGAGTGAAAGCTATCTATTAACAGGGTAGGTGTTTGCTGGTCTGGTGAGCACAATCTGTTCCAAGTGACAAGCCTGGAGTTTGCAGTTTGGGTTGTTTGTGTGCTGTTTACTGATGTTGCTCAAACTGCTGAAATTTGGAAGCAAGCTGAATGTTCCCACAGCTGTAAACCAGCTCAGGCATCGGGAGGAAATAGGATCCTCTGCTCTCTTGGGAGCAGCTTGCTGCAAACTGATGCCCTGTGTGTGCTTTCTACATGTACAGTAAGTTGTTTCTATTGTCAGGCTTCAATATTCAAGCACTGTGGAGCAGGTAGTACATCTCCAGGACTTGCATGCTGCTTTTCTCCAGGGTGCTGGTGAAATGGTGAGGAGAGCTAACACATGGGGTATTGGCATTGCAGGATTTGGAAGTCAAATGTGCTGTTACCACTCTAGCATGTTTCTGAGGCTGAGAAGGAGGGTGCAATTAGAGGCTGTAGAGGCTTAATGCAATGGCAGTGTGCTGGTTTTGAACCCTCATTGACTGCATCTCCCACCAAGGCATCTGTTCAGTCTGTGAGCTGTGCTGTCAATTCTTCTTTTACACCTGAGGACAAGCTACTGGCTTGCACAGATTGCAGAAACCCCTTTCTGAGCAGGTTGCTCCTGGACCACTCAGCCTTGCTTGCAGCATTTGTCAAACCTGCAGCCTGTTTCATGATGCCCAGGTCCCTGTTGCATGACTAATGTTTTCAAAGGCTTAAAAATGACAACCCTGACTTTTGAAGTAACAAACAACCTTATCTTTGTAGGAATAGCACAGAATATCACTTCGGGAAATTTTTCAGAAGATGTCACCTATCCAGGTGGATTCCCAGGAGAACATAAAAAGCTCAGAATAACCTCACAAACAAACCCAACCCCAAGGCAAACCAGATCGAGAATGATGGGTTTGGGTATTTTGGATATCTGAACTCTGCAGATGGATGCAGAGATGGGGCATGCAGCGTTCCATGGTGGGATCTCCACCTGCGGAGCGTGGCTATGTTTCCAGAGTTTGTCTCCAGCTCCCTCCAAGGGTTTAATCCACAGGATCTTAAGCTTTTCTGATGTACTTTTGACTCACACTGACCCTGAAGTGAGGGAGTTTCTTCATCTGTCCCTGGAATCCTCTCTGCACTGGTGCCACAGTTGCTGTGCTGCTTTTTAAACAAGGTTAGTGTTTTATTTTATCCATGAGAAGTGTTGCAGCCCTGCAGCCACTGGACATTGGTGCCGAGGGGCTGAGGCTGTTCCAGGAGCTGTTGCTCCAGCTATTTCTGGGAGTGGGACGTCAGAAAGGAGTCAGCACCACTAATTTTTTACTGGAAGTGTATAAATAGGTACAAGCACACAGACATGAGGGCTTCTCGTGGAAAGAGACAACTCTTGTTCTGGAAACTTCAGAGGGCTTCTGACATCAGAGTGCCTAGGCTATTTTTATAGAGACAGAATATTTTGTATTATTTCAGCCTCCTTCCTGCCACACAACACTTTGTTCTTTAATATGCTTGTGGTTATTCCCAGCTGCGTTCAGTGTTTATCTCGCGGAGCATCCAGTGGGTGCTTTCCTTTTCTCTTAAAGGCAACTTGTTAAAATCATTCTTAACTTCTGAACTATCATTTCTTTTAAAATTATCTGCTGTTGATGGTCTTCAGGGTGTGTTTTGTTGTTTTTTTAAGACACATTCATGTCTAAATCAGTGCATTAAGCTCAGGTGAGGATTTTAACTGGCATGTCTCACAGGACACAGTTTGTGTGCTCACTGCACTTCATCTCTGGTTGCTCCCAAGTTACATTGTCCACGGTATTTTGTGAACACAGTATGTGTTTGTAAAAATCTGGGTTTCATTTCCTTATATTATTAGGTTTAAATCATAGCTGACAGAAAGGTCTAAGTACTTCTAATTTGCTTATAACACACTAAACCAAGTTTTGTCCAGATCCAAACAAACTCTCGCCCTGGACCCACTGGCTGAGAACATGATTATGTTTGCATCCATCCTTAGCCACCTCCCCAGCTGTATTTCTCTCCTGTATCAAATCCCCTGCAATGATAAACCAGAATAACACACCTCATCCTCTTTGACTTTTTTGATCTACCTATTGATTTAAGCTGCTGTTCTTCTGCAGTCAGTGTGTTGGCTCCTGCAACCGTATCAGAGGTCACTAGTGATTCGGTTAATTACCTTTCTCTTTGGAATTGTTGCTTGTAAAGGTTGCATTTCATTTGCCAAAGGATTTAATAAAATGTAGAGAATTACAGCACTGACTCTATCAGCAGAGTGTGGTTCTTCCACCAACAAGGCTGTGTGTGAGCATGGGATGGGAAGGAGAGGTGTTTGCCATTGCCATCTGCCTGCACAGTTTTATCAGTACAGTAAATGTAGTGAAATACCATCGAAAAATAACTCTGGTGGTTGCATTGCCAGAGCTCTGCTGCTGGGCCACTCCTGAGGCAGCAGCGTGGTAAACAGACCTACTCAGAATTATTTTTATATACCAAAAATCTCTTCTGCCCTGTTATGCCTCACCCTTCAACTAAAACCTGTGCCTGGCTTGTTTCAGGAGGTGATGACAAGCAGATAAAATGGAATTAGAGCCTTTGCTCAAGCGCAGGCAGGGCTGCAGCGCTGCCTTTAGTAGTTTCTCACTCAGATATTTGTGTTGTGATGCTGATGCTCCAGCTGTGGGACAGTTGTTGGCAGGAGATGAGGATTAGCAGGTGTCTGAGCTTCTCAGATGTGGGTTTAGACCTGCGTGAGCATCCTGCTCTGTGGACTGTGCATGTAGCCCCTCCACCCAAGGCAACCATTGAAAACATTGCCCGTTGCACCCGCTGCTGGGAGAAACTGGGGTAGAAAGCGGGTGTTTGGGTGAAACTCTTCTGATGGTGCTTTTTTCAGGCTGTAAAAAATACGTGAGCGCCATCTAGACTAATGTAATTTATTGCATTTCCCCTCTTACTTTCCAATGGACTGTCACAAGTCAACGTCTGGGTGGATGCCCTGAAACTGCATGAATGAAATGGCGGGGGGGGGTGTTGGGTGTTGAGATTTTGCTGCTTGGTTGTGCCGACTGCAATATTGAGGAGCTTTGCAAATGTGAGTGTTAAATGAAGGGGTCTGGAAAAAGTGGGAAGACTCCTCCCCTGCGGCTCCGCGTTGGGCTGCCGTGCTCTGCTGGGCACCAGCCTGTCCCCTAGCATGGCATGAGACCTCAGGGACCCTCCTGTTTTTGCTAGAGGTGGTCTTGGCATTAGGAACTTTGCACCTGTCTTGAGCAGGATTTGCTTCAGCTTCCTGCAAGTCCCATTCAGCTTTTTCCATGCTGCAAAGAAGCTGTTGGCAATCAGAACTAGAGCCGCTTTGCTTGTGTCCCATCAGAAGCCAGAGGTGCTGAGCCACAGAAGCTGTTGGTGTGACATGCAGGTACGTTATCTCTCTGTGCTTTGGGTTCCTGTGAGCCCCAGGCAGGGGGCTTGTGTCCTGTGTGAGTGTCAAGGGATTGTGTTCGAGCTGTGAGCTGCTGCCATGTCCCGGTGCTCGCGTTGGGGCTGGTGATGGGCCATCTCGCTCCTGGCCCCACAGCATCTCCCACTGTTTGCTGAGCTATTGTCCTGCCTGTCAAAATGTGTTTGGTGTGCTCTGCTCCTCGGTGCAGCAGGGTCTTGTGTTACAGCTTGTGCTTCAGCTCTGATTTGGGAGATTCATGCTCATCACTGATTAAAAAAAGAAAGAGTTGTTCGGGTGGGGAAGATACGGCTTTCTTGGATCTGTTACTCCACTTAATTTTACTTACTCTGCATCATGTTGATTCTAGGTAAAGCTTTTATCCCCAGTTGTGACAAGCTGAGGTGGCTCAGGACCCTCGTACACGATGTGTGATTGCCCTTCTGAGCCAAGCGTGTGCTCTTGTAGAAAGTTTTATCAGAGGTGTTTAAGAAAAGTTGCTTATCGTTCTGCCCCAAACCTGAATGCAAACGGGATTTTTCCTCATTTTGGATGCTGGAGCCATGGTGCTTTGCCTCCTCCAAGGGCTTGTCTGACTTTGTGCCAGTGCTGTGGGGACTGAGCTGGGGTTTGGGGGCACGGCTCAGCAGTGAGAGTGGGAGCTACTGCTCCAGGCACCCGTGGGCTCTTTTCAAGGTGTTTTCCCACAGCTACCTGGGAGTTACCAGGCCAGCAAGAGAAGTGGGTGCTGTGCAGGTGGGAAGGGAAACAAGCTCTGAAGCAAGCAAGGAAAAAGCTGTGAGGGACTGAGCCATGAGAGATTTTCTCTAAAGGGCCCCTGGTCCCTGCCCTGGCACGATCACCGGACTCTTTTAGTCCAAAATCTTCAGACTCATGGTTTTCATTCACCACTTGAGGGCAGGCTGTTTCTAAATAAGATACAGAGAGAAATCTCCAGCTCGAGCAGTTGATAATCGCCAGCCCAGGCAGGCTGGGCACTGCCAAGGGGGCTGTGGTAGATGGGGATGATCATGCCTGCAACCTGCGTGCGAGGTCTGTCTGAACACTATTATCACCCTCGCCCAAGGGAACAGCTCCAGCCTTCGTTGTAGCTACCTCACTGCTTTGTTATTCCTTTGGGCATACTCCATTGACTCTAATGGCATTAGCAATGCATAATAAGTGCCTTTTATCATCATGCTGCTGCTGTGCCAGCCGCGGGTTAGAGGCGTTTGCTCATCCTGGCACCCACAAGCGCCCTGATGCAGGGATGCTCTCGTCACGGTGCTGTCACCCAGCCCCATGGGGATTTATTGCTGTGGCCTCACCCGACTTCATAGCTTTGGCTTGCTGGTCCCTGTGTAAGTTAGCACAGCCTCTAGTGATTTTAAAGAGGACAGAGTTAACTGAAGTTTGTCCAATTGGTGTTAATGCTACCTCCAACTTCAGATTATTCCTCT
Source organism: Piaya cayana (assembly GCA_013389865.1). Taxonomy (NCBI): domain Eukaryota; kingdom Metazoa; phylum Chordata; class Aves; order Cuculiformes; family Coccyzidae; genus Piaya; species Piaya cayana. The sequence continues at coordinate 291,837 of WAAB01014838.1, read as the reverse complement.
CCTTAACTGGAAATGTAATGGCAAATGCCCAGTGGGAATATGAGGTTTTAAGGGAAAAAAATATGGATTTGTCAGTGTAGCAAATAAAACTCATGGTTTTATGACTCATGGAGTTAAAACCAAACCAAAGGGGTCAAAGGAGGATGCTGAAGGCTTTGTGGTGGGTGCACTGGCAGGAGTGCAGGGACTGAGACTGGGGCAGGGGCAACCTTGTGAGTGGCTCCAAAGGAAGTCCTGCAAGATGTTATTCTCCAAAATCCTCTTCAGTTGCACTGACAAAATGCTTTGCTCTCGTAGACAGTGTGAGTGGGCAGGCTGCAATTTATGGGTCTGGAAAAATTCTCCTGCTTGCGGTCCAGTGTTAGAGTAGCAAATGTCTGATAACATGTTGTTAGAAGTGACAGAACAAAAAGAAATGAGGATAAAGCTCAAGCCCCACAGTAGAGTGCAATGATTGCTGGTGGGGAAAAACTTACCAGATATTATTAATCTTAAAATGTCAGCACTGTCATAGTGATTGCAATAAAACACAAGTCTCTCTCAGTTATCTCTAGAACTATTCAGTCAGGAGACATGATGGGGAAATACCCTCAGTGTGGCTACGACCTGCTCACTGAGGCCTCCAATAAACCTGTTGCCTTTTGCAGAATTTTCAAAACTTCACTTGAAAAACACTTCCACCTTCACCCTCCTGCCTCTGAGGGAGCTGCTGGGGTAAGTGTCTGAGATGATATTGGTGTTTGAAACCCTCACTGTTATTCACTGTGACTGAGTTTGTGCCAACCTGCTCCTGCTGCTTGAAACCTGGTTTCTGCCCAAGCCCTGCCTGCCCTGAGGGCTGATGCCCACAAAGCTGCAGGCACAATTGCTTTTAAATCAAAGTTGATTGTCTCAGTCAACTCCTCCTGGATTTGCTTCTTATTCGCTTGCTCTCTCAAATAATTCTTCATGTCCTCCTGTGTGAAGCATTTGGGAGGACACCTTGGCTCCATTTAAAGGTTTTATTAGTGTCTTCAATCTGGTTAAGCTATTGCAGCTCTGTGGGAGAAACTTGTCCCTGGACACAATTGTATCATGGGTGGAAGATGGGGCACGCCAACAGCAACTTCCACTCCTCAAATCCCCTCACTCTCATTCATCCTCACTGATTTTGATCTCCTCAAGCCTGGGTCTCCTTGTGGTCATGCTAGTGTGGCTGCTGATGGGAGCTGAGTAAATCCTGGGACTGATGCTGACAGGATCTGAGGTCTACGTGCTCATTGCAGGCTCTTCCTCTGTAAAGGCTTTGAGCCCTGCATTTGTAGACTATGGCAATCCAGTTGATAGAGCTACAGCAATCACTGAACTGACAGGCTGCAGTTCTGGGCTCTCCGTCCTCAAAGCGCAGCTGCCCAGAGCAGGGTCTGATCCTGCTGCTGTCCAGCCCAGACAGTTTCTCCCTTTAACTCAAACCATGAAGCTCAGTGTGGTTTTGTCCAAGTGCATCCCAGTGTGGTGTTATATTACTGCACACTTAAAAGCTGCAAGCAGTGTTAATGTAATCATTATTCTATGTTTCCACGACAGATGTTGACATTTCAGTATTGTTCCAGAATTAAATGTCAAGTTATTTCCGTTCAAAACTACCATTGAATTGTTCAGGTATTCCATCTGCAGCTGTATTTGTAACCAACTACCTGCCTGCTGAGCCAGTGTTTCAAAGCAGAGTTGTAAATGGGCTGTGGTGAGTTCACGTGTGTACTAGAGAGCTGCCTAGGTTAATTAATTCCCTTTCCAGACATTATAACCTATACTAGCAGGGCAGCTTGGAGGGGTAAGTTTTCTCTGAAATCGGTAATTATGCACGTTGTGGGACCAACCTTTGGATTTCTGCTGCTGTTGCAACCTGGAAAACAGCAGAAGTGTTCAAGAAGGAGCTGATGGGAGATGTGAATGATCCAAACAGGACAGACACATGATTAATCTGCAGCAAAACATTAAAAATCCAGTGCAGAAACACTGGCACAACTTTTCATTTCACACTTATCACTGCTCACATTGTTTCAATCTCTAGCTATGTACCTGAAACCGCTTTCCATGCCCTCGACAGCTACTGAAACACTTTGCTTCCAGTTGAGGGGTCAGGTAAGTGTGTCCATGCATCACTGAGCCAATACACATGCTGTGTGCTCAGCATTTGCCCTCCGATACCGAGCATTGCAAACCATCTCTTTGGATGTCAGCCCTTCATTGCTCAGCCCTGGAACAGAGTAAATGCTAGTGTGTGATTTGTGGGAGAGACACCAGGGAGGTGGGATGGAGAGGGTTTCTTCTCATATAAAGCCCCCAGCCTGCTCTGACCTCTCAGCCCCTGGTATCACCATGCTGGTGGCCAAGAGGCTACGCTGGGCAGCTTCAGGTGGCCCCAGTGACGGAAAAGCTGCCACATTTCAGGCTTTAGGAGGAACAAAGATGCAGGTGATGTTAATACTGTGTTTGATGGCTTTAGCTACTATTGGACATCATTTGGCAGCCTAAGAGGCAATGTTTTCTGTCAGGGTGATCTCTTTGCATTCTGTACATTCCTGGAGAGAAACTCTAGGTGCAGAGGGGCAGGAGAAGTGCAGTGAAGCCACTGGTTTACAGGTCATGTGCAGTGGAGGAAGGAAGGCTGCATATTAGAGCACGGGATACCGGGGGAAGGAAATGGGCAAGCAGACCCCGGATTCTCCACCTTAGAACATCTTCAGGTTGAATCCAGATTCCTCCAGACCAATATGGATGGGCGAGGGGCAGATGTAAAGGGAGGCAATTTGGAGCTGTGTGGTAGAGGAGAGCAGATAATCCACCCAACGCTTCTGGTCTTGGAGATGCTGAATTAATGCCTCCCCCTATAAAGGCCTCAGATGATTATGAATACTTCCAGAAAAGAAACAAACCTCCTCAGCTGGTCTCAGTCCAACAATGCCATGAAATTCCTTGCAGCCCGGTCAGTTCACACATGCTGGGGACTGGGTCCTGCGGCTGCCTTTTAAATGATAAAGCAGAATATGTCTGGGTTTTGGAGGGTAGCAGCTTGCAGTAAATGTGCTGCTTTCAGCTGTGTGAGGGGCTGTTGTGATTATCGCTCAGAAGCATAGAGAGTCCCTATTTCTGAGAAGTCTGAAAATGAATAAAGACGGGTAATAAGACATAATTTGAGGTTTCATTATTATTACATTTAATGGTAGAGTTGTCTCTTTAATGTTTTATATGTTTTTTTCCCCACTAGATTGGTAAGCTTATATTACACAGTAAAAAGCTATTAGTTTTCTCAAAAGATTGTCAATTTTCTTTCCAAAGTGCTAAATTACATTTTCAGTTTTATGGGAATGCTCTTTCATTTGTGCAAAATCCTGCGCTTAAATAGTTAGGCCAATCTCATCACATAAGACTATTAGGTGAACTAATTGGTTCTGTCTTACTCCTACATTTCTATTAGGAATATCTAATAAATGTGGAAATCCACTTGGAAATGAAGACAACATCTTTGTGTTCTCAGGACCTCGGAGATTTCTGGTGTTGCAGCTGCAGCCTGAGCGCAGCCAGGGGGAATTAGCTGCTTTCCTGTTGGCAGCTTTGTCAAAGCCTTTTTCCAAGGTTTGAACCTGACTATCTTCACAATTGTCAGAAGCTGCTAAATGATGCAGTTTCTCTGTGGTATTTAGTTGATGCTAATCCCGGGAAGATGCAGGGACATCTCTTGCAGGGTCCATTTGGGCTGTCATTGAGGTAGGTGTGAGGGTGACCTCAGTGTGTAATTGCTGATCCTCTTCAGCGTATGCATGAATTTATTTCCTCGCTATCCTAGCAAAGCAGAGAAAAAAACATCCCCATGTTGCAAATGGAGAATTATGGAAGCAAGGGGACAATATGAGAGGGAATGGCCTCAAGCTCCAACAGGGGAGGTTTAGGCTGAATATTAGGAAAAAATTTTCACAGCAAGGGTCATTGGGCACTGGAAGAGGCTGCCTAAGGAGGGGGTTGTGTCACCTTCCCTGGAGGTGTTTAAAGGATGGGTGGACGAGATGCTGAGGGACATGGTTTAGTGTTTGATAGGAATGGTGGGACTTGATGATCCAGTGGGTCTCGTCCAACCTGGTGATTCTATGATTCTATGACTCAAGGCAATAAAGGAGCACCCAAGGCTGGCTGATCTGAAGGCACTGGAGGTGGCACTACTGCACTTTAAGTCCCAACACTTAAATGTTTGCCTCTGCTTGCACATCTTCTCTCCCATAACATTGCAGAGCTGGTGCTTAACACACTTAGGTTTTACACCGAAGTTTTTCACCTCTGAGACTCCTGCCTGGTTTCAGCCATGGGTCTGCTTTTAAAGGGATCATTTTTTAGTTTACGCGGTTAAATTATTTTGCTGAATGGGTACTAAAAGGTGAGATGCCATTGGTCAGTTTGCGGTGCATTAGTACTGTGCTCGCAAAGGGGCCCAGGACCCCTGTCTGTCAAGATTTCTGTTTAGCACCGTGTCCTGCGTGTGAAAATCGGTCTGTGTTCTCTCAGCACTTGGTAATGCCTCGTCTGGCAGAAAGTCTGTAGAACAAAGTGATCCTTTTATTCATTTGCAAGATGCTGGCACTGGTGGAATAAGTTTGTATTGGTTTGATGCTTTGTACCGTGCAATGATGAGTTATTTTGCTCTTAAAGGGAATGCATGTTCCTGTTGAATCAGGGCCTTGCTTTCCAGTGAAAGGTAAATCAAAGCCACCCACACTCACCTTGTGAGTACTGAATATACTGCTCACTGACAGCATTGGGACAGTTCAAAATAACACTTAGCAATTCTCATTTGTGAGAGTAGTTTCAAGAACAGTCAAACCTCTTTCCCCCTTACTTCTTGCCCAGGTCACGAGTGGGGCCAAACACCTGAAAGGCTACAGGTAAGACCTGAATACTGCTCACTCTGCTCTGCCAAAAGCAGCAGGATGCTCATTGCTGGCCTCAGAGAAGGTGCAATGGGAGAAAAGGGATAACAGGGAAAAAAAGTCATTTGGCTTTAAGCACATATTGTTTAAATTATTCAGTTTCTCCTAAAACAGCCCATTGAATAATACATCGCGGTCACTTTTATTTCTAAATGCTTGCACTTAGACTGAAATTAAAATGAAGGCCTAAAATGCCACTTGCACTTGGATTCTTCTGGAGGTGCTAGCTAAGCAGCTCCTCAGTCCCAGCAACTCTTCTCCTCCACTGTTCAAGACTTTGGGTCCTGTACTTGGGCAGTGCCAGCTCCAAGTGCTGCCTGGTTGGGTCCGACACACCTTTGACACCATGAAGCTGATTTTAACCCCAAAGCATTAAAATTAACAAGCTCAGGCTTGTTTCTATTTGTTTTTCCATTGCTGGTCAAACCCTTTGGAGTAACTTTTAAACAGCTTTATTCCTTTTTCATTGAAGTGGAGTTTTGACCTAATGAAAAACCTTTGAAGTGCCCTACACCAGAGTCACAAAATGGAGCAGTGAGAGAACACAGCAGCTTGCTCTCCCTTTCTTTGCCATCCTGCCCCAAAACATAGGTGCATAGATGGATTTCTGCTTTTGAGGAGTGTTTCTACTTGAGGCATCCATAGCTCAGGTGTGGGTTTCAGTTTTATTTAAAGGACTGGGGGAGTCAGGAGAAACTAGCTGTACTTCACACTTATCTGCTTCTCAATTTCTGCATAATGTTTAATAGTAATAATATAAACAAACCCACAACCCCTGAAGAGCTCTTTGAGAGGCCTGACATTTATGCATTATGTGTTTGGAATGATTTAGCATTTAAAGACAAAATGAGTCTCTTTGTGTAAGGTGGTTCATTATTCTAACTGATTGGAAATGAGACACATGTGGATGTCTAGCGAGGCTCCTTCTAGAAGAAAACTTCCCTTCTGTTGACATGCTGTCCTCCTCCACAGAAGGTTGAAGTTTCCTCTGAAACCCAGCTGAGTGTCCAACAGGATAATTAGGTGTTGTGTGGGAACTGCCTTCAAGTGCACAAGTGTTAAATCTTACTGGTTTTGGGTTGGTTTTTTTTAATTGTCTTATTTGTGTTGTACAAGAAGGATGCAATCTTAATAGCAAAGCCCTCTGAGATCTATTAATGTCCTCACAGATGCAAGCGAGGATGCTAATAATGAGAAGTCCAATGTGTGCTGAGCTTTGTGACTGGCCAGCCAGAAAGAGTGCTAAGATAACTTCTTGGGTATCTGCAGCTTGCAGAATTAGACCATGAAGGCAGCTGAAAAAAAGCCTGATTAGTGCAAGGTCACGATCTCCCAATGTGATGGACTGGAGTAGGAACAAAGGCTGAAAGAGTGGATGCTGGTACTCACCTCCCAGGCAGAGGTTTCTGGGGCACAGCTACCCATGTTCAGCACAGACTTGATGTCTGCACTGGGAAACCTGGAGCAGTGAAAGCTCAGAGAGACCAAGCGAGCCTCCAGGGAACAGCAGGCACCTGGAGCAATGGGGCAGACTTACTCTGTGCCCCACCGTGAGCTGAACATGCAGCCTCTACTGTCCCACTGCTTCTCTGGTTGCAGGATGAGGCTCATGATAACACCAAGGCTCTGGTGGGAACTTGCAGAAAGCAGCTGTAAAAACAGAAGCTCCTTTGGTTTGCAGTTTTTCCTTCATGCCGTTGTGAGCAGTGACCTTTCCTTAATGAGAAAGAAGAGAGCGGAAAGCCCAAAAACAAGGGAGGGGAGAGGGGAAGAAGGTGCTGAGGAAGACACATCAAGTACTAGACATGATGTCCAGCCTGCTACACAGTGGCTGAAGACTGCGATATCCCATCCCAGAGCCACTTTGTCATTGATAGAGGTTGTTCATGCTGTTTCACGTTGCTTTGTTCCAAGGTCTCCTCCTTTGCTGAGGCTTGGTGCTCACTGAGGCAGTGTCAGAGAGGGTGAAGAATGCTGTGTCCCTAAAATGTCTTGAATTATTGGCTATGAAAGTTGCCACTAGGTCACCCATCCACTCTTCTACCTGCAAAGTGGTGTTTGAGGAGCAGTGTAAAGCTTCTGATACCCCTGGAAGAGCCTCATTACCATGCGATTGGAGACAGCTTCTGCATAAGCCTAGCAGAAATACTCTGCTAATATATTTCTTCATAGAGTTTTTGCATGTAATATTAAGCATTAAAATAATTTAATAAGGCATAAATCAGGTTTTACTGTGGTGCCACTGCATAGGAAAAAAGTACTCTTGGAAAGGCACCCGCATACATCGTAGCCTCCTTTGGAGTGGGAGCAATTTATATATTCAATATAACTTCTATTGGTTCTGCTGTAAATCCTGTCTCAAAGCTTGCATGCTCTCCGCATCATACAATGGGCCTTAAACAGCGTGTGCAGCCACATAACTCTCGCTTGGGCTGCCTGGTTTGCACAGCTCCAGTCAAGACTTGGATGTGCACTGAGCATTGCCTGTTGCTTCAGCTGCTTGCAGAGCTCGCTCTGTGCTGTTGAGCTTGTGCTGGTACCGGGAAACGGGAGGGCAGCGTCTATCTGTGACTGAATCCAGGTGCCTCCAATGTCTGCACTGAAGCTGTCAGGCTGCTTGCTCTGTGCAGGGCCAGTTCACAGCAGTGCCCTGTAATTTTACATCCCGTCTACCCCTGTGAGCAGGATGCCCATGGAGTGACAGCCCTGGGCTGGTAATTGTTGGCTATGCTTCATTTTTGTAGGTGAATGCTCTGGGCTTATCCCTTCTGTGCTGTTTTCCAGCAGTGTCTCTTCAGCTGATTAATCACCGGGAGGTGATAAATGAAAATATCAGCTTGAGAAATGTCTGCCCTGTGCTCACAGTAGAGGCAGCAGTGCACAGTGAATAGTTTTCTCCCATCTCTTACGCTTCGATTTCCTGAGTTGAGCGGCATCTCAAGTGAGTCTTTTGTGCTCAGGTGCCCCTCAGATGGCTCTGCCAGTGCTCAGCCCTGCGTGCCATGTGCTGGAGAAGAGATGGGAATTGCAGCTTGGGGACAGGTGAGGAGTGTTACAAGCATCCTTCCTCCCTGATGGCCGCATCCCATGAGCAGCATGTCCTGAACTCCAGCACACTGCATATTTCATCCTCGCATGCTGTCCTTAGGATCCTCCAGAGATGTACAACATGTGGAAGAGCTTTTGAGCCACATCTGCTGTCTCTGTGCATTTTCAGTTTAAGGAAGGATGCAAAACTGTTCAGATAACTGGAGCCCTATATCAGGTTGCCCCTGCAAAACCTGTGTCTTATCCACAGTTAAGAGCTGGTTTGGAAACATTTAGGTCTAACTGGGATTTTGTTCTATGAAACATTCTCAATTTCAGAAAGGTTTTCTGCCCAATAGTGGGGGGAAAAGACTTTTCAAATCCATTGTAAAAAAAAGGGAGGACCCCCCGAGGACTGAAGTGTTGTGATTTTCCATGGCTCTGGGAGGTATTTCTGATATGAATGTGACTGAAACTGGTATATACTTGCAAAAAAAATTCCAGTCTTGAAGTACATAGTTTCTGGATAGGTAGAGTGATTTGTCCAGATATTCTTGATATACAGCTCTATTGGCATCTGTAGTGTCTTTAAGTGACTGAAGCCTTCACTGCTTCTGTTGTGTGATCTGTTCCCAACAAACTCTGGAGAGCTAGTGATTTATCAGCCACTGCTTTTTGGTGTGAGGAAAAGGTTAATGCTTTATGGATCTATCAACATTCCTGTATGGCACACGGAATACAATATCCTGCCAAAGAGGAGGAGGGATGTCTGCTACCTGGCAATCCATCATTTCTCCCAGTGCTCCATGGCAAATGCGCTTTTCTTTTTCCCATCAGACAACATGCAAGTGCTGTTATATAGTGAAGAGCTTTTCCCTTCTCCTCCTCCACAAGTGATTATGAAACCCTGAAAATACAACTTCTGTAGGGTGCAGAATAAGATGGAAAAGGTCATTTTGACAGGGAGAAGCCATCATTGCCCACAGCTCTTGTTTTCAGCAGAATGTGTGAGATCTGAAGCGATACAACAGGGCCATAGTCAGCACAACAGGATCATGGCAGGGATGGGAAGGCCAGGCCAAACTTGCCCATGAAGCCTGTCAGGTATGTGTTGAAAACATGAAGATGTGTCAACAGATGCTCCATTTTTTTTTCCTTTCTCCCCTGCTCCACAGTGATTTCCTCTGTTATAGGCAAGGCTCAGCTGACCTTGTCCCCGTGGAGCTCATCCATCTCATCTACGGTGGAAGAGTAAGTGAAATGTGTTGATAACCTGATGTCTACTGGGGAGTACGAATCCCTCTCCTACGTCTCTCCTTGTCGTTTTAATTGATTCAGGGTTTTCCCAGTGGAGAACTTCATAAGAGCATTTGATAAAATCAGCTACACACAATCCTGCCTCTCATTACTTACAGGCTTGAGGCAGGTAGATGATTAAGTGAAATTTTTATGGTGCAAGCAGTTGTAACAAGGGAAATTATCATCCTGGATATGAGACAATGACTTGGCTCTTACTACATCTGCTGGCAGACAACTAACCCAGTGACTTTGCCTCTGATCTTGGAGCAAGTCGCCTGCTTCCTCCTCGAGGACAAATGTGCACTTGCTAACCTCACACATTAAAAGGACAAGTCATGTGCATGTGCAAAGCTTAGGATTCAGAATTTCTCTGGGCTGTTGCAGTCCTGATGGATGTTAGAGAGTCTGCAACTGTCCCCTTGCGAATGCTTCTTTGGGTATGGGGGTGGTGAGCATACTTTGGGCTCAAGGACTGGGCATGCTACAAAACATGACAATATTATTGAGCCATAGATAGGAGCAGGTTCACTGTCTTATCTCTACCAAGTGGCATCATTGAGCTTATCTCCCCAAGGAAAATCAGTAATGCTGGAGTGAAAACTGGGAGAAACGAGTGAAAGACTTCAGTTAAAATGTGAATTCTTTTTTTTCCCCTGCCAGTGGACTTCGGATATAACCTAAAACAGAGACTGAAAGAAAGGTCTGCCACTTGGTATTGTTGCACGTTTCCACAAGCTTTAACTGGCTTCTGACAAAGCTCCGTGTTGCTAAATAAACTTTATTTTTGCAGGGAGTCATTGTCAAGATAATGACAGATCCCACTGTGAAGCCAGATCTGGTAAAGAGCAATAATGTTGTTTTCTAATTTGGTTTGAAATCTTAACACACTCCCTCACCTTAGCAGGGATACCTAAATGCCACCTATTTGGCGCTGTATGTAATTCTTCGCTATAATGGCAAGCTTGACAATATCTGTGTACTTACCCGGAACAGTAAAAGCCTCCTGTACTTTAATGAAATACGCACAGTGGATTTGAAGATGAACACAGGAGATGCTTGAATGGCTTTTAGACAACTGTAATTCACACCATAAACATAATATAGATTGCAACAGTATATATAAAGGAGCGCTTCAAATACTAGAATTTTGTATTTTGCAATTGGGTCCAATTAATTCCTAACCTAAAGCAATACTGTACCCCAAACTGTAGCATGACCATAACAAATCCGTCATGGAATCAATGAAGGAGATGCAGAAAAGATATTTTAACTACTGAGCGCGGTGCGGCTCTCACGAGCTGAAGCACGTGTGATGGTATTTCATGTAAGGAACCAGGAGAAATGAGAATGTGTAAAGAATGAATCCTCATCCGTATCACTGAGCACGTTTGCTCTTCGCTCTGCTGAAATCAGCCACAATTTGCACCATGGAGCACCTGCTCCTCTGGGCAAAATGAAATTTCTGGATTCCTCCAAATTCCTGCAAAGCAGGACTTTTTGCTGCCAAGTTAATGGGAGTTTTGTCAGTCGTGCTTACTAGACACAATAAATGGATAATAAATAGTGCAGTCTGCGGACAGCAACAGGCTCCGACAATCCATTAACCAACGAGACATGTCACACATTCTAGCTTATTAGTCTCATATCCATAATACATTTTATCAATCTCTCCCTGGCAGGCATTTCCTTAGAACATAGACACAGGTTGGACTTTTCATTTTTCATCCCTCTTCAAAATTTCAGAGTGAAAAAGAGCTGGTAGTGAGCCAGTAGTGAATAATTTGATCCTGTAATTGCACTGGAAATTTTAAATAGTTTTTTTCCCCCTGTTCTTCTGCTTTCTGCCTCATTGTTTTTCTATGCAGAAGCAGCACTGTGCAGGCTGGGGATGAGCAATGAGGAGACAGCCTGGGCAAACACAGTTTTTGTCATTTTTTTTGTTCATGGACCTTGTTTTTTAAAATAAAGCCTTTGCTCACCCTGCCCTGCCCGCTTCCCACTTTGTACAGCTGTTTGCTGAGCAATAATCAACACGGGCTCCTTCCAGCTGAGCACACATTGCTGGTATTTAGGGGTTTTTTTCCTAGTAGGATGGAGCTGGGCTGTTGTGACCATGGCTTGTGCCACAGTGAAGGTCCCTGTGTCCCCACAGCCAGGGTATGCAGTGTCTGGCCAGGCCTGGGGGTCTCTGTGGGGATTCAGCTTCATGACAGAGGAGTTCCCAACAGCCCCAGCTGGAAACTGGTGGGGAAATCACACAGAATGGCTGGGGATGGAGGGGACCTCTGGAGATCATCCAATCCATCCCCTGGCTAAAGTAGGTTCACCTACAGGAGGTTTCACTGGAATGCGTCCAGGCTGGTTTTGAATATCTCCAGAGAAGGAGACTTCACACCCTCTCTGGGCAGCCTGTTCCAGTGCTCCGTCACTCCTCCAGTAAAGAAGAGATCCTCCAGTCCCTTCATTATCTTTAAGACCCTCCACTGGACTCTCTCCAGTTGTTCTTTGTCTTTCTTGATCTGAGGAGCTCAGAACTGGACCCAGAACTGCAGGTGCAGCCTCGCTAGGGGAGAGTAGAGGGGAAAGAACCTCCCATGTCTTGCTGGCCACGCTCTTCTTGTTGCACCCCAGGCTACCGTTGGCCTTCTTGGCCATGAGGGCACATTGCTGGCCCATGGTTAGCTTCTTGTCCAATGGCCTTGCCAGGGCAACTCAGTCTATCCAACACAGCTGCCTGTTTCCAGGCCCTCTGGTGATTTGCCCAGTGCTCATTCAGTGGAACCCCAAACCTTTAGGCACCCTAGGTCCCTCAGAGATTGAGGCATCCAGGGCCCTGCACTCAGTACCACTCTGCTGTCATCATGGAGTTCCCATGCGAGGTCCCACTCTGTCCACAAGGCTAGCTATAGGGCCACTTCTCCCTTGCAGCTCGCACTAGGGATGGTGGAGGCTCAAGACATACTCCACATATTCATGGCACAGCATGATGGTGTCATAGAATCGTTTGGGTTGGAAGGGACCCCAAAGCCCATGCACTGCCACCCCCATGGGCAAGGACACCTCCCACAGACCAGGCTGCTCACAGCCCCATCCAACCTGCCCTTGGACACCTCCTGAGATGGGGCAGCTGCAGCTTCCCTGGTAACCTGTGCCATGGCCTCACCACCCTCATTGTGTGGAATTTCTTCGTAATGTCTAACCTAATCATACCCCTTCCAATCTGAAGCCGTTCCCTCGCGCCCTATCACTCCATGCCCTTGTAAACAGCCCCTCCCCAGTTTTTCTGCAGCCCCTGCAGGTTCTTGAAGCTGCTCTAAGGTCTCCCCAGACTGAACAACCCCAACTCTCTCGCCTGTCCTCATAGCAAAGGTTCCCCAAGCCCTCGCATCATCCTCATAACCTCCCCTGGACCCGTCCCAACAGACTCGAATCCTTATTGAGTCCAGTTCAGGACTCCAGGCCGGGTTTCACTAGGGTGGAGCAGAGGGGCGGGGCCAAATGGGCCGGGACCAATGGGCGGCGGCTCAGGGGGCGGGGCCAATGGGTGGGGACCAACGGGCGGGGCCTCTGGGCGGAGCCACCTAGGCGGGAATAACGGGCGGGGCCCGGGGGGGCGAGGCCAGCGGGCGGGACCAATGGGCGCGCGGCGGGGCGGTGCACACGGAGCCGATCCCCGCGCTCCCGTCCCGCGGCGCGAGGCAGAGCGGAGCCGCGGTCCCGCACAGCCGAGCCCCGGCGGGGAGATGCCGTCCCGCGGGGTGTAGCAGAGCAGCGCCCCGGGAGGATGTCGGCGAGCGGCGCGGCGCTGCTGCTCCTCCTGCTCCGGTCCGCGCTTCTCGGCCACCCGGCGGGCGCGCAGCTGTCCGGGGAAGCCGCCTGCCGCCCGGTCCGAGCCTCCTTCCAGGCGCTGCAGCCCGGAGCCAAGTGGGTGCCCGAGAGCCCCGTGCCAGGTGAGACCCCGCGGAGGCGCCCGGTTGCTCGTCCCGAGCGGGGCTGTTTCTCGAAAGCGGCTCCGGGCGAACTCCCCGGTGCTCCCAGGGGTTAGTGGGGATGCTGGGGAGCCCGGTGGGGGCTGCGGTGCCCCCGGGGCGGGGATGTTGGGGAGCCCGCGGGGCGGGGATGTTGGGGAGCCCGGAGGGATGCTGGGGAGCCCGGTGGGGGCTGCGGTGCCCGCGGGGCGGGGATGCTGGGGAGCCCGGGGGGATGCTGGGGAGCCGGGCGAGGTGCGGCTCTGCTCTGGTACCCCCTCCCGCACGCGAGGATCCCGCTCTCAACCCGTACGCTTCGTCCCTCTTTAAAAACCTAAGTGAAATAATAGAGCCCCGTGCCTTTTTAAAGCGCCTTTGGCAGCTTTTTGGGAAGCAGGGGCCGCTGGCCCCTCCGCGGGGGCGGCTGCGTGTGCACAAACGCGGAGGTTCTGGTCTCGGTGCTGCGGAGCCGCCCGGGGGCTTGGGCGCTGTCGGTGTTGGGTTAAATCGCAGCGGAGGATCCTCCATCCGCGAACAGCTCGCGGTCCAAGTGTGAAAAGGGAGAGGGAACCAGCAGACGCGACAGGCAGGGGAGATGCAGCGAGAGGCGTCGCCGAGGGCGATTTTAATAACGATGCGTTGAGTTTCATTTCTTGCTTTCAGTGTTAACCCAGGGCAGAAACACCGGGGTCCCTCCAGCAATGAAATGTGGCCGTGCAGGAGGGGAAGGGGGCAAAAGGGGTGCCTAGGGCTGGGACTGCGAGGGTTTTGTGTCTCCCCAGCGCGAATCCCGAATCCTTCGGTCTGCAGCGATGTCTCACCTTACTGGGAGCTGTTGGATCTAGGGCGAGAGTTTAGATTCACCTCCTGCTCAGACGGTACCTCCCTTGTCTCTCCCTTATCTTTACACCCCTTTCCTTTGGCTTTTTCACTTAACGCTCCTTTCAGAGGAGCTGCAGGAGCAGTGTCTCTTCTCTATCCCACACAGCCTTGGTCCTCTGGTCGGTACAGAGGTAGCACTGGGAGCACTTTGCAATTAAATGCCTGAATGGAGAGTTACAGGGAGGGGAAAGAGCTGTTATCACTGTAAAGACAACAAATTCTGCTGCCTGCCATGAAATAAATGTCTTTGGAACTTTCTTGGAGTGTTTTTTTCCCAGGGAGAGGTGCTGGAGGGGCAGGCAGCTGGGGGTCTTCCGTTGGGTCCCTGCAGGCGTGAGAGGCTGCTGGGGCTTCCACATCAGTCGGTCCTTTCTCTGGTGTTCTCCATCCTAATCTGGGCTGTGATTGGAGTGGTGCCTTTCACGGAGCATCTTCCTTTCCCAGCAGGTTGCTGGAGTTGCTCAGTTGTGCTCTTGCTCCTCAGGGAGCCCCAGCTGCATCCCTGATTTTCAGGAGAGCAGGAGCCCTTTGCCTCTCTGCAGAGCCTGTGGGTAGCTGGATCAATATCTCCTAACAGGGCTGGCGCTTCGAGGGAATGCTTCCAGCTTGTTATGATGATAAAGTTCCCACATATCAAATCGAAAGTGGATTTTACATTTGCCTAAGTACATAAACTTGATCATAATTAAAGCAATGACTGCTTGCTTATACCTTGGATCTGGCCCATCTTGCATGACTCTGTGTAGTAATTACACTTCAGAGCACTCGCTTCTTCTAGTAGCAGCTGCATAAATCTCTGTAATAGGCGAGCATCACTCAAGGACTGTTTTTCCAGGCTTCTGTTTATTGCTTTTCTTCCTTTTGTACATCTGTCAATTAAAAAAAGTTCGGTAGTTCCCAGCCACAAATCACCACGAATCAATTCTGAGAATTTTTGCCTATAGATCATATCACCCTGGAGAAACTGAGGGTTTAAATAACTTATTTAAAATGTGGGGGTTTTTTTGACCAGAAAAGAATTACTTCTGCCAAGCCACATTTTGCATTATGAGCAGTTGTGGCTGAAGGCAGAAATAGAGAAAATGCTGCTGAGTTGCAACACAAGCAACTGAAATGTCCCAGGGCTCCGTTTTACTGGATCAGTGGCGTGTGTGCTGGGGGGACATCAGCACAGTGCTCCCTGTAGAGGAGCCCAGCTGCATATGGCTCATACTTTTAATTACAAAAACCCCCCAAACCCAAAATTTAAAAAATAGAAGGAAAATGACAATTATGATAAATGTGAGGGGAGTGTCGTGCTGTTTCATGAGTGGTATTAATGTTCTTGGATTCATTCTAGCAGAAGGTGTGCATCAGGCAATGTGTAGACACTTGGTCTCCTCCAGTCCTGCAGCCTGGGGACTAGGTTTTGCAGCTCTGGAGCTTTGGCAGGCTCAGAGGTGGGGAGCAGCATGACCACTGTCAGCTGTGGCTGTTTGGAGGGGTGGGAGGGTATAATTGATGCCAGCAGGTCCGCTCGAGCTAGATGAGAAGCTTGGTGCTGGAGAGGAGTGAAAGCAAGGTGATGAGAGAGTGCTTTTCATGGGCTTTTCTGAAGTTGAGGCTTAGTGGCAGCTCGTGAACCAGCCTGTGGTTCTGCACTGGGTGAACTTCCTCAGCCGCTCACGTTCATTAATAATCAAATTCTCTTTTTCTTATATCACCTGTCTTGGTTTTCTTCTTTCTTTTGTGTTTTCCCTGCATAATTTCTCATGTATGAACAGTAATTTCAATTTCCGTTTTTCCCGGTCTGTTTTTCTCTCCTCTTTGCCATTTGGATTTCTTTGTGTTTGTGGTGACATCCCAGATAATTGGGCTGGTGCATGTGGGTAGGGGGGAAGGGGCAAGCTGTCACCTTGCTCAGGTGAGGAGAGGGGATGGGTGTCACTGCCCTGGGCTGTAAGAAGGCTGAGGAATATTTATCTTGACAGATATATTTGCTGGCAGGTCTGTTTTCCTCCTCCCACGGCAGAATGCAGTTTCCAGCTTTTTGTTCATTCTCTTTGATGGAAGCAAATATAGATTCACCCTAAGAAAATAGAGATTAACCTTTTGCTTTTGGAGGTGAGATGTAAAGCTTTAAAACTGGCTGACTGAGCGTGTCAAGCTTTCTTCTCTCTTTTCTTTTTGACAGCTGGTATGTGCCAATGTACAATTTAAAAAATAAAACTCCCAATTCTTGCTGCTGGACTCAATGCACCTTTGCTCACTAGCTGATTCTCTTTGTACTCCTTTTTTATTCTGTTTTCCTGAGTGGGATTAATGATACTCCTCCCTGTGCAGCCTTTCTCTGGCTTAGCATGGTGGTTTAAGATCTTAGTTTACTAGATAATTGAGTTTTCTGTTCTTAATTATTTCAAGGCCTGCAAGTAGCTCTCTTGATAGTTAAGAGAGCAGGAGCAGAACCCTAAAATTTAGTAACATCCCCAGGCAGTGGTTTTATAGTGAGTTCGTTAATTTTATTTTTTTTTCTTGGGAGTTAATTTTAACAACATCCTGAACAATGGTCTCCCCAGTCTTTGAAATGACTGTAAAGTGGATGTGTGAGTGTAATAAATGTGGATGGTCAGTGGGTGCCCACAAATTAACTCCATATTTTAGATAACAGTATTGTTGATACATTTGTACGTTTGTTAGAAGGAAACTCTTACTCTGTAACATCTATTTTCTCCATAACTTCCTCTTATAAAAGATGTGATGTTACAGAGCATTATATTTGCGTGCAATCATTACAAGAGTTGGGGAGGAATGCAGAGTCAAATGGCCTTGTGAAACAAGATGGAAGAGAAAAGAAAGGATAATTAAGAAGTAATGAATATCCCATGTACGCCCCTACTGTTCCAACTTTTAATCATCTATTGAACGAGGTTGGTTTATAATTTATATCTCTTTAATTAGATTTTTGAAAAGATGGGCACCTTAACCTGGGTTTTGAATGGCTACATTTCCTTTTCCCACTGAATGCTGAGCATGAAAAGCCAGTGACAGATGCAGGACCCCCTCATCTCATAACTTAAAAGAAGGTTTTAATGAAAAGAGAGTAATAGTATTGAAATAGCTGGGGGAAAGCACGTAAAGGTTGAATCACCGCTTTTATCTGTTTAAAGCATGATGCTGACTGCGAAACAATTGGGGAAAGAAAATTACCCATAAAAATGCTGCTGCTTTGTGTTAATGTTAACAAACTGGTGAGCTAAGAGCGTGGGACAAAGCTTAGTGACATTTCCAGACCGCAGAAAGTGAAGGGTTGTGCCGTGTGGGGCAGCAGAGCGGGGAGGAGGCTGCAGGAATGTTGCATTAAGCAGGAATGGGTTCTTACTTTACCCCCCTGGGGTAAATTTAGGGGGAATGTTAATCTGATTTAAGCTGCCATTGGATCTGGGTGGGCAGGCTTGCACGCCCCAGTGGAAAGCAGGCTTGTCTGTCTGTGTCTGATGATGGAGCCGGAGCTATCCTGGGATACTTAAAATCAAAATCCAGTCCCTCAGCCTTATGAAGGAGTTCACAACTGTCTGCAGATGATCTCAAGGTTTTTTTTTTTTCGACATTTAATCCACTGAAATTATTTTCACTTCGGCTGTACTAACCACCTATCTGTGGGAATAATTGTACATCAAAGTCAAACTTAATGCTTTAAATTCGCTGCTATCCCATCTTCAGCAAAAAATTCCCCGTGTCAGAATAAGGAAGAGGCAGTGCTGCTGAAATGACTGCAGCTGTAGAGATTGGTTCTGTCAGCTAGGAGCATACGCAAAATTACTGGAGCATTTACACCACTGTTCCCCAAGATGGCATAGATGGCACAGCGCTCTGAGGGTGCCTGTGGAAGGGACTGTATCCAGCTCCTTCTTCCCCATGGGAGTTGGGTTTTGGGAGCTCATGCTCCCCTGCTTAGCAGTAATTTTGCAAAGACAGGTATCCGGACATCCAAACACAATTTAATCCAACTATTGGAGTAATTTGTGGGATGCTTTCTTTTTGAAGATGAATTTGTAATGATTTATAGCAAAAGGAGGAAGTTGTTTGCAAGGGCTGGGACTGGCATTTTGAGGTGTAATGGCTTGAAACTGTAAGAAAAAGGGGGGGGGTAGGTTAGGAGATAAATAAGGGTTTTAACAGTAAGGACCATTAGGCAGCAGACTGGGCTTTGCTGTCTCAAGTGAGAGCCACCACTGGGGGTGTTTGTGTTGGATAAAATGCTTAGAGAGGGTGGATTGGGAGGCAGGGGTAGGATTTGATGACTCACAGGACCTTTTCCACTGCATTTATGAAGCCACAAATGTGCAGCAGTTTAATTCATGCTAATGTCTGATCTGTAGGCTTGTGGTGTGTTTCCAGGTGTTCACGTCTCTGCGTTGACCGAGGTTCTGGAACGCGCACTGTTTGCACAGCTCCTAGAAATTGGGGTGCGAGATCTGGGTGTCTCGGTGCTGCAGCATGAGCGCAGAAGTGTGTCCTCCAAGCAGTGGCATGAATAAACCTTAGACATTTGCGGATCAAGAAGTGCTCTCCCTGTTTTATTGGTATCTGCTGGGGTCAGAGGGGTGAGTTAGTGGCTCCTGAGGGGCTGAAGTCCTGGGCATCAAAACCTCCTTCCCTTATTATTGGGATGTATGTGGGGGACTGTTTGAGTCTGCTCGCCATCTGGATGGGAATCCCATCTACAGAGAATAGCTGGTGGACGGGAGTCAGGCCCTTGTTCCCTGCTCTTCTGTAGCAACGCTCTGTCCCGGGAAGGACCTTGTCCCTGCTGGCTGATAAGAGCCTGTCCTGCTTGTATTGACCTGTTGCATTTAACGTGACATTTCTGGTCATTTGTGTTAGTTTGCTATCCCTGTAAAACATTTTAAGCTGTCAGAGTTAATTCCCAGGCTCTTTCCTCCTCCTCCATGATTGCTTTGCTACAGCATTTGTCTGTCTTTTTACTTACTTCACAAAAAATAAAAATCCATTTAAGGGGACAAATTGGCTTAATTGCTGAAAAGAAGGATGGGAGGTGAGTAGGTGACCTTGCTGCTTCCTACTGCTGGCTTTAACTTGAAAAGATCTCTTAATTGCCAACTCTTACATTTTCTATATTGGTATTTCCATTAATTGTGGAAGGCTCTTTTTTAAAATTTGAAATGTGTCCTAATATAATAAATGTAGGGGGAAATTAGCTTTGTATTAACAAGAAATTTATAGCTGTAGTGCAGTGTTAAAGGGACCATGCTAAGCCTTCTTGCGGTGTAAATTGACTTGGATTTGACTTTAAAAAACCTCTTTAACTTGCTGTTATATAACTGCTTCTCTCATTAAGGCAGTGTCCCGCTGTTACGTGCTTTTATGGTCCCTGTTATTTTTTTTCAATGAATTAAATACTTGGTGCTGTGCTCCTGTGGGGTGGGTCAAGTCACGAACTGCTGAAACTGGATTTTTAGATGGCAGTGGTACTGTCTCTTTGTTGGAGGACCCGATGAAAGAATTTTTCCTGCGCATCCCACTTTGTAGAAGGGAAGCTGAGGCATCAGGTAGCGTTGGAGGGTGTTGAGGGTCCAGCATTGGGCTTGTGCCTCTTTCTCCCCCATCGCCGTATGTTGTTTTGCAGCAATGGAAGAGCTTGCATTGCTTAAAGTTCGTTTTTGCATGTGAAATGCAGATGAAGTGTTTCATGGTTTTCCCAGGCTGTGCCAGGAGAAGGGATGGGGCTGGAGGGGGAAGGTTTCTGCTGTCACTTCTCCCTAGCCCTGATAGCTGTTTTTTCCCTCACTGGTGAGCGTGACTGTTCTACAGAAGGCACACGATTGAACTCGCATTAATATTAATCCTGCTCTTCTAGAGTACTCTTACAATAGTGACTTTTGACAATTCCTAGTAATTAGTGAGAGAGTGGATGTGTTAAAAGACTCTTAAGAAGGAGAGGAGAGGGGAGCCTGGAGAGGTGCATAATCCTTCCAGAGCAAAGATTGAAAGTACCGAACTTGTTTTTACTGAGGGGAAAAAAAGCTCTAGCAAACAGGAATGCAGAGCGAGGGCTGAGGGGTGCGTGGAGCTTTCATCCTTGTCTGGACTGTTGGTCGCTGGCTTGAGGACTGCTTCCAGATCCTGGTTCTGGGCAGTGCTGAGGCTAACCAGGAGCTGCTCCTGCTCTGGCATGCTGGTGGCATGCGGTTTGGGTGGCAGACACTAAAATGGAAGCTTCGCTCTGCTGTCTGGCCCTGGATAGCTGTTTTCGATAGAGTTGTTGCTTACTGTTTGAGTTTCTAACAACAGCATTATATTAGATGTGTTTTGCATGATGATGGCTATTTGCTTTGATATGAGCTTGTTGCGCTGCTTGTGTTTGCAGGGCCACGGTTTGCTCTTGAAGGTTGATTGAGAACAAGACTTCTTTGTTGCTGCCACTTCCAGCTCTTCTGTTCTGTATTCTCCTGTTGTCAGTACCCAAAAGATTAATATGTTTTCTTTCTAGATTTCATTTATCACCTTTTAGCTAACAACATTCTTCCTTACATGAAAGGTAACTGTGTCTCCTGCCTCCAGGAGTGGGAGCTTTGGGAATGTGAAAAGCTGAAGTTTAGCATTACTGATCAGTGCTTTGAGTTGCAGCTTGCGATGCTGGAGGAAGCGATGCTCCTCTAGCCTTTGTAGCCTGGCTTCTGTACCACTCTGGTGCCTGACTGCTGCTGGAAGACCACTTGCTTTTTGCAGCATGGTAGGACTTGCACAAGTCAAGTGATGGACCTTGGGTTTTACCTGTTGTGACAGAGGAAGGATGGGAGGATGAAATCGGTGGTGGATGTTCAGGAGATGTGTGTAATTTAGAAGTCTGCACTAAAGAAAAACCAAGGTAGTACATCATTATTGTTGTGCATTCCTATTGTTATGGCTCTGGATACAAAAGAAGGGAGTATTTGTTTTAAGCTAGTTGTAAGTCTTCTGCAAATTACGAGTATATCCTATGCGCTGAGCTACCTGCATTGCTGTAATCATCGTAGATCCACAGGTTCACATTCAGGCTACTTTTTCCATCTCCCACTCTCTCTCTTCTGGCTGCCTGCACCTCCTTACTGGTGTTCAGGTAGGAGACAGCAGGGCAGTGCTCTGTATCACTCTGCTTGGTACCAGCACATCAGTGGATGGAGCGTGTGGGAGGTAAAGCAAGCAGCGTGCTGGCAGGTGTGTGTAGCAAGCTCTCAGGGCTATTGCTCAGCAATCCTGGCTCTGCCTTATCAGTTTTCTCCTTTGGCTGAGCTGCTTGCTCAGGACGAATTCTAGAAATGTCATCAATTTGCCCAAATATTAATTGCAGTTACACGATACCATTGTATGGAGTTGGCTTTCTCTCCACTTCCAGCAATTACACCTCCTAATGCAGGTTTTCTGCCCTTCTCGTGTCCCTCTCCAGGGTCCGATCTGCAAGTATGTGTCCCGAAGGGCTCCACGTGCTGCTCGAGGAAGATGGAGGAGAAGTACCAGGCAATGGCGCGGCTGAACATGGAGCAGCTCCTGCAGTCTGCCAGCATGGAGCTCAAGTTTCTAGTCATCCAGAACGCTGCCGTCTTCCAAGGTGAGTGCTGGGGCATGGTCCAGGCACGTGGTGGGAGGAGGCGGCGCTGCTTCTGCTCAGCATCTGGCAATCTGAAGTGCAGGTGGCTGGAAGCTTTCTGTTCATTTGTTTTTGTATGTGTGTAAGTATGATATATGCTTATTTATGATAAATAATACACCTGACCTGGTAAATGACTGTGCTGCAGGGCTTGTACTAAATACTTCTGTAGCTGAAGCAGCAAATGTAAATTTATAAACTGAACCTCTTCAAGTGCACATTTAAAAATAAATGAAAACTCAGTTCTCTGAGAATTAAGCTATCTGTGTAAGTGCAATCTTGTCTGATTCTGCCAGTCCCAAGAACCAGGTTGCTCTAGTGTCACCTGGTTGTCATCCCAGTGTAATGCTTGGCAAGCATCTGACTGAAGTGTGTGTATTGATGATTTTTACCCAGTGCAAAACAAAGTTGGTTCCTCCATGTAAAGGTGGGTTGAGGTTATCTCATCCCCAAGTGCAGTCCCTGGTGCTTGCCATGGAATATCTGATTTCTTGGTAAGATGATGCTCCAATGTGTGATTGTAGATTTTTTTTTTTTTAAATGACAATGTCATGTATTATCTTTTTAGTCAAACTGATCTGTGACGAATACTTTTTACTGTGGATACACACTAGTTTGTCACTTAAATCTGTCATCATTTCTTTTAGGGCCTTCACACAAGGAAAACTTTATTCTATCCATGGTTAATATGTGGTGAAATGATTGCTTCTTTGTTGAGTGTTTTCCTAGTGAGGTTCTGTTATTCTGTATTAATGGCATTTTTGCCTTTATTTAAAAAAGAAGGCATGAGCAATCAAGCTTTCTTTTTCCCCCCTTCATGCTAATATTTTTGCAGAATGGATTTATTTTGTTCATGCCTCACTAAAAGCAGGAGCTGAAACCTTTTCAAACCTGTGGGATTGTGGCAAAGCTCTGTTCTGTTCTGCAACTGACCGATGAAGTCTAATGTGTTGCTTTTTCAATGTAAGATCAAATAAATTGCTGAGGAGGTAACTGTGTATTTTTTTCCCAATGCTTCTTAATGCAGTGACCATTAAGTTCCAATTCTGCTAAACAGAATGGAGTAAAACTGATGGGAGATTGGATTCCTAGGCATTGGAAACAAGGACTGCTTTCAGAAGTGGTGAATAACTTAATGAGAATACAAAGCATCTACCTCCTCTCCTACCCTTTGGTTGCTACATTAGAGGTTTTCGTGTGTGGGAATGACACCCCGTGTTACTGCACATTGTAGAGTTGGGTGCTCTAGCTCTGACCTTTATGTCTTTTGGAGACAGCTGAATCCCTTGCTCTGATTTTTGTATTTCCCTTTTTTTAAAAAATTTTTCTGTTGTGATTTCTGTCCTGGTCATGAGAAACCTTTGTCTGTGCAGGGGTTTTGGAGCTGATGTTGCTCTGAAAACTCTTTGTGCACAGAATTGCCATTCTTGGTGGTGGGGATGACAAACGTTTAATTGAAGAACTGCTGTTCCCTCTGCTTATAAAAGATAATCATTAACATTAAAGATCTTCTGCAATCCTAATTTAGAAGAGGAATTCCTAGCTGGAACCATTGAGGAGACACTTTAATTACCTTGTATAAAGTGTTTTTGGACTTGGAAAGACAATTCATTAGACTTTGAAAATTGTGTACTTTTATCTTTAAATTTAGTCTCAAAGGCTGTAGAGCACTTTTTCTAGTAGATCTCTCTTTTGATTGCTGCTCATTCATGAGTATTTTGATGGCTGCAGTGCCAGCGGCTCTCCCAGCTGCAGAAATTGTGCCTTCACCCAACACAGAGCAGCCTGATTTCATGTTTCTTGGCACTGCTCTTGGGTGGGGGATGATCTTCTGTCTCCAGACATGGCTAAGGGAGCTGGCGCTGGGGTGTAATATCTCAAATCAAACCTGGACGATGTCCTGTTTGCTTTCTCTATTACTAAGTTATATGTTATGACCAGGGGTGTGCCTGGAGCTGTGCAGGTTGTGCTCAGCTACCGGGGGATGCTGGAGTGGTCCCTCTAGCTCTGACCTTTCTCCTGCGGGTCCTGCTCCTGCGTGGTGGCTCTGTTCAAAGCTAGGGACAGATGCCCAATGGCTTCAGGAATTGGGACCATAAGAGTGGAATAGCTCAAAGCAATATCAGCTTCCACGGGTGTGTGGTGGCAGGTGAGAGAGCAGTTCATGTGTGTCTTGGAGTGGGTTGGACCCTAGCATCTGCTGGGGATCTTGCTCAGAGGATGGGTAATTGCAGTGTTGCTGCAGAGCCAAGGTGGCATGTTGGTATGGAAACGTATCTGAACCACTCATATGAAAAACATAAACGTGAAATCCTTCAGAGCTGATTTTAATATTTTTAGCCTAGCATCTAAAGGTACTGCTAATCTGACAAACAAAATCTCACCCAGATGTTATTATTTTGCACCAAATTTAATTTCTTCCTGCTGAAGCTAGAGCAGCATCTCTGCTGATAAAGATCAAGGGAAATTGCCTGGCATTTACAGAAAATCTCATCCAGGCCTATCTGTTACAATGTTCACTTAGCAAAGTTTATTAGATTATTAGTTTTAGACCCTTGGGCTTTTCTTTATTGCAGTTAAGGAAAAAAACTAACCAAAAAAATCCCTCCTTCCCTGAATTTAAATGGTACAATTAGCTCCTGGTCTTATCTCAAAGGCATTTTTTAAAATTATGATGATGATTTAAGTAGTGATTTAATCCTTCGGAAACTTGCTGCGTTTGACAAAGTTCAAATGGATTGTAGCTGCCTCGACTGCTGTTAAATCTTACTTCAGGATTTCTTTGAGGGCAGATTTTTTCGCTTTCACGCAGCGTATCTGTGCTGTTACCTGCCTCTGTGTGCACCTTCTGGTTCAGGTTCTCAGCTGATGGTAGCTCTATTGTGTATCATGAAGCCAGACTGAAGCACTTTGCCTTGGAACTTGCTCATTTGTCTTTTGACAAGTGACGTGTTGTATTTTTCTGAGATTCTCATCCAGACTAAGATCAGTTAGTGCACCTAACCTGCTGTGGCGAGTGCTGAGAGCCCTGCATGTAGTTCATTTCTTCCCTTTCTTTCTCCTGGTTTTAGATGCTGTCTTTTTGGTTGTGGGGTTTCTAGCCCTGCCACCACCTAATCTTTTTCTATTAAAACAACAAGAAGCCCACAACAAATCCTACTCATTTCCTAAATATTAAATCTGAATCTGAATAGCTCAGGTTTGTGAAAGGTAAACTTGAACAGGAAAATACCAGGGTGTTTCTTGTTTTTTTTCCCCACTTCTTCCTCCCACTGAAGAACTCTGTTTGCTGGGGTTGGGTTTTGTGTTTGTGTTCATCAGTCTGATGCCTCCTGCTTCCTAAGTTTGGGATTTTGCTTTTGAGTGATCACTCAATTTTTTGTCCTGCGTATTGACTCTGTTGCACTATGGATAACAATTAAAGCTTGAACAGCTGCTCAGATGCGGCATTCATGGCACACTCCTAGTTTTTTTGTCTAAGGGAAAATATGCTTTTTAAAGAGTGGAAAGACTGCATCATAATTAAGCACAGAAAGACCCTCCAAGGGGAGGTGCATCTGCACCCATTGCTTTGCATAGGATTTGCTAGTATCCTTCCCCCTCCAGCAAATACGAAGCATGGGAAAAGGCGAGCTGACTACTAGAGGCTGCTTCTGCAGGAGTAATTCAGTGTGGTCCTGGAGAAAGTTGCTTTCATCAAGTGTTTGCTCAATTAAGCGATTGGCAGGATCTCGTGCTGCCCTTCTGCATCCTCCCCTGGACTGACCTCTCTTAGCACAGTGCAAGCACCAGGCTGGTGGAGCATGAGGAGGCTGAGGGGAGACCTCATTGCTCTCTATANTGATCCAGTGGGTCTCTTCCAACCTGATTGTTCTATGATTCTGTGTTGGTGGCTGTTCTGTGTTCTCCTGGCAGGGATGGTGAGATGGCTGGAGCCAGCAGCATAGCAGTGACAAATCTTGAGATACACCATAGGCTTGTTTCTGACCCTGAATCTAGCCACCCTGCTGCAGGGCTTGCTTCCACTCAATTCCCAGATAGCTCTTGTTGGGTTGCAGAACTGTTGAGGTTCTGTTGGGAATGTGGGGGATGCTGGGGAGGCAGGAGTACAATTACTTTAACTGGAAAATTGTCTGGGATGCTGCAGTTGAATTCCCCCTTGGTGAAAGCCTGTAGTCTTAAATTAAGACCCGATCTGTTCCCTCTCAAAGGCAATAGCTTTTAACCTTTTGCAAATGGCAGCTGGAAGACGAAAGGAGCTCTGGTGGGAACCTAAGAGGAGCTCACAGGGGTTATAGAGGCTTCAGGGGCATTTGGGATGTGTGTTTCAGAGTAGTTTCCAGGAAGACTCTGAGAAATCAACTTGGATAAACCTGTTTGTACATGTATGATATTCTTATATTTGTGGGAAAATCCTGTTTTTTTCACCTCTCTGGAGCTGAGCCCTCAGTTCTACTGGCAGAACAAGCAGCGTGGGGAGGATGTCAGTTCATCCCCCCTTGCATGCTGTGGTAGGATAAAGGCAGAGTTGTAACTCTTAGTCCTACCAGCCAGCTCAGAAGGCTGTAAAAGCTACATTAGGCATAAATGCAGCCATTTTGGTTGTTTATAGTTATTTACACTATCCATTCATATCTGTCAGTAATGAAGGCGGTTGTGACATTGCAAGCTTCTATCAATCAGGTTATCTTTAATCAGTTTAGAGGCATCTAAGCCACAAATATATCAAATAGCCAATCCTAATGTTGGAGTCCTCTAAAGTATGACTGAATTATTTATTTTGTTATGATGAAAATGTCTGGGCTTTATTGGGTTTTCTTTGAAGAACTTGATTCTGCTTGAAGTCTGGAAGATAAAAGATCAGCGATTGTCTCTCCAAGTTCCTTATTCTGAATCCTTCAAGGCTTTTCATTTTTCACAAGCCGCTGTTACTACTTTAGAGTCAAGGTGAGGGAGTTGAGATTTCTTTTATTCTGTTAAAAAGGCTTAAGTGTATAAATACTTTTATCTTTACTAATTATGCCTTGCACGGGTAAATCCAAGATGCGTCAATTAGGTGAGAAGAGATGGGCTGCACATTAATCACTGAGAAGGGTCCACTGATACTAGTGCTGCCCAGTGGAACTCCTGTCTTATTGTTTGGAATAGCTTAATACTCCAGTGTCTTTAAGCAAATTAAGTCTGTTAATGCAGGAGAGTCTGCCAGGTATCGGCAGCTGGGAGAGCCTTGGTTGACATGTGCTTCCTGAGGGACTTTGGCTTTGGCTGTGCTGCAGACCCCTGTTGCCTACAGGGAAAGAGAAAGCGATACAGAGCGAGTGGGAGAAGTCTCCAGCTTGAGAAGTTAATTATTGTTTCTTAATATGTAAAGAAGTGGAGGTGAGAGGTGCTTGGAGTCGGGAGGTCTCAGAATTAAACTGTCTCTGCAGAGGGGAGACATACCCTGGGGACCAGCAGAGCCAGAGACATGGTGCGTGCTTGGGTTTGGATGTTTACCAGTGTGCAGGCTTCTTGTACAACTGTTCTATGCTGCAGAAAAGTGATTATGGTTACCTGAATAAATGCTAAAAAATAAAAATCTACTTAGCAGTAGTCAACTGTGATATGTGTGGGGCGGTCAGCCTAACAGCTGCAGGTGTGTTGTGGAAAGTGCATGTGAATATGTGAACTCTTGCTTGTGGGTCTGTAAAATATTACATTGACATTTTAGAGTGAATTCATTTTTGGAAGAGGATATTAAAAATCTGACTAGTCTTTGCAAGTAAATAAGCACCACAAGTCTCTATATCATCTTATAGTTCCTGTGCCTAATTAGTTCTCTGCTAACCAAGGTCTTGCAGCATCATCTGATGCACCTGTCTCCACAGTGGCAGCTCTTCTCTCTCAAAGCTTCTTGTTTTGTTGTTGTTTATTGTTTTTTCTAATGTGTATTTAAAATAGGAATTGTCTTACTGGGTCAATTCAGGCCAATACTCTGCCTTTGGCAGTGGTTCTTGCCAGATGCTTTGGATGCACAAAGTTTGTAGTGGAAAAACTATGTCAATATATTTCCCAGGTTGAGAAGGATGTTCTAAACTGATGATTACAGGTAGGTAGAAAGAGCTGTCTGCATAATGAGAAATCTCCAGTTGTCAGAATTGGTCTAGGGAGGTGATGTTTCCTTTCAAATAACCAGAACTTATTGTTCATAAATCACAGTTAATCTGTTTATTACACTAGCACGCGAAGCTGGAAGTCTGGAGTGTGCTATAATGCTTAACATTAGGAGCAGAGCTGTAATAGTAGCAGCAGTTTCAAATGATTTGAAATTGGGGGATCAGCAAAATGCAGGAGTTTGTGGAGGCTCTGGGCATTAAAAGTGACTGCTGAGGATTGATGAGTTTCTTTAACAAATTGTAAAATCCATCATGCAGGAGTTAGGGCATGAAACTGCCCTCCTGAGCCGCATAAACCATGGATTTGGAAGTACTGCATGACAGAGTACGCTACCAGGAATGGAGATTTTGAAAGATGTTTGGTTTTGCTTTTTTCTTCCTCTTGCTGCCTGGAGTTTAAATGCCAGCGCGGCACTGGCACGCAGCAGACTGGGTGTGCCGGATGGGCTCCCAGGTGGGACCCTTTTGTTATTCCTCATGGTGCTGAGCCTGAGATGTGGGGCTCTTCTCCTGACTCCCTCTCTTCTGCTATACCAGAAAGGTTGGGCTTTGCATTTTCTTCTGAAATCTCAGTGCATCTTGGACAGCTTTGCATAGCTTTGTGTGCAGCTGATGAAAGGATTTACATGCCTCTTTGGGATTCCTCCATGCAGCCAAGAGCTTGTTGGCTTTTGCTGTTTCCCTGCATCCCCACACAAGCTCTGCGGTATAAATCTGCACCAGAGTGTGTCTCAATTTCCCATCTCCATTTGGAGAAGGTCTTACTGGGGTCCCCGTGTTGGGCATCCATAGACTGATTGCTGCAAGAAGGCTCTGAAGGTCTGGGAGGCAGCAGTAATTCCTTGGCACGTCTGTGGAGGAGTGGAGTGTGTGTGGCAGGAGATGTTGCCTGCCCAGTGGTTCCTGCTTTGGGGGCCTTTGTGGCTTGAAGGGTGAAGCTGTGGGGAGTTGCTTGTGATTGAGCTCCTTTCCCTGTGTCCTGCTTCTTTCTTTTTTTTTTTTCCCTGCAAGTTAAATACTGCTGACGCCCTTCCCCTCATGGGTGAAATGAGGCTTGGAGGTTAATAGGGGGCTTTTTGTAACTGCCTACATGCTGCTTCAGCAGTTTTTAAATATTGTTTTGTGCTTGGACTTAATGGTCCCCAATTCTATGTGAAGTGCCTCCTGCCTTTGGCTGCTGGGGTACAGTCCTCTGCCAGCTCTGCTGCTGCTTTTCTTTTTTTTCCTGGGGCTGCTCCTGGGGTAGGGCCATGGCAGATGCTTCACTCGCATCCTCCTGTGTCCGTGGTGCTCTACCTCCATAAATCTGGACTTTTTGGATGGGGGGTGGGAAGTGTCTGAACTGTGCAGGGGCATTGGTGCCTTGTTTAGATGCCTGCAGTATCTCCTGTGGTGCATCCCTGCCTGAGTCCCTGCACTGTTTAGCATGATCGTGCTGCCTCTCCCTCATCTACTCTGAACCTGTACTGGTTAAACATGATCCTTTCCCTACTTTCCCCATCAGAGCATGAATTGCAAGATCTCCTGTGCTCCTTTGAGTCTTCTGCCTCTACAAGTGGGCTGTTTTCTGTAATTACCTTTTGAACTACAAGTTAGTCTTTTGATAGTTCAAGTACTGATATTCTTACAATGCCTCATAATGCTATAAAGCAGTCAAATTGCCTCTTTCTAGCTGGCAATAGGATGATATAAATGTCATGTTACTCTTGAATGTGGTATTTCTAGAACTGATTGCTGCTGTTGTATTTTTTTTTTCTTTTGTAATTCCAATACAGACGTGAACACAGTTGCATCTTCCATCTCTTGACTGAGAGAATCATTGAGAAGCATTTAAAATGCAAACAAGAACTGGTTTCCATTTGCTGGGGAAGAGAGAAGCCAGCACCCAGCAATAAAGGCAGGGACTGCCTCTGTAAAGAAAACATTTTGCTAGATTGTCATCTACTTTACTTTTAAAGCAGCAATAAGATATAGCGATAAAATGGCCAATGGTGCATTTCATCTGAGGGAAATGAACTCTTGCTGAGCCAATTAAACTGTCAATATGCTGTGGTTTCACGTTCCCTCGAGCAGACTGGGTCACCTCAGGTGTGTTACTCACTCTGACTTCACCACTGATGTGAAATCAATGTTAGCAGTTTATAATCTTTCATTTTACTGTGAAAGTATATTAATCTGTGAAAACCACCACTCAAGTAGTGAAGGCATGTGAGATCTTTCCACATGCATGTGTGCAGATGGTGGTGTCCCTTGGGTCGTGGTACATGGAAGCCTGTGTAGCTTTTGGCTGTGATGGAGGTATTGACAATCCAGTTATCAAACTTGGGGCTTTATTCTTAAAATGTTCTAAAATCATAGGAGGACGTTGCTATGGGCGACATGTTGCTTCCTGCATTGATGATGTTTCTCTGAGGTAGGTTTTGTTCTGGAACTTTGCGGATCTTCTGTAGCTTTATGGGTTGTTGGTGGATACTTAATGCAGCTTGGAGAGGTGGTGTCCTTGTGGTGGCCACTTTCTATGCTCTACCAAGCAGAATGTGCCAAGAGCTCTGGTTTTCTCTGCTGCCTTATGGTTTCAGGCATCAAGAGTGAGTTCCTACATAGTGTTTATTTACAAGAGTAGTGAACTGAGGTGTATTTTAAACATCTCATCTTTCTCTTAGAATGAAATCTCAGCTTCAGGAGCTTTGAGTGTCGGAGAATGGTCGTGTTGTTGCATAGTGGCTGTATCTCCACACAGCAAGAGAGGACCTATGTCCTGTCCTCTACAAATAATGTGGAGTTTTGGAATTGCTGGAGGAGTTTACAGCCCTGTTTTTGCCATGTAGTGAGTTTGATGGGCCTGTCATGGAGTTTCTCCACCCAGTTCAGCTGTGACCACGATGAGTGAAGGGAAGCCTCCTTCAATCAATGGGCAACTTGACTGACATCAACAGTGCTGGAAAACCTCTGAGAAAGACCTGAGGGCATGTGTATAAGGGAGAAGACTTGCTTAATGGGAAAGCGATGCCTCATTTTTAGGTTGCTAAAGACACACTGCAGGTTCTCTTTCTGTGAACTTGATTACACAAGCTGCTGAGAACCTGGGAGGTTTTGTCATGGCTGAGTTTCTGGAATTTATGGGGACTTGGCTGCAGTCTCTAGGCATCTTAATGATTTCCAAAATTTGACCGAAGCTCTTAGTATGGCTTTCAGGACACCTTGAATCTCCCGTTTTTCCCCACAGAAGGGCTGGTCCCACAGAAAAGCGAAGGAGCAAGCATGGCTTTTCACAGTGGCAAGAACAGGCTGGTGACCAGCAGCTCGGGCATGTTGAAACTGGTTGCTGGTTAAGGTCTTGCAGCAGAGCTGAAGCGATAGGAGTGTGTCTGCTGTTTGCCTTGCATATAGCTGGCTTGGGCTACATGGAGCTTGAAAGCTACAATTTACTGCATGGCAGACTTAGCTAAAAGAACTGTCCAACTGTCCCTCTGTGGTATTGCAAACTGCAGCACTTTTGGGATCAAACACCGGTGTGGACTGCGAGGCCCTAGGCTTGGGAGTTATGAGTGTATGAGAAGTTTTGCTTTGGAAATTTAAGCTCTTTCAAGTTGGCTGCAGAGGACTGACTTTTGTGCATCTCTGAGACAGATCTCACCAAGAGACTGGAAAGAGCCTCAACTCTTAATGTTTGGGAAGGGGTGACGTTTGTGTCACTAGTGCTTGGGGCTGGCAATGCTCTCCTCAGCTGGAAATAGCAGTGCAATAGTTACTGTCTGATTCTGTTGCTTTCTTTGTAGNTCTTTAAAGCCAATTAGAAGATTAAGCCCTTCTGGCTTTCTGACAAATGTAGGACTAACAGCTTTTTCTTCTCGCAAAAGAAAAATATTTTTGCTCTTAATCTTGATCCCAAGGTCTCAGTGACAGTGCAGCTGATTGCCCCTCTCACGTGTCGTGAGTGCTGCCGGCTGGTGGGGCATGAGTGGAGGCTGGACTCAAACTCAATTCCCGGCAGCCCACAGTGAATCAAGGAATTGGTTGCAGAACGCCTGGGAGTGTTTTTGGCTCTGCTTTGCTTTGTAGATTAGTTCAAAACTGCTACAAAATAGAAGTTGGTGACTGATGTGGTGGAAAGGCTTCTTTTTTTTCCTTTTGCTTAGTGCCTGGAAGTAACAGTGGTGGGATGGTGGCATGCTCGGATCTTACACTAAAAATGGAAATACACACACAGGAAAATACTTCAGCCTGTATTTATGCAGTGAGCTAGAGAACTTTTGATGCTGGATTTAGTGGTGCTTAGGCTGAATATGTAGTTGCTGCAGCGTGCGCATCAGCTGGCTTTCTTTGCATGGTTTTGATTCGATGCTGGATTGGGTTAATTTGTGTTGTGGAACTGGAGAGTCAGTTGGACAACTAGGTTTGCCTGTGGCAGTCAATGCTGCGCAAGGGATGAGTTAGAAGTCTTCATATGGGAAAGTAAATGCATCCATGAATCAATGTATCTTCTATGACAGATGAAATGTAGGAAACACTGCATAGTTAATCTGCTAATATTAAAAAAAATATCTGAATGTGTGCTTGGGGAAAAAGAAAATCATTTAAACCTGTTGGTTAGAATGGGAAGATTAAAAACCACAACCCTCAGAGACAAGGCAAAACAAACAACAGTGCAGATCAATTGTAAACAAATTCTGTTGCTGATTAGCTCTTCCCAAATTTGTCATCTTCAAGTCAGAAAATCTATGATTGAGTGTTATAAAGGAGCAATTCTAAAAACAGTAAGGCTGCCTCTAGGATTAAAGCTCATAGCCCTGGAATTCACTCTTTTGAAGGAAATTGGTGAGTAACAGATTGTAGTAATGCAGGATATTTGTATTGGTCAAATTCGTATTATGACTGCAGTGAAAAACGATGTTTCTTTTTTTAGGGAAAGGAAATTAAACAGGCTTAATAATCCATGTAAGGAGATTGGCTTACACTAAAAGGAGAGGAAAGAATGTGAAGTCTAATCAGATCAATACATTCTCTTGAATGTATTTGATTAGAAAAATAAAATCAAATTGCTACTGAATTTCCGAGGAATTATATTGAAATGACACACGTGTTTTTACTGCCATTTAATTACAAAATTACTTCAATCTACTTGAACCTCCTATGTAAGTGAGCTATCAACTGTTCTTAAATATTGGCTTATAAACTCAAAATAGTTCTTAAATTCAAGAAAATAGAGTTGCTGGACTTTCAGGCTGAGCATGTGAGACCACAGCATGGCAGGATAAGAACTATCATTTGTACTAGAGATATTTTCATTGTCTAGCTTAGGTACTTGGCTTCCTTCTAGATGAGGCTTTTAAGATTGTTATTTATGCTACTGTTTGTCAGGGGAGTACTCGGTATCTGATGTCCGGCCACACAGCTGTGATTGACCTTCTTATGATGCCCTTGGGAATTATTACATATTTATTGAGAACTAGATGGACATCTGAGGGATAACCTGAGAAGGGTTTTTCCAAATGTGATGTAATGCTTTGCTCCCCTTGGCTGGCTAGAAGAGGGCTAGGATGCACAGCTGGTGAGTGGTTCTGCAGTTAAACTGCTTCTGTAGAAAAGAGATTATTTTTTTAAAAAATTGAATAGAAAGTCTTGTGTAAAGAAAAAAAATGAATGAGTGCTGAGTCTTTTGCACAGAGATTGCTGAATCTCTTACGACTGAAATGTTTGCTGTAAGGAGAAAGTGGCTCCTGCTGCTGGTGTGTCAGTAAAAAATTGTTGAAAACGCATAATGCCCTGTGAGGCTTTGCATGTGTTTGCTGCATATATAAGCAACCCAGCACTACTCCTGATTTGCTGTAGGTTCTTGTCCTCCCTGTTGTGCTGGGTCCCTACGGCATCACCCCCTGGGGCTGGGATCTGAGATGGGGCTGAGATGCTATGTCTGTCGTCCATCAGCTGGCATGGAGGGAAAACACTAGTTTCGATGACCAGGAGGTCACAGGCTTGTTGCAAATTGTGTGATGCAGTGTCATAAAAAATAAAATGGATGCATTTACATGGTTAATATTGAAAAGCGAGTAACGATCTGCCTTGAAGAGCACTTATTCTGATGTAGCCTTTGTTGTCCTTGGGAATGAACTTTGTGATTTCTGAAGCAAGATTAAAGGGATGTTTCCATGGAGTGGCTTTTCTTGTCTGCATATGCTGAGAGATGGCACTTGTGTGTTGAAATTTGTGGCAGCTTTAAAGCTGGAGGTGATAAGCTGCTTTCCCCCGTTTCTTGCTTTGTTCTTAGGGTGTTTGTTTAGGTAACAGTCTAGAAGTAATGTTAGTAACTCGGTACATCACATTTCGCTACCAGCAAAGAATAAGCAGGGTGTTTGACATTTGGGAAATAGTTCATGTTCTAAGGGATGTGATTCAGAATCTACTGCTTGAACTAATGGACAGTATAAGGCTATTTTTTGTTTTTTACTAGGTTGCTTAGATTTTTTTACCTTGAAGATGCTCTGTGAAGTGCACTGCATTACTGGTATTAAATAAAAGTGAATATTTTACATCAAATGAGAAAGCAGTCTTTGAACTGGTGAAAGGTTGGAAGCCATTTATTTCTCTAGCTTGTAATGCTTCACTGTGACATAAGCATGAAAAATAATTAGACTCACTCGTAAGTAAATATTTGATCCTGAAATGCATCTTGAAGATGCAGAGCTGGGAGAAAGAAAGCTCTTCAGATGCACATTGATTCTCCTGGATTTGTCTCACACCAATAGCTAGATTGCAAAATTGCATTCAGAAAGCTACATCAGAAGCACATTATTCAGGGTGAAAAGTTTGTGAAGGTTATGAACAAACAGGCAATCTTAGTTTGGTTTCTTGTGTCCAATGTGTTAGAATACAGCCTTTAATTACACCATTGTGGGGTTTTTTTCACAAGCTTCTTCCCTTGTGTGTGGGCACTGAATAAATGTCTTTTAATGAGACATTTTCTTTCTCCTTGTTGTTTGATGCCTGGTTCTTAATACTTTCAAATGACACTTGAAGGACAGAATTTCTAGGGTGTTCTGCCTGCCAGGGTCTCATATCAGGGGTATCCAAGACGGTGGTAGGGGTCTTAGAACTGGATGATCTTTAAGGTTCCTTTCAACCCAAACTGTTCTATGATTCTTCAAAGTTTTCAATTGCATGTGAATACTTTATTTCATGGTGTTTTATAACACCGTGCTGAGTAGCAGCATGCTTCCTCCCCAAACAGAAAAACTGATACTTACAAGGAGGATAATTAAAACCTTTTCTGGTTGTTTGCTGCAGTGTAGCAACGTGTATTCAAGATGTTGGTCTTGGGTTTGGGTACAGCCTCCTTGGTCAATGTTGACTTTGTGCACTCCATACCTTTCAACTTCTGGAGCTGGCAAGGTGAGGAGCAGTGTCCACCTTCCAAGTACTTAAGCTTTGCCTTTAAGTTAATAAAAAGGAACAATAATGTGCCAAAACCTGGGCTCTCTTTTAAAAAGCAGGAGGTTTCAAGGTAGAAACCTCCAAAAATTTCTGCTGTTATTCTCTGTCCCTCCCCTCAAAGAACAAGTGAATTGGGTCTAGATATGCTCTTGCAGATAAGGCAAGAAAACCCAGGCTCAACCACATCCCCGAACTGTGACAGAAAAGGTTTGTGTTTATACAGAGTTTCACAAAATCCTGTCAAAAGCAGAGTTCTGTTTCAAAGTCTGGGAAGTGCTTCAGCTAATTAAAGAAAAGGTCAGCAGGATTTTTTTTTTGACTGTAGGAAAAAAAAAAGAAAAAAAACCCCACCTTTCTCCTCTGCCTTGTTCTCAGAAGCAGTTGAATAATTTTGGTTGAAATTAAAATTTGCCTGAGGCAGACAAGGCATGGGAAGTTGCAGGTGGTTAGAGCTTGGTGAAATTATAGGTAAATAGGAAGAGGGTCTAAAGATCAGAAACATTAGGCAACTTTTAATAGGCAGGACTACCTGCTCTGCCTATAATCAGTTATAGTATTTAATCTACATGTCTGTTGCAGAAAGCTATTGTGCGGTTCTGAAATGTCATCATTCATTCAGAAATTTGGAAAGGACTCAAAAGCTGTAGTTAAAGTGAGTTTGCTTGCAGAATGCGAGAGGGCTTTTTATCATCTAAATAGATGATGGTTGGGAATGTGTCACCTCCTAACAGCTCGATCTGTGTGAGTTATACTTGCTGTGGTCATGCAGACCTCCTTGAGTATCCACGTTGCTGTTTTATTCTTCCTGTAATCAGTCTGTGGAATAGATGAACTAATAAATCTTTTTCACAAACAAATCTTTCATAAGTTTGAGTTTATTACTGATTCGCTGATGCATTCATAATGAGAACTTCTGTTCTATGCCTTTTTTAATTCATGTTTGCAATGCTGCAGGAATTGGTGTAAGCAAATCAAAGCATGTGTGCATCTTCTTGTGTGGAAAGACATTTCAGTATCAGGTTTTTATTAAACATTTTGGGGCCTAATCCAGTGAGAGAATTTAGTTTATAGGTTAAGAAATAATGACTCTAAGAAGACTTCACTCTAAACAGTGTGAATGTGCCAGAAAATATCCAGAGTTCTTTAATGTGCCTAGAGGAGAGGAGGAAAAATGGAACAAGAGAAGGAAAAGATGCAATATTTTCTGTAATAAGATCTGAGCCTGTTTTAGGTTGCAGGAGCTGCAGAGAAGATACTGCAGTAGCCCAAGCTGAGCCTTCTGTGGGCTAAGCACCACTCAAAATTGAGAGTAGCATTGCCAGTCATGTTTCCCAGGGCAATAAAAATTGGAAAGGTGAGTGGGAGGCTGGGGTGAATGTCAGTTTTAAGTTGTACCAAAGCTGTGCTTTTGAGTTACTCAGGGTTGGAGCTCTTCTGCCCCTTTAATACCAGGGATCTAAAACCAGCTCTTAGCTACACAAAATGAAGAAGTTGGGTGGTAACTTGAAACCTTCAGTCTTTAAGGCCATGGAACTATTGTGAAAGCGAGATTGATCTCTTCCATGGCCAGTGCCTATTGTGTCCAAGCATTTCTGCAAAACTGTCCTGGGGAAGAAGGGGTGCATCTCCCCTGTGTTTTTGTAAAGGTCTCAAAAGTGTACATAACTCACTGTTCTATATATCTGAAGCTTCCAGGAGGAGTGTTCATGCATGCCTTGGAGCTGAGGTCACAGTAAAACAGTGGCAGTAAGCTCAAGGGTAAGGGGACAGAAAACAGGATGCCTACATGTTATCTTGGCAGATGACTCCCTGCTTTCTCTTGGGTAATGGACTGAAGGGAGGCTTAAATGATCCCTCTGAGAGACAAGTAGCGTAAACATTTCACGTTTCTTCCATCCTGTCTACAGGCAATTATGATTTTAGGTTGATGCTTCTGCATGCAGAGGTATTGGAGGAGGAATTTAAGATTGACTGTGAGCTGATGATCAGGTTTTGCCTCCCTGCTCTCCTCCAGGCTTTGTGTGCCTGCTGTCCAGAACAATTGGTTCCATGCTTCCTATATTCTAAACATGTTTTCCTTCCTAACCTGCCAGTGGCTAATACTTTGTTCGCCTCCTTGGTGGCCCCCCTCTCCTCCTTGGCCGTGGTTGACGACTCCTCTGCTTTCTGCAGAGTGACCTGTCTCCCTCTCCCGGAGTGAGATGGTTGAGGAGGTCATGCAGCATTAATAGGAAAGCAGATCTCTGATTTTGTTTCTGCTTATGTACTCTGACATTTCTGACGTTTTCTGAAGTGTGAAATGTTTCAGAGAAAACAACAACTTGGCTTTTACTGAAAAATTAATTATGTTGGCACTTTCCCCTTTGCGATGGGCTTTTGTCAGAGGACAAAGCCACTGACATCAAGGGGCAAGGATGAGATGGTGAAAGGACAGCAGTAACATTCAAGAGAGTAAATCTGCATTAAGGTAAAAAGAGCTAATTAAGCATTGATTATCAGGGAAGTGTGTAAACTCTTCAGAAGGCATTACCTTCTGTGCGCTTACTGTATAGATCTAATTTATATACCCAAGTTTATCTGCTTCATAAATTAGTCTTTCCTCTAATTACAGTTAACGGACTATGACTTTCTCTGCTCTCCAGTGGCATTCTGTTTCTGCTTTTTTCCATGCACAGATATACCTGGTACAGCAACACACATACTGCTCCTTGCAGGCTGCTCTGAGAATGTGTGGAGGTACAAGGGTAGAAAAGTAGCTGGGTTGTGTGCGTGGGGCGCTTCTAAAAAGTTTTTGTAGAGCCAGCTTAGTAAAAATTACAAGAGGAGGCAAATGTGAAAGGGCTGTCCTGTTGGCCCTTTCTGACCTTTTCAACACTGGTTTTCTTTTTGTCCTTTGGAAGGAAGGGCTCATCAGGGAGTCTTGGTTTAGGAAGAAGGGAATGGTGGTGTAGGTTCTTGCTGAAGTCTAGGATTAGGGGCAACGTGTCCACCTGAATGATGATGATATAGCATTGCCTTATAAATCCATAGACAACTGTTTGTACCCAGCCCCTTCAGGACCAGTGGTGCTGTTGTCTTATCTTGCTTTTCTCCTGTTTGCAATCCAAATGCATAACAGGTAACAACAGTTGAGTGTGGACAAAAAGGGGATGCAAAGAAATGGATGTAATAAGCGTGTGAAGAGCTGTGGTCTGTGTTGGAGCAAAAAAAAAAAAGTGGGAAAGAAGAACCTGAAGGCATAGAAATAAGTAGCTTTACCCAGTTTTTGGTAGCCTTTCAGATGTAGTGGAGCATGGGAGAAAATTAAGTAGTCATCCAATAAATTCAAATTTCTATTTTCTTTCTTCAAACAGTCTTCAAGAAGAAATAGAGCTGGAATATGGGCTGATAACATAAATGGAAAAGAGGAATAGTTATTGTACTCTGAGTTTGCTTGGCCATTAGCATTCTATTAATTTTCCCCTTGCTTCTAATGATATGAGGAGCTCTGGATACACTTAAAAGGATGCATATCATTAAAATAATATCTGACAACAGTTCCTTCACTGCTTATGATGCTTTTGATTGTTAATATAGATAAAATGTAAATGATCAGAATATAAAAACTCCCTTTTGTCTTTCTAATGTTTTCAGCTGCCTATTAAACAAATTACACAGGAAAGTAAGTAGTCTGTTACTTAGGACAGTCGTGTCACGCAGATGCTTTGAAATGCTTAATAGCATAAAATGAAGTGTCCTTGGTTTGTTTGTTTTCCTACTAGTAATAACACTTTAGGCTAAATCATAGTTGCTCCTTCAAAATGCCATTGCCTTGTCCTTACTACATAATCGTATTTTTTATACGTTACGGTTATGTCTTGCACGGTATTATGTCAGGTTTTCAATAAGCTTTTAAATCCCTGTAGCGTAGAGGTGCCTGTTTTATTGGGCTGAATTCTCCTTTAATGCAACACTGCATAGAGTGTCCATCTCTCTGTTTCATTGTGTGTTCTGTAGTCTAAGAGCATGCAGAGGGTGCCATGTGGGAACGGTTTCCTCTGCAAGACCTCATAGCGTGCACGTTTGTTGGGTCCCTCTGCAAGACCTCATAGCGTGCACGTTTGTTGGGTCCCTGTGGCCCAACTGTAAGAGGTAAAGGCAAATAGTTGGGAACTGCATCTGTTTTCAGCCATCTGACTTCTTTTTTTTCAGCACTTGCTGCTACGTGAGCCAGTCTGTAGGTTTTGTTTCTCTGACTCCCATAATTTTATGATGGGCTCTTATAACTTGCCCAGAGGAGGAGATGACAGCTGTTTGTTGACTATAGGAGGGTACAATAATAGGGATTGTGATAGTTGCTGGCCAACACCATGCATTTTAATGACGCGTGTAGGTGCAACTGAACACTTACAGCAGCTTTATTGAAGGCAGCAGTTCTGCTGAAAGGTCATCTGAATGAAGAAGGCTTGGACTAGCTTGACTGAGATGTAGTTACATCACTACAGCTGCAAAAAGGAAAGTGCAGGTTTATTTGTGCGCCGCTGCTCTTGCTCCTAACCAGGTTGCTTTTGTAGGCAGCTCTCACCCTGTTACAAGGAACATGCTTT
Organism: Piaya cayana; assembly: GCA_013389865.1. Lineage (NCBI taxonomy): Eukaryota > Metazoa > Chordata > Aves > Cuculiformes > Coccyzidae > Piaya > Piaya cayana. The sequence goes on along the minus strand of WAAB01014838.1, from coordinate 251,901 downwards.
GTTCCTCCTTGAGTGTTTTCATATCAAAGGATCTGTTCCTTCAGCCACAGAGCTGAAGTGTTTGCTGTCTGGCAGATGTAGATACGCTACTGTTATCACTGGGTTTGTAGGATGTGCCCTGCCTTCTCCAGCTGAGGATGCAGTCCACAGCTTTATGCAGCGCACGGACACCTGTGAGCAGTGAGGAGATGCACCCTCGCTTCTGGCCTCTGCTAGAGGTACTTTGATTACGTTCTGGCGCTGGGCTGGAAGTGTCTTTCAGCGGTCGCATTGACTGCTCTCCCACCAGTTGTGAAGCCTTTTGGCATAACTTGGATAGCAAGGGGTCTTAAACCAACCTGTCCCTCCTCCTGCCATCTCATGCAGCTGTGGGGCAGCACTGTGTTGTCCTTTGTGTGTTTAACAAACTCATCCACACAATGTTATTACTGTTGCAGAGACCTGCTTATTATTTAAAACCAGAGGTTAATGAATGATTATGGTAAGGGTTGTGTAATATGATTGCAATAGCTAAATAATTAAAATTTTAAAAAGCAGTTTACTGCATCTTTGATGTGGCGCCTGGGGAGAAGGCAAGATTCTTGTTTTAATCACTTAATAGCAATTTAACAAGCAAGGCGGTGTGGCAGATTGAGGGGTGTTAGAATGCACAGTGTTGATGAAGAATTCAATTGGATTAAGGGATCAGCTCAGTAACCAGGACCTGGTTAGCACTAGCTGGGGGCTAGAAACCCAAAGAGGTCAGTGCAGCTAAACTGCTCAGTGTTGCATGTATGCAGGGCTGCAAAACTGGCTGTGTGTAATGAAGAAGGGCTGGCTAAGGACATCAAAATTGTGGATTTTCCAGCTCCCTCATGCAACTCATTAATAGGGAGCATCTGGCTGCATGAGGACTGGCCCAAGACTCTTGAAAGAGCGTTTTACTTGAGAGCAGAACATGGTCAACGGCTTTTTTGAGGGTAGAAGAACAAGTAGGGGACACCAAAATTCTCTGGCAGCAGTTCAGAAAAAGCACAAAATGCTGCAGCAGGGTTCAGGGTCTTGAAAACAAGTCTCTGGAGCCTCAGCACCAGGTGAGAGCTGCTGTGGGCTGGTGCTTTGTCAGGGATGAGCACATCTCCCCTTGGACCAGTGAGGTGGAGAGGTCCCTGAGCAGGTGCCTCTGACAGATTTGGTGGGGAATGAGCTGTAGCTGTAACTGGGAGCTACTTTTTTTTCCAGAGCAGTGCGGTAGAGCTCTGTAATCTGTTTGCTGCTTGTAGTGTTTCACTGCGTTGGGACACTTTATTTGTGGCTTCCTTAGGACACTACCCAGGCTTGCAATGAGATTGTGTTGCAGACCACTAGGGTGAATGGTGAATGGCACAGTGTACTGAGTGGTAAGGAGGCAAACTTGAGGCTTCCGCGTACAAAAAAAGTACCAGTGTCTTCAAATTTGAAAGGCAGTTCCTTGTATCTTGCAGTGCCAGACTTGCCCTTTTTGATACAGTATTTTCACATGCAGCTCCATAAGGCATGGGTGTTTTGTTTAAGGAAAAGCAAATATCATCTGTTGTTGCGTCATGAGTAGAGTCCTGAGCAGATGTAATTGGTAGCTGTAAGGTCAGACAGTGGCACTTTCTTCTGCTTTCATTTTGGTTCCTGCTTTTAGGAAAACTGCAGAGGTGCCCCTGGTTGCATGGGACAGCTTTTTGGTGTTCTCTTCCCATCCAAATAGAGTGAAACATTTGTCATCTAAGCTCCACGGGCATTAACTCTTCACATATTCAAGCCAGAGTCTTCCTTTGAGAGCTGTAGCTGTGTGCTGGCATGAAAAAAAATATTAACTGCGAGGAGTAGCTTTCCTCTAATACTTATAGTGCGTGGAGCCCATAGGGCATAAGTGAATCCTCAGTTGCAGATGCTCAAAAGAAAAGCCAGTTGTCAGCTGTAGGGCCATGCTGGTTGCTGCTTTGTGCTGGTGGAAACCTTGGGGTGGTCTTTGGGTATCTGCTTAGCAACCCCCAGCTCTTGGGTGCTCATCGGATCATTAACAGGCATCTTTCGCTGGCAGGTCAGTGATGATCATGAATTTCTGATTACCAAGCTGAAAAAAGCAATTTTGCATAGTATTTTGCACTGCAAGTATCTTCTTTCTTTTTTCTTTTTTGAAGTGCTTTTTTGTTTTCCTGTAAAATGAGGTAAGCAATTGTTCTGTATTGACAGCTGGCTTGTAAATCAGCCACTCACTTGCCAGACGAGGAGAACGTGGAAATGCCTTATAAGCACTTTCATGTTTTGTGATCGTTTTAACTCCAGAATATTTAGAACCTCTTTATATCGGTGCAAAGTGAAATAAAACATGGTCTCTGACAGGTGCCATGATAAGTGCAGAAGAAATAGCTTCTCTGAGGGTCTGAGAAATGGATCTGCAGAGAAACTGCTGCAACCCCCAGGGAAGGGCGAGCACTGGCTTTTGGCTGTTAATTCCATTGTTTAAAGTCAGATTATGTTGATCTAAATCGTGCAACTAATTCCGTCAACAAGCAAGATTATTTACGTAGCAGATGGAATTTAATTTGTGTAGTGGCTCTCCTACATCCATGCCTGCTTTTGCATTTATGTTGCACCTGAAAAAATAAACTGATGTCCATGCTAGGAGTGAGTTTATTATGCTTACCTTGCTGGAGAGGTGTTGAGCTGGGTATTTCCCTTATGGCAACTTTTTATTAGTGTTTTTACAGCCCTTGCTGTAGTTGCCATTCATCTTATTTGACTTTAGAGCTGGTCCTCCAGTTGCTCTGTTTCCCTGATAGCAGTGATACAGCCTCTTCTCCCCATGTCACGTTGCTTTCCTTCAGCCAGTCTCCCTCCCCTCCACACCAAAGTCCTACCCAGAGCCAGTTTTGATGCCTTTGTAAATATTTTCAGTGTATAACACAGCAAAAGTGGCGCTGTATAGAGAATCTAGGAAAATAATTTTGAGTACTGGACAGAAAAATGCCTGTTAGCAAAAACATCTGTTTCAGCAAAAAAACCCCAAATGTCACAGCCTCCGTTGTTCATAAACCCAAGCTGTTGTCTTCCAGCTAGTGTCACCAAGGAGGTCTGCAGAGCTGCCTTCGCTTCAGTACCTGGTTCATAAACAGAGCTGAGGGTTTTCCTCAAGGCATCCAAAGGAGAACAGGGGGCTGCGCAGAAATGTCATCCCTCTGACTCATTTCCCTTGAGAGCCAAAGCAGGTTCTGAAGCATTGGAGTGAGTTTTAAGGGGAGCAGCTGGTATTGTACAAGAACAGTAGCATGATAGAGGTTTTCATATGTCAAAATCTGGCTGTCAAAGGTGGGTCCTGAAGAGGCACAGGGCAGGACTGTGTTTGGAGGGGGTGTGCGCTGCAGTAAGGGGTCTGCTGGCATGCACAGGGGTCAGCAAGGCTGCTGTTTTCCCCGTGTGAGAAAACTGGTAGGTTCACTCTGAAGTCCTAAGCATTATGAGCAAATTATTTTGGTTTTATTTTTTCTTCTCCTCTGTGAATATCTCCATCCAGAGCTCATCTCTGAACTTGTGGGGAGGAGCTTTATACTGCTTTGTTACTCTAAAATTCAGACTGACTGGGTGGCTTGTACCCTTGGACTATTGCTCTGACTGTACACAGCACAAACATCGCTCTCTGCTGCAGCTGGTGTGTCTTCTGACAATACTAGGTCCCTTTTACAACCCAGTGAAGTACAAAGTGGAGAATAATACATTTCAGTGAGTTAAAAACTCTGCTGTTGTAGAACTAGGAGTTGTGACCAGCTCTTCCATAGTCCTCAGGCAAGCTTTTGTTAGAAGTTGAATGGAGATAACCAGTGTTTTGATAGAATCTAATCTCTTGGTGGAGTGATGATTGTAGTGCAGTAGACTTTTTTCCCATTAATAGAAATCTCCATCACCATCTTTTCTGTCTTCTAGTTAGAACAACTTGTTTTCTTGGTGCCTGCTTCCCTATTCCATCTCCCTACCCCTAAAGAGAGGACGAAAAACCCACAAAATTTTGATGAAGTAGTTAAGATTGACTTCTTGGGTTAAAGCATTCTCATCCCTTTGACAGTCTTGAAATGCAGACCCAAAGGAAAACATCACCATTGGATGAGGGACACAGGGCAGAAGAACTAGCCCCAGGGAATTGTTTCCTTGTGCCCAAGGCTGCATTGCTGGAGCTGGGTGGCAGTGGAGAATCACTGCTCTGTTCCTTGGAGAGCCAGCATGACGTTTTCTTGCCTGTTTAGATTTCCGTGTAGATAAGACGTTAAATGGAACTAAAAGAGCATTCTGCTGCTGAGAGCAGGACTGAGATTTTTATCTTGCTTGAGACTGTTGTCTCTGGTTTTGTCTTTCTGCTGGAGCCCTGCTAAGTGTTTAATAGGTGCACTGGCTTCTGAGATTACGAGCGCTTCACAGGAAACCCCATCTTGTATATGGATATCCCCAGAGGGAAAGCAGTGCTCAAGTGTTGAGAGACCGGGTTCTGTTTCACCCACCTCATATTTTTATTACAAATCATTTTATCTTAATGAAACAGGGATTCATGTAATAGAGAATCCGTTGTGTTGGCAAAAATTAAAGATGCATAGGAATTGCGATCATGTTACAATAATTGCCTCAGTGGTAACACTAATGCTTTTTCACTTCAGTTGCTTCTTGTTGATTGAACAACCCTTTTCTGTAGGCTGTAAATCTCAATGGCTCTACTAATAAAGAACTAAATAGTCTAATAATGTTTCCAAATGTAGCATTGCTTCACTGTTTTTGGAGGTGGCAATCTTTCATCTCAACCCCAGTCTAATCTAGGAAGCGTGACTGTATCCTAGCTATACTGTGACTTAAAACAGTGTCTTTTTTACTTAACTAATTCTATGGAACACAGGTTCAAAATTTTAAAAATGGTGTAGTTCCCAGTAATAGAGAACTTGTAGTCATTTAAAGTGAGAGATCAAGAACCCTAGTGAGAGTATGTGGCGATGGTGCCCTTTTTGTCCAGCATCCAGTACAAATAATGAAACACTGCAATATACACACAGAAGCTGTTTGAAACCTGTATTTTAGTTTGACTGAAGTACTGTTTTGTGTCCTTCCTAGATCAGTGCTCATCACTCTGTCCACACGGATGATGCTACAAGCAGAGGTACCTGGTTTGGATGCTGGAAAACCAGGTAGTATAGATTTGGGATAGGAGAGCTCTGGACAGGCAGAGAACAGAGCTTTTCTCAGTCCTGTGCCTTTCTTCCAAGTACAGAAGGCAAAAACTATCTCTTGAGCAGGCATGCTGTCTGCCTGAGCACTCACTGGAGAGACTGAGGAGGTGATTTTCTCCTAGAAATGATGGTTATTCAAACTGGTGAGAAGAAACACATAAGAAGTTCTTTGCTTCATAGGTGCAGTTCAAGATCTTACAAATGCCTTTTCTTGCAGCTGTATCCAGAGGAAATCCCTGAAGTGTTAGATGTTGCTTTTTAGCTGTCAGTTGGAGGGATCATGAAGTGTTGCGTCATTTGGAATCACTAGGTATGTCAGATTGCTGAAGGACAGCTTCTCGGGGAACTGGAGGAATGACACTCTTACATGTAACTGCCACTACTGTTAACTTTCAAATCCAATTGATGTAGCCTAGCAGTGCTAAATATAGCAATTATGATGTTTGGGTTTTTTTAGGTGGTGGTGTTTAAGTCTTGAACTTATATGCTTCTTAACCTAGCTACTTCTGAGGAATGCAACAGGCATCCAATCTCGTAGGAAATCAGTAGCAACTTCCAGCCTTGCTCTTCGAGCTTGGCGTTTGTGTGGTGCTGGGCATGTTGATCCTACAGTGCTCTTGTGCAGATTCAGCAAGACGTTTCTGTTGATGAACTCGCATTGCTGTGTGAGAGTTTAGGCTACCATAAATTATTGTTGTTGAATTGAGAATGTGGTGATTCTAAAACACAAGCCTCCTGTAGAAAACACCCTGATCTTTTAGCCTGACAAAAAAGACCTCTTCTGAAGAGATTTCATTCTGCAGCCTGTCTTAAAGTGCATCCCCTGGTTCCTGGACTGGGGACTCCAGTCTGTGCAAATCCCCTCCTACCAGAACTGGTGCTATAGCTGCTGCGGAGCAGAAATTCTGCAGAAGCCTGTCTTATGCAGGGACTGTGATAAACTGAATTATCTTCATACTTTCTTTCACATGGATAGAGTCAGTCAGGAACCTGAGAAGGGGGAAGGTTCTTGGGACCTGCTGAAATGTGGGCTAAAAGGTGCAGAAGAGCACTGTGGTAATTGGAGTACCTGACAGCTTGGTATGCTTTCCTCATGGCAAACAAAACTGCAGCTAGTTAATGCTGCTCCTTTCTCTGTGGAGAAGGGCCCCAGCTGTGCTTCCTTGAACTCTGGTTAATCTGTTGGGTCCCAAGCTTGTTAATGGACTGCAAAGCCCAGCTCCTCTAATTCTTCAGAAGTCTGGGTATGACCTTTTGTGACTTTTTCCTTCCTACCGAGTAGCTTTCCATGTCGTGGCAAACTAGAAGAGAGACATCGTTTTTCCAGACAGCTTATCTGCAGTTTTGTAGGCTGCAGAATGCAGGCAGTGGTGAGATTCACAAGTAACTCAGCATCTTTGGTGGGCTTAGTGGGATTATGTGCGTTCTGAAACGTGTTTATATTTCTTAGACAAAACCCTAGCAGTGGACTTAACCCCCCCCCAAGCATGGAGAAACAGGACAGACCAACTGCTGTAAAAGCCTCTCTTTGGAGTATTTTCTTTGTATCCTAGTAACTCTTCTGGAATAGATGATAAATGAACAGGGCTTAACTTTTAAGAGATAATGTTAAGCCTCCATAACAGGGCATTGTGTTGTGAGCAGCTAAGCATAAGGATGTGTCGTGCCTGCATAATAAGGTTTTTGCTCTGACAAGTTTTACTGTAACTTCAGCCTAGGCTGGTGGGAACAGAGGGGTCCAGGGGGAAGCAGAGTTTGATGAAAGTGGTGCCGAGGAGGTGCAAGGAGCTTGGCTGAAAGCAGCAGAAGTCCTGCAGGAGATTCACAAAATGCTCTTTTTATTTTATTTTTTTTTTCATAGCTAAATAAGCTTCTGTTGCGGTATCCTTGAAGGCATCTATATGCTTTTACCTGCTTACAGGTAAAGAATTCTTAAATATCTTAGAGACATCAAATGCATCCCCTTGCACACCTCCTCTCCAGATTGCCTGCAGAAAGTAAGTTGAAGCTTTGCAGATGTATGTGATGTATCCATTCCCTATCAGCGATACCTCTCTGAGCTCTGGAAGGTGATAATCAGTACTTGGATAAAACTTGGCGGAAAGGCAGGGAAGAAGCTTGGCTGCTCTAGCAAAGACTCTTACAAGGTGTTGTGACCAACTCTTGTAATTCTGTGAGCAGTTCAAAACGCTGAGCCAGCTTTGTTAGCTAAAATGCTTTAGGTTGCTTTAGTGTTTTCATTGCTTACAAGAGGCAGAGGATATGCTCTTTGATGTTGTTTTTTGGGGGTGGAGGTGGTGGCAGTTAATGAAGTGCACAGGGAAATAAATTTCTCGTATGTGCTTGAAAATCCTTATTTTGTCTGCATTCCACTTAGATCTTACATTTCCTGTCAATTTATATACATTTGGATTAATGTTGGCTTTTGGTGTAAAACAACCTGAACACTTAAAACATGGCATTTTGATTAGCTAAACTATAGATTTGCTTTGACGTGTCATTTCTTTTTGTTCTAAAATGCCCTGGCAATTCATATCTGTGGCAGCCAAACAAGCAAATTTATGTATGAAGCTATTGTTCATTCCAAAAGTGTCACTGCTAAATGAGGCAGAGTTTAAACATTTGATTCCCCCCCTCCTGCCTCTGCGTGATGGGAGGTCCATTTCTCAATAATGAAAACAGTTTTCTTGCAAAATTCAATTAAATGAAATATCAAACATAAATCAGAGCTGACTCTTCTTGAGTTTCCATATGTGCCTATTGCTGCAGTGATAGCACTGGAAAAAACATTCCTTCTTCAAACTGTTCTTTTTCTCTCTTTTTCTGGAAGAAAAAAAATTGCTCACATCAACAGAAAACAGTTATAGAAGGTTAACAGGATGCAAAGCAGGTCTTGATGATGCTGTGTTTCCCTGGATAACAGATGTGAAGGATCTGGAGGTGCTTTCTGGTCCCCCATCCACCTAAGAGCAAGAATAAACTTGCCTCTGTTGTTTCTGCTGGGCACTTGTCTGTGTTGACTCTCCAGTGTGGAGGTGTGACAGTCTCCCCCAGAGCACAGCAGGGCTTCTATAAGCACCAATGATATTTGGAAAATGCTGGTTTTCTGTCCTCCAGGCTGACTTGCACCACAATTGTTCTTCATGCGCTGAGGGCTCTCATCATGATGTCATGTTTGTACTTTTCTAGTATCTCTAAAACCTGCTTATTTTGTCTCAAGACATAATTTCAAGGAATTGTTAATGTCTCTTAGATGAAAGTCTGATCTATTTGGATGTAATGTGAAATAGTTGGGGCTGTAAAGCTGCCCCTCAGGTCCCAATGTCTGAAAATTTTTGCTGCCAGAGCCAAAGCTTTTTTTAGAAAGCTATTATATTTTTCAGTTTAAAAAGCTGCCGGTGAAGCTCATAGAGGGAAAATACTTTTTTCCTGTGTTAGAATAAGATAATATAAATGGCTAACAAGGAAAGGTAGGTTAAAATAATCTAGCTATATCTTGGAAAATCTATTTCAATTATGTTCTGTGTGCTTTTAGTGGAGACTATAAATTCTAAAGAATTAAGAGAGCCATAAAGATAAGTGTTATAGGAGAGTATTGTCTCACATTTCACCTTCAGAAATTAAAATATTTGCTGTGAAATCAGACGTTATAAGGGTCACTGCATTGCTTGTGGTCATTAATAGCAGGAGGTGACTGTTGGAAGAACTAAGAGAAACCACTTCCCATAACATGGAAATTAAATGTGCAATTTACTGAAAATTCCCTTCCTATGAAATGGCTTGCTAATGCCATACTGTGTGCTAAAGGGAACTTTGCCTTATATTTCAAATTTGCATTTGAGACCATCTCAACTCGTATCTGCCTTGCATGAAATATGGATTAATTAGCATAACATGAAGTCATCTTTTTTTTGTCCAGTGTAGCTGGGCAGTAAGGGAGACAAATGAGTTGCAACCAAGATGTAAATGTTTGTGAGTACATGGTTGCTCAAATAACCGGTACCACGTTACTGTACTGTGTGCTGGTGCATTTGTGTATCTCCAGGGGTGTCTGTCTCTAAGTGCTAGTCTGCTGCTGTTCAGATAAAATTTGTATGACATTTAACTATTACTTTAGGCAACTACTGGCATTGTTCTCAAAACCTCCCCCAGACTTTCATGTAACAACATTTTCCACCAGAAACACAGTAAAACCAATGAGGCAGAACATGCCTGACCTCCTCCTTGTGGCTGTGAGGGCATGGGAGATTGTTGCAATATAATAAATTGCATAATAATTCTAACTGTGACAGTTAACACTGTAACTGACTTACCCGGTATTCTGGATGCTCCCTTTGGTGCTCGTCTTACTCGCTTGCTAATTGATTTCTGTGGATTCTCCTCCTGTGAAATGAAGCTGTGGAGGGCCTTGTCCTGTTGGTTTCAAACAGGGAACAGATTAGAAAAATAGAAAGTATTGCTTTGGCATGAGGCTGGTGGTATAACAATTCACACCACATCATCTTTTATTCCCAATCCCTGGATTGGAGTGGATTAGGTGGTTTGTGGACACAGGGAGCTGAAGGGGCACTTGATCTTGGGGTCTATGTGCAAGCCAGCCTGTACCAGTTAGCACAAGGACCAGTACTGGTTCCTTGGTTGAGATCACCCATCAGTGTGGATGAGCCATTTGTTTGGAGAAGCTTTATAGAGCTCCTGGCTCACATGACAGCTTTCTAATAGCAAGCTTGTATTTCTGAGACTCCAAGGTGTTGGCTGTATTGAGGTGGAGTTTTACATCTTGACTTTTCTACCTTTGTTTGTAGAGGAGTGAAACCCAGGAACGCAGCCAGGATGCTCCAGTGACTTCCTTGCACTGAATGACCTGGTCCCTGGGGGCTGCCTCGCAACAGTTGGGCTGATAGGATCTTGGCCCCAGGAGTCGCAGGCGACTGCAAAGCAGACATCAAATACCACTGTTAAGCATTGTGCTGGCAGTTTCCAGGAGATGGAAGTATGTGTGCTTCAGCCTCCTTCTCTCTGTGCTTTTCCAGGGAGGTGAAGAAGGAGCAGATGCACAGGAATCAACTTTTTCCACTTTTGTCCTGTGTTCAGCTGGGCTGGAGTTATTTTTCTTCAGCTTCTTATACTGCTGCCAGTGAGAGGGCAGGGAGTCCAGGGGAAGCTGGGGGGAACACAGCCAGGACAGCTGAGCCAGGCTGGTCAGGGGGGGTTTGACATGATGCTTAGTATATAAACTGGGGGAGTTGGCTGGGCCAGGGGGATTATTGCTTGGGAGTGGGCTGGGCATTGTTTTCCAGGTGGTGAGCAACTGCACTACATGTCACTTGCTTTGTATATTCTTAATTTTTGGCAGTTTTGGTGTCTGCTGTCCATTAAACAATAGGACCAGGGAGAAGATGGTTTGCAAAAAATCAGCTAACCCTGTTTTATAGCGAGAATGCCTTTTTTCCTCCTTTAAATGCTGTTAACCAAGGATGACAGGGTCACCTCCTGTGGGAACATATGAACCTTGCTGCCTTTCTCTGAGACTTCGTGTGCCCCCCATCTCACATGGAAATAGTGGTTGGTCTGCAGAAATGTCCCTGGGTTTGTTCTGTCTAGAGCCATGGGTTTTAAGGTGTGAAACTAAGACCACTTGGTTATCTTTTGGCATCAATTTGCTGTTCAGGCACCTGTGTATGTCACCTTTTGAAATTTTTTTTTTAAGTGCAGAAAATGGATCAGTGTTGGAAAGCAGTGGGATGCTGAAAAGGATTGTACTAGTGCAAAGAGAGGAGGAAGAGGGCTGTGTTTCTTGTGCTTTATCTCGGGAGTGGCTGTGCCTTGGCAGATTTCTCTTTGGTGTTCCCACGTACAAATAAAAGCTGGGATTCAAACTAGCCCAACCTGGATGGGGCTTTGTGATTCAGTGGCGGGAGAGACTGTAAAATATTCATATGGTGAATACACAATGTAAAATGTGGGAGAGAGCGCAATAAGCTCAGTGCGGTGAATTGCTGGAGGAATGCAGAGTTGCAGAGTTCTCTGATCCTCACTGAGTGTTAAACAGAGGCATAAGAGGGGAAAAAAATCTGCCCCTTAGGAGCCTCCTGTCTATTCCTAGACAGGAATAGACCTGTCCAGTCTATTCATTGAATAATTTAAGCTGGAAAGGATGTCGGGAGTGTATCTGGTCCAGCTGCCTTCTCGGGGCAGTGGTTGCAGCTTTCAAGTGACCTGTGCTGCTCGGTGTGATGCCCCAGCCCACCTCCATGGGCCCTGGGGCTGGCGTCTGCTGTTATAGAGAGCTTTGCTTCATGCAACGTGTGCCTCCTGCACCCTCTCCTCTATCATAATGTCTTTATCTTTTTTGGGGGGGGTTGTTTTGTTTTAATAATGTTGCTGTTTCTCTGCCTTGGTGTATTGCCTTTTTCAAAGGCATCTGCTCCCTAAGTTTGGATCCATGCACAGAGTCACAGGGTTTATAGGAAAAGGTGATTTGCTATTGATTTAACTGGTGCTGTTCACGTGCGTGAATTTTTCTGTTCAACTTATTGAATTAATTTGGGTCAGTAAGTTTACAGGGGGCACCAGTTAAACCAATAGAACCAGCTTGAAATGATTACCAGATGCCATGTGCAAAATGCATGAGTTAACAAAGATGATTTAGGGCATATAGGGCTCACGGGGTGTAGGAACGTCCAACTGCACATAACCGTGAAATATTAAGCTCCATCCTGACATCATTAAATGTGATGAATCTCTGCCTCTGACAGCATCCTCCAGTGAGCAATGCCTTGGACATGCATGACTGTAATGCAAAAGTGTTTGGTATTTGGTGTGACGTATGAACGTTTCAAAGTTTGTCTCTGTTGTGGAGTGTGTTTCCTACCTTGGGGCTGCCCAGCGTTTCCTCACACGCAGCCTCTTTGTGCTGCTTCTCAGCATTGGGATGTTTGTGTGTTAAATTACTCATTCTTCATTAATGATATACACAAGTGTCAGTGCAGCCTTCCTCTCGTGTTTATTTTTTGCAGTCATTGACACAGAGGCGTGTGTGATAAAGACTCATCAAAGTTGTCATTACTCTACACTTATCTGCACTGAACCGTCTAGTTTGCCTGTACGCTTCTTTTTGATCTAAGCCTGTTCCTGGCTACATAACTCGTTATTCACTTTCCTGTAACACTCCTTTCTGAAGAGCACCCTTCTCTTGTGTTTAATTCATGATCAAAATGCATTAGTGTTCATATTTGTCTCGCTTTTTGGTGTAGTATGCATAATGCTAATTTAAAATCCACCCAACTTTCCAATACTGCTTCTTGTCTTGATTTCAGACTCAAACTCATTTCTGCTCAGAGCCCCTGGGTTGGCTGTTGTGAAATGATTGTGGGTCCGTTCTGGTTTGTCACCAGAGACGCTTTTATCATAGCCAGGAAAGAAACCTGGATTTGTGGTTGCCTTCTGGCACAGCACAGAATCCATGCAATGAATTTTATTTTACGTGTAGTTGTGTTTTACTGGGGAAAACTGACAAAGAAGCCAATAGCAGCTGGATTTGTCTCATTCTCTTGTATTGTGAGGAATATGGTAAAGATGTCTTTTATGGGGGAAGGTTAGTAATATAGTGGAAATAAAGTATGTCCAATCCATCTCCTTGTTCAGGCAGTTATCCCGTATTTATCTTTAGGTGGGACTCTGGGTGGCCCATAGCAAGGACTAGCAAGCTGGCACATGGCAAGCATCTGATCCAAGAACAGCCCTCCCACCAGCCTCCAATGAGCTTCAGGAGGTGACACCCAAAATTTCCAACGATAAATATCACCTAAGTTTAATTATGTAAATTATTTGCTTGGTGCTGGATGCAGGGGTGTGGTGACTGCTCAAAGATGTGACTCTGACCTCCCAGGAATCTTTCATGCTCACTGTTGTTCACTGTATATCCTCGCCTTGCTATTGTGGCTGCAATTGGCTCTTTGGGGTTTCTGTAGGTTATTTTATGGGGGAAGGAGGTAGTCATGGAAAACTGTGGGGAGGCACAAGAAGAGAATGTTGATCATCATCTCCATGAGATCTAGGTACTGTTTTCAGTGGCAATTTGGCACACCAGAGTGAGTCGTCCACACAAGATTGTGAATTTTCATTATACTTTTCTGTATTGAAAATAAAGGCTTTTAAGTGAAGGGATGTAGACAAGTATATGAAAGAAACTTTATTAATAAAGTAACTCCTCTTTTTGGTGGTCTGACGCTTTGGCTGCTGCTATTCCCAGCCACTCCTCTTTTATCCTGATTTGCAGGTAGGTAGAAGTGTGGTTGTTCTTTATCCGCTTTGAAGGATTAAGATAATAAAATAAAATTCAAGTTCTCTAAGTACTGTAGGCTGCAAATAAACATGGCAACTAGTTGGATGCTGTTGAATGCTGTGATAATTACAGAGTATTAAATGACATTGAGATAAAATCCCTTATGAATGCACAGCGGCTGTCAAGGTCAGGGTTTAGCGAAGCTCGTTGTTCCCATGGCTTGAAATGCAGATTGCATACCAAGTCCCAACTGGCCTCCTAACAGTGCTGACGCTTTTTCCAGCCTGCAGTGGCACAGAAGTTTGAGCATTTCTCCTGAAATTAGTGAACCATTCATGAAGTCAGGTGCTGTTGCAAATTTAGCTGTTAAAGATAATTAATTCCATTTGGACACTTGAGACCTTATTGGTTAACAGGAGGGGTAGCATTCTTACAACACGTGGTACAGTCTTACAAGGAAGCCCTTGCTCCCAGTTTTATGTAATTGATGGAGGCAGAGCTGTTTGGGGTTTTTTCCCCTAAACAAAAGCTTAACCTTGGTAACTGCAGGGGAAGACTTGAAAACCCAACATCGTCTTGAATACGGTTGAAGATGTCAAAATGAGTCTGACTTAATTTTATTAAATGGTCTTGATTTTTAGCTTAATGACTATTGGTTTTTTTTACTCCTTTGTTCATACAGTGAGCTTTGGTGATCATAAACCTTCTGCTGCAGAAGAGTATGGCTGTATGTCCCAAACCCAGCTCTCCTCCAAGCTGCTTTGTCCCCCCTCTCCATTTGCACTGGTTTTGTCACCACTGAGAGAGGCATCAGCCTGCTTGTCCTTTGCTGCCTTGGGTAGCATCTGCGGTGTGCGCTGCCAGTGAGGGGATGAGAGGTGTGCTGGTGGGGAGCTCTGCTCTGAGGAGGATCCCAGACTGTCCCCTGCCTCTCCGTCATAGCTTACTTAGCCTGTTGCAAAATTCCATTGTGCTATGGGATGTGATGGCATTGCAGAGTGGGGGGATGGCCAGGTGTGTACCACCATGTGCCCCTTCAGGTGGTTTTTAATCAGCTTCTGGGAGTGTGGTGGCGTTGCTGGCCCCAGCTTCATTCTGCAGGAAGCTCTGGCTCAGCACTTGTTTGTTGGAGCTAGTAGTGGCCTGGAGGCACATGCTTTCTAACTTAGTTTATCCAGACCAAAAGGGATTACACTGCTTCTGCTGTCACTTTGACAGATGCTTGCACTTCACGTGCTGAGGGGACTTGCTGTGGCTACTTTTTAACTGAGGTATCATGTAAAAAGAATTAAAATAATAAGAAAATACCAGTAACACAGCCTGCCAGGGACTCTAAGGTAGATGAAGTGGGGTTAAAAGTCAGCAGTCTGGGCAGCATCTTCTCTTCAGATAGCTGTTACTCATTTTAAGAGGGACTGCAGGCACTCGCTTTGCTGCTTGTGCTTCCTGAGAGGCTGCTTAATTACAGCAGTTTTGCTCAAGTCTGTCTGAAAATTTTGTTGACTAGCAGGTATGAAATGGAATTGGATCTATCTGAAGCATTGAGCTTGGTCAGGGTAGGAAGACTGGAAGGGGAAAGCTATTTTAAAGAGGAATAATCAAACTTTGCCTGGATTTAAACTCCAAATACCACTTATGCTGGCATTGATGTAGCTGGTGTAAGAGAGTAGAATTTAGCCTGTGATTTGGGCTGCAGCTACTCACAGAACAGGGCAGCTGTTGCACACTGGACCTCTAGCCAGAGGTCAGCTAAATCAGACTACATCCTCCTCTTCCTCCCCTTATCTTTTTGCATCACAGAATTGTCTGTGTTAGAATAACTATTTATTGGGATTTAGCCCCAAGCTGGAGTTCTTTCCCCACCAAAACCATGGAATTAACCCTTTTCCAGCCAGAACCAGGACATTATCCACCCCTTATTCTATACCATCTATGTCATACCCAGATCTTACACTTTCCAATTGATCACTGTCACTTTTCCTATCTTTCGATATACATACACACAGACATCACTCCTTTACTCCATAGGCCATCCCTTCTAAATGTCCACTGAGTTAATTTAGTTCCTAACTTTGGGCTTCCTAGTCATAAGTCCCTAACTTATCTGTCATAAGTTATTCAGGGTAGGAGAGATGGTGTGGTGTTAGATTGTTGAATGGTGTGTCCAGAGCTTGCAGCTGGTGTATCTGGCTGTCACCTTCCATACCACAGAGGCTTTACCCCTTGGCTTGCTTGACTACAGCACACGTTTCACAGATAACCTGATAATCAATTCCACCCCTTGATCACAAGCTCAGCAATATGTTACGTATTTTAATGGCCTGAGACGTCTTGGGCCCATTGAGCTAAGAACAGTTCACCTTTACGTTGCCAACCCAACTCTACTTGAGCCACTTCAATCTTAGTAGCCTCATTTATCTGCCTGTTGTCTTGATGTTCCTCAGTGGCTTCTTAGGTATGTGGGTATCTATGTGAGGTACTTTTACTATGAGGTTCTCTAGTCAGGCAAGAATATCTTGCTGCTAGTTGCTTTGCTTCTATTGCTGTAACCACCCCCACAGGGCACTGGCCACTGTCCATGAGTCAGTATAGAGACAGAACACTAGCCACTTTTCTTGATCAGCAGTTTCTAAAGCCAGCTGGATGGCCTTCAGTTCTGCAAATTGACTCAATTCACTTTCTCCTTCAGCAGTTTTCCACCTCTGATGTTTTCCTAAAATACGCCAGGATACATCAGTGAATAAGGCATGTTGCTTCTCATTTTCTGGTAGTTTGTTATATGGTGGGGCCTCTTCAGCACATGGCACCTTCTCCTCTGGCAGTATTGCAAAATCTTTGCCCTCTGGCTAGTCTATGATCACTTCCAAGCTACCCGGAGTTTCCTATCTGAGCCTGCTGTGTGGTCAGTGTGACCCACTTACTCCACATAGCATCAGTTCCATGACGTGTAGAGGGGACTTTCCCTTTGAACGTCCAGCACTGGACTATCCAAGTGATCAAAATTAGAGAGGAGAAATGATAAAATGACCTTTTTCCTTTTTTTTTCCCCTTCATTTTTCTCAGTGAAATTAAAATATTCTTTTCCTACAGATGGCTGGCTGCGCTGGAGTGCCCCATATGTGGTATCGTGTGCACGCAATTACACATTTCATCTTGATAAGTTCAAAGCATTTATGTAACCGGCTGTTTGTCAGTTATCAACTTCACCCCCCCCCTCCAAAGAGTTGAGGTTGTTCGTTCTTAATAGCATTTTAGATCCACTTTCTTCTTGGCTGAATGACAGATATTAGCATATTCCTTTGGAGGGTGGCTTTGGGTGTTAGTACACAGCAAAGAGCAGTTGATGGGGTATCAGCAATCACAGTTAGTCTGTTCATCATTAAACTCAGTAAGAACGAATGTGTCGGAATCTGATAATGGAGAACACAGAACAGTGCTGGCAGCCAAACTTCTGCTTTAGCCCTAAATCATTTGTTTCTTAATAGGAAAACAAATCTGAAGCGTGGAAATACCTTGGAGAGCATCTATCAGTGGGAACTTGCAGTTACTGATGTAACTCGGTGCATGGGGTCTGTTTGACTGGATGAGTGGTACTCCTGTTCTCTGCATCTTTTTTTAAGCAAAGATAACGTGCCTTCTTTATGAATAACTCTTCCCTATGGATGTCTGGGACAGCTATTCTTTGTGAATAACACTTCCCTGTGGATGTCTGGGGCAGCTATTCTGTCTTTCATCTCTTGCCTGTTGGTATTGGAGGTGGATTCTGGGGCTCTGTTGAAAGCAGCTTTATAAAGGACAAAGTAGATTTTGAGCCTGGATTGTGGTTCCTGTTGCTTCTAATATGGCAGATTCAGATGATGAACTGTCCAACAAATCCATCTATTTGGATTTTAGAAGAAATACGGGAAAGACAGGAAAATGACTGCTTTCTCAGTATTGTAGCTTTAGAGTACCCAGTGGGAGCAGTTCTAGTCCATCAGCTGCAAAAGTGATCTCCATAAGTAAATACCACTTTTCTGTGCATTGTATCTATTTCATTCTTGATGCATGTGCCTGAATTAAGAATTATGCTATTAAACTAACTGCAAGCAGTGGTGTATGCAGGCAGGATTAAAGACTGTTTATGCCTTATTCTGCAAAGGGAAGAAAGTCACCTTTCCCCACGCACAGCTGGGTAGACTCAAGATAGTGTGTGCTTGTTGCTTTTGGGGCTCGGTTGTCAGTTGGGAATATAATCCAGAAATTTATCACCCTTGCAAATGCCTGGTACCCCTCCTACTTAAAGCAGAGGGAATGATTATCAGTTTGCAATTACAGGCTGCAGTTAACAGTGCTGTAAGTAGCATGGTGCAGCAGGACAGATGAAGGTGGGATTACATCTACCATCTTTGAAGAGGCAGAGAATGAGTAAAAGCATGGAACTCCTGATGATGGTCCCTCTCTGGTCTCTCTTCTGCTGTGTGCCCAGTCATTTGCGTTGTTGTCTTCCTCTCCTTTTGTCTTCTCTTTGTTGAAGGCATCTCAGCCCACCTCGGTTATCCTTGTTTCTGGTCCTCTGCTAACCTGAAGGTGAATCAGGGCTGGGGTCAGAGTGTGGGTACCAGAGGGGGAACAGATGTGGTCCAGAGCACACATCTCTTCATGACCACACAGGAAGAACTATAGGAGCTTTGATTCCAGACTGTTAATTCAGTTTGTTCAGTATCTTCTTGGGCATTTTCCAAGCAATAGAGCTTAGAAATAGTTTTTTAAAGAAATAAAAAATATATTGCTCCGTTGAGAACAATAACTGGCTAATGATTGCTGGCTTGCTGCTTTTATCCCACTTGGCTCAGGCCTTTTTGTGCTCTCGAGCAGCCTGTGGGCTGCTCTGATGTTGTGCCTCATTTCTGTTGTCCTCCTCCTGGCTGCAGGATGGAGTGTTTCAAGGACAGCCACTGCCCCTTGAGCTGGGACGACTGCCACATCTCTATAGCAGCTCAGTGCTGGATACTGAGGTATTAGCTTATCTGCTCAGAGGCCCGTTTTCCAGACAGAAAGATATTAGACTTGTGTGTACAGCGCTGCTGGGCTGCCATTTGATCCATGAGCTCTTTGCGGAGAGATGAGGAAGAGATTCCTGCTGAGGCAAGTTTCTAGCATTTCTCTTAGCAGCTTATTAGCCCTGGGCATTCTTTGGCAATAAAAATCACCCTGGCATTCCTGCAAGGCTGCGGAACATTTATTTTTAAATGCAATAGATCTGCAGTTGCCGTCCTGTAGCGTTCAGTTTACCATCCTGTGCAGAAAGTCCCGACAACAATGCAGTCAAAGCAAACCAGGTGAATGATGCCTCAGACCTGTGGCAACATGGGAGTCAGACTTTTTTTTTTCCTCCTTTTTTTGCTAAAGCATAAAAGACACACTCCTTTCTGTTTGCCATGACACACTCTTCTGTGTTGCTTCTGAACTGAGCCCTTGGGGAGAGGTGCAGAAACAGCAAGGGGCAGGGAAGGGCTGAAGAGGGGGTGATCTTGGGCATGGGTCAAATAGCCATTTCCACTATCAGCAAGGGAGAAGCAGGATGTGGAGAGGAGAAAGAGACAACTGGCAATCATCTAGCAGATCTTCCTGTGTGAGACAGGAGCAATGATTTCTGGCCTCTGCTGTGCCAAAGTTGGCAGCCGCAGCTGCCCTACAGTTGATGCAGTGGCTGCATAAGTTAGGAATTGGGCTTTGAGTTTAATGGGCTGACATCCTCCTGGAGAAGAGATCAAGGACATATCTGAGACCTAGCCCAGCCCCAGGTGACTATCCCAACTTACACTTCATGGCATTGTTTTGCAACCCTCCACATTTTGGGGTTTTGTTTTATTACCATTATCAGGCAGCTAAGATTCTTACAAAGTGCTGTTAGCCATTTTAATGCTGTTTATTAGTTAATACATTGATTAAGCTGTAATTTCTGTCTGTAATACTTTGACGTGGATGGGCAAAGAAGAATCTAGAAATCACGTGGAAGCTTTTAATAAACCATCAACCCTTCCTGCAGTGCAGCCCTGTGGGACTCAGCTGCTCTGTACACGAGCGTGCGCTCCCTCAGCCTTCTCCGGGCGGCCCTCAGCTGGCAGAGTGGATGCTTGACCACTGTCTTGAAGATAGTACATGTGGCTTAACTCCTTCTCTGTGCCTCTGGGGCAGTGGTTCCAGAAACTTACAAGGACCAGGACAAATCCTGGTTAAATCCTTTAAAAATAATAGGTTCAAGCATATCAGTGAACCCTTGCATGGCCCTAGGTTGCCTAAGCTCCTTCCTTGTCCAGGTAGACGATTGCTGGAGCTCCTGGGCACACGAGGCTGAGATGCCTTGTGTTGCGTGCTGGTGCGTGCATACTTAGTTCTTGTGCCTCTCATAGAATCATAGAATAACCAGGTAGGAAGAGACACACTGGATCATTGAGTCCAGCCATTCCTATCTCAGCGGAGCCTTAACAACCAGCTGCAGTGATTTTGCAAGAAGGGAGCCCAAGCCAGCATGCTCTGCATGGGAGTTGTACCCCAAAACCTGGGAAAGAGACATCTTCCCCGACACAGCCTTCGTGCTGCATCATTTGATGAATGGAGAGTCAGCACAGCTATGACTGTTTTGGCATTTTCCAGGGAAAGCTTTTATTTGAGGTTGACTTTTAATTTTTTTTTGTGAGGACAGAGAAATTAATTACCGCCCTCGTTTTTGTTGCTGCGCTGCAGATCAGAAATAGCCAGGAACTTTCAAAAACATTTCTGAATGTCAAGTTAATGTGCTCTGGGAATAATGAAAATCAGGAACCTGGTATGAACATCAAATTGCATCTTCTGCCACAAGGACCTGTGGGATTCTCTGAGGGAAACACAGTAGGGAGACTTAGAGTTTATTTCAGTTTTTTTTCAAGCAAAGTTTTATTTTTCTCATGCCTGTCCTTAACACAAATGCAGACCAAACCTGTCTGAGATGGCAGATTAAAAATGAAACCCTCATGAATGAGAAATGTAGCTTGCATATTTTATGATGGAGGGAAAAGTAAACCCATTTTAAAATGTGCATATTCTTTAAAAAGTAAATTACTAAGTAGGTGCAATATAGGTATCAATAAATATTTATTCCAAAGAAGTAATCTCTCAACAGAATTGGAAATTGTCTTGTCCTTTTAGGCAATTAAATACCAGTGTTTGTTTTTTGGGCTGGAAGTAACATTTTCCAGTCTCTTTTGGAACTTGGCCACCATCAAAGGAGAAGTTTCACTGCTGCATGGCTTTTTTTTTTTCTCTCTTTAGAGTAATTGCAGTAAAAGGACACTCTGATTTATAGGATGGATTATAATGATCTTGAAATGAAGGAGAAGAAAAAAACTGTTAGCCCAAATGCTACATATGTTCTAGTGCAATCATCCTCTGAAAAATAGGTTGGAAATGGGGGTCTTTAATCTCCAGGTAGGCTGATGGTAAGTGCTGAGGCTGGATTGCAGCTGCCTGAGTGAGTGAACTTGGAGATGTGGCTGATGTCCGTGTTTCTGGGGCTTTGAGGAAAGGCTGTTGGTGCTGCTGAAGCCAGTCCTTGTTTCCCATTTGTCTTTGCAAGTCTTGGGTTCCATGGCATCCAGCACGGAAATGGAAAGGGGAGCAGAATGGTGATGGCTGCACTGAGTTGTGAAATGTCAGGGCTGTCTTGTCTTGCATGTGCTCGGGTGGGGACATCACGTAGTGGGACTTCCAGGTCCTTTGTGCCCCAGGAAACCTGCTGCATCAGCTTTTTGTGCAGTCAGCAGTTCCCTGGCCCTTCTGTCCATGTCACTGAGGTGCTCCAGGGTTGGTCACCTCCATCTGTGCTCCGTGGCCAGAATAATCTGCTCCGCTGTTCCTGCGTCGGTCAGCGCTCACAACACCCAAAAGTCTGCGCCAGTTAGGAAAGGGGCCACTTAATTTTAAAGGAATAATCAGTAAGAGTAGTTTGATTTCCTTCCCATTCACCTCTTTAAAAGTGTGTTTTCTTGTAAACTCTGTGCTTGAGCACACACCTTGGTTAAATGGTGCTTTTACACCAGCTGCTCTAAATGCATTTTAAAGAGATGAGGAATACATGCACACCAAGGTCATATAAATTAATAATTATCTAAGTGCTTTTTCCCTTTCTGCCTCCAGAATAGAAGCAAGAAGTGAGAAAACTTTAAACTGCTGCTTTTAATCTCCCAAACTAGATTTCAGGGATGATCTCAAGCACCATTGTTTTGACTGTTGCTTTGGGCCAATTTTTATTTTGTCACCTATGTCACTGTCACGTTGCCTGTGCTTGAGCTGGAACGTGAATTTTCATTTCCAAATATGTTTGGGTTTGTAATTCTTATGGTGCAAATAGATAAATCACGAGCCATGCAGAACTCGTAATTATCAAAACTCGCAGTACAGAAGATATAAATCACGACAGCCTTGCTTTGCAGCCGCCAGTTGAGAGTGGAGATTTAAGCTGCCTAAGCATGGAGAGTTCAGGCTGGGAAGTTTCTGTTCCTGTGGCTTGCAGGAGAGTTAATCAAGAAAGGGCTTGCTCATAACTTCTCATTAAGCAATGACTGAATTTATGAAATGCTAGCAGTGCTGGAATAGTTAGGAGTTTTTTGTTATTGATGGGTTGGACCTTGAAAGAAACACACATTATCTTGAAGACCCTAAATCCAGTAGCCCATGCAGCTGCTGGCAGCATGCCTGAGGTGTGTGGTGCCTGCCCAGGCTCTGCAGTGTGCTGAGAGGAGCAGCACATCACCAGAAGGGTTTATCTTCCTGCTAGGTTAAACATATGATCCTGTAGGTGATGTGGGGTCAGACTGGTTGGTACGGAGTGGGGGGCAGTATCTGAACAAGCGCCTGCACTCCCTTCTCCTTGGTCACTTATGATCTTGCCTGTGGGTAGGGACATCATATGCCAAGGAGTGGAGAGGTGGCACTGCGCATCATCATCACTGACCATCACACTCCGTCAGAGGAGAAGGGTTAAAAATGAAGAAAACAGGTAGGTAGAATACTCAGATGCTATTTGGTGCTTTCCCCCCCCATCCTTTTACTTGTACCAGCGATGCTTTGGTACTCAGTGCACCAGTATCGAAGATGCAGCCACAGAGGAAATATCACTAGTAACAACAGGCTAGAGTCCGTTGGCTTGTGGCAGTGGGGTTGGTCTTGCATGTGCTCCAGAGAGCATCAGCCTATAGACATCAAGGGCTGGAAAGGCAGAGCGGTGGCTGATGGAGCCAGGTGGCTTTGGGCTCTCCATCACGATTACCAGGGCCGATGGGGACGTTAGGCAACCTTGTAAGCCTGTTGTAATTTTAAAGCGTTTTGATAATGTTCCCCTCAGCTTTAATGTTACATACCCCTGCGTATGTACCTCAGTAATTGAAAGGGATATCGGGCAAATTTGATCTGTCTGGCTTTGACTTATGCTGTCCTTATCTTGGCCTTCGTGTCATTAAGAAAAAAATTGGTATTGATCTGATACTATACCACTACATTGTGCTGCAATTTTTCTTCCTTGCTAGTAGAATATAAATCGATAA
Organism: Piaya cayana; assembly: GCA_013389865.1. Taxonomy (NCBI): domain Eukaryota; kingdom Metazoa; phylum Chordata; class Aves; order Cuculiformes; family Coccyzidae; genus Piaya; species Piaya cayana. Next base: position 228,835 of record WAAB01014838.1, on the reverse strand, counting down.
AAGGCAGCTGCTTGTGATGCGGGCCAGATACGGTGCTGTCATTTATATATTGTAAATCCAATGATAGCTGATCAAATCAGTGTGTCTACTGTTCCAAACCTGACATGATTGAATTGTCAATAAAAAAGATTTTACAGTAAGGGAAGGACTGCTGGTGGTCTAAATGCCTGGAAGCCTCACTAAGTTTGATACAAAACAAAGCAATAAGCTAGGCTATTATTATATAATTCCAACAACCAAAATGTTTGGATACTTGTGTTTTCATGTGTAACTGGAGCTGGATGGGGCGAAGTGTTTCATTGCAACTTGTTTGAAAAATAATTATTCTGAGGCTGCAGACTATGGATGGCTTCTTCGGAAATGAAGATAGCTTACGTAGTACTAAGGACTAATAGAAATAGTATAAGACTTGTTTGAACTAAAGATGTGCCGTTTCAGTGCATTAGGAGAAAGGCTATTAGTGTTTCTGTTTGCTGGGAAACAAATGGTGCAGGAAGGAGCGTGATTGATAGGTTGCTAAGATGAGGCTGGCTCTGCTCTTGTGTAGAGCCTCTGTGAACATGGAACCAGGATATGGTGCGTGTTTTTTCCTGGACTGCAAAAAAGGCTGTTTTATGACAAACCTGTTCATGAGCCTTTTCTTGGAAATAGGCTGGAAGATGCTGCCACTGGCACAAGGTGGTGCCGAGCTGTTGAACTGCTGGTGGAGTTTGCTGCTGCAGCTTCACCAAGTTGAATTGGTTTCTTCTTCTTAGACCTCACTGGGCTCACAGGGAGCGGCTGAGGGAGCTGAGGTTGTTTAGCCTTGAGAAGAGGAGGTTGAGGGGAGACCTCATGGCTCTCTATGACTACCTGAAAGTAAAGTGTAGAGAGGAGGGAGCTGGCCTCTTCCAAGTGGCAGTTGATAGGACAAGGGCCAATGTCCTCAAGCTGTGCCAGGGGAGGTTGAGACTGGACTTCATGAAAAAAAATTTCACAGAAAGCATCACTGGGCCCTGGCAGAGACTGCCCAGGGAGGTGATGGAGTCACCATCCCTGGAGGTGTTTATATTCCATCTGAGGCTGGGCTTGCTCTGCTTAGTGCTGCAGCTGTGCCTCCCTGTGTGGGGTGTTTGCATGGAGGTGAAGAAGTAGTGTAGCAGTTCGGTGGTGTTGGAATAACTGTATGCACGCCTGAGAGATTCAGCTTTAAATTCAGATTTGACAGCAGAAGATGTGAAGTGGCAAAGCTCAGAGAGGAGCTCTTAATGTTTCCTGCAGTTCTGTTTTTTTCCCCTTGTTTTCTGCTGTGTGCAGGTGAGTGTAATGGCATCGCTAAACATGATCACTAAACATTGTGGTCTGGGGCCATTTGAAATCACATCTTGTGCTTTAGTGCTGCTTGTTAGGTCTGGGGGTAAATCACTTTTCAGCCTGAAAAATGGGGAAGAGTAAGACCACTGTGTTTTGAAACTGGTTTGTTTTGCTTTTTTTTTTGTTGATTTGCTCCCCCAAATTAGAGTCTCTACTCTGATTATCCCAGTAGCTTGGAAAAAACCCAAAGCTGAGTGTTTTGGGGCCCTTTGCCCATAGCTTAAGCTGATAAATCTTTCTGAGACTTTGGCAATTTTTTCTTTGGTGGGGAGGTAAAGAATTAGGATGAAACATAATTGTCTTCATAGGAAAGATGAATTTGCAAAATGTTTTGCTGTCTCATTTGAGTGGAAGCATGTGGTTTTCAGTTCCCATAACCTTGGGGCATTACAAAATTGTGATTAAAGCACTAAAAACAATGTGATGGGAATTAAAATTGTTAAGTATGAAAAGTGATACATTGTGAGGTTTTTCTTAATTTGATTTTCTTGTCTTCAAGCACTACAGGTCACATTTTCAAGCTTTTTCCCACAGCAATGAGGGCTGGATTGTTTTGGTTTTTAATCGTAAATTAAGGTCTTCATGTAATCCGCTCCGTCCAAAGCTGGAGCTTCAGTAAAACAACAGATTGTGCAAGATGTGAGAGCAATTTCAGTGGTTGGGAATAGATTCAGCCTTTGTCAAAGGTGTAATTTTGCTAGAAATATCACTTTAATATTAGAGTAGGAAATACACCAGTCTGAATCCTGACTTTATTTATATGCCTAAGATAATACGGTATGAAAATGTTCAGCGTGCAAGCAGCAAGCTTTCGCATTTCATGTGTGTTTAATAGGCATCTCTGAGCTTTCACTAGAGAAAAACAGTCGATGGGTTCTCTGTGTAAACTGGAAAATAATTTAGATGGTACTTGATGATGGGAAATCAGACACAAGGAAGTTGCTCAGGGCAGCAGAGATGTAGATGACAGTTCTGGCTTTTTATGTTGTTACTCATTTTTTTAAGTTATAATCTGTTTACTTGGATGGTTAATTCATTCATGTGCAATTAAAAAAAACCCAATGCAGACTTTGTGGAGACTGCACATAAAACACAGAGGCTTAGTAGGGTATTAGAGATTCATCTGGGTGCCTGAAATACAGAGGAACTTTGATTTGATTTGTGTCTAAGTGGTCTTTGTTTAACTGATAGCTGCTAACTTTGTTTAAACGATAACACATGTTGTGCTGTTACTGGTATTGACCTTTCTCAGTTAAACTGGCTTAAAATGAAAGTGTTTATGGGGAGTTTCTGCAGCCCTGGCGTCCACGGTCTCTTTGTCTGGGCTGAGGGGTGATTTGGTGTCTGGGGTGAGTTAGCAGAGAGCTGCATGTTTGCAAACTTTAATGACTCTTGCTCCAGACAGCTTTTAACATGCTCCCAGCACAGCCACGCTGGGCAGGAACTGCTTTTTCCATTGCCAAGTTTGGGTTTGACACTGTGGTTTTATTGCAGTTTAGATTCCTTGGGCACATAAAATGCCATCAAATTGGTAACAGAAAGAGGAGGAAGGGTTTCAGCACAACCTTGGACTTAGCTATAGCAAAGCAGGCTGCTGTGTGCTAGGGAAAAAGGAGTGCTTTGTGCCCAGCATTGTCTGCTTTAGAGAAAGACTGGGTCCGTATCGGCATGGACGTGCTTTGAGCCACCAATTCTTGAAGTCAGAATGAGCTTTTCCAAAGTCTCTCACAGTGAACAAACCACATTTGGGAAGAAGTGTCAGCAGCAAAGCAAGTCCGCCCTGTCTGCTCACTGACAGCTTTTTCACTCTGCCTTTGACTCCAGGAGCCTGCTGCACCCACCGTGCTGAGTAGCCCCTCTCTGTGCTAGCGGTGCTAACAGTTCTGGTTTTTCACTTTCCCCATCTGCCCCGAAGATGAAGGGGTTCTATGAAGTGTTTTGTAGTGGAAAAACATGCTTGGAGGGTGTGCACAGTGTCACAATGTGGCTGTGATCAAGTGTATTTTTCAGGAAGGCACTTGTGGATGCAGGGATGTCATAGGGTATCTTTGCTCCTTTGCGGGCCCCAGCTCTTTCCCTGCCTGCAATGGTCCCTTTGTTAGCTGAGGGTATGAGTCTAACTATAGGGCATCCACAGATGGAGTGCAGGCTGCCCATTAGTTAGGGCAAAACTGCCCTGGTGCTTTGCTCTTTGTGTCCCAGCTCAGGGGGAGGTCGTTCTGGGGCACCTGCAGGAAGATCCTTGGGAGAAGGACCTTCCAAGGTCCTTGAATCTTGTCTGAGCAACTGGAAACTTTGAAAGAAAATCAAGGATGTGTAGGACAATGCTTTTTTCTTCAAACAGGAAAGTGTATTTTGATACAAAAATGGGGTATTGTCTGCAGAGAGACTGTTCACCCCTCCTCATCCATGTTGAAAGCCAATTTTTTTTCCTAGTGCCAGGAACAGGCATACAGACCTCCCTTCTCTCTTTCCAAGGTTCTTCTTCATGCTGTGGTGCTGCACACTGCTCAGGGTCTGCTATGACTTGGGTGAGGGTGGTCTGAACCCACACCTGAGCTTGCTGCTACTCTGTAGGTCAGATCAAAAGAACAAGCTTGCGTGGATGTGCCTCCCTGTGTGGGGGCTGTGGGCATAACTCTGGGCTGCTAGTGTTTAATTCCTTTCTTTTCCTCTCCATCCCTTTCATGTTGCTTGTGTGTACAGTGGCTGAGCTGCGGTGGGTGCTGACAGTCTGTGAGCTCTCCTTCACCAATGCATTCAGAGGACAAAGAGCAAATGATAATTTCAGATAGTGGAAAATGGGTTGGCTCTTCTTTCTGTCTCTAGAGGCTGTAAAAACTCCCATTACTCTGTTATCAAGAAGGTTCCATCTCTGATGTGCCTCAGCCAGTCGGTTAAGTGCAGACCTCACAGGAAATGAATTTTTTGATTCTTGACAAGGCGTCAACAAAGAACAGCTTTTCAAGGGAAAAAAATATTCTTCCCGGCAGGAGCCGTGGTGGGCTTAGAAAAGGGAAGGTAGTTGCTTTTGGACCAGAAATTTTGGTATTTCAGCCTCAGCTTTCCCCCCTTGATTTTTATCAATGGATATGAAAAAAGTGAGTGTTGATTCCCAAAGCAACTTAATAATTGTACAAAAGTTCATATAAGCTCTCAAATACATTGGTGTGCCCACTGCAAGAGGAGGCTGTGGAAGGGAGGGGAAGCAGTGTGGAGGTTTAGAAAAAGGCGATGACTTCTTTTATTCAGCAGAGTATCCTGTATCTCTGTAGAGGGAGCCATACAAGCACTTACTCAAAGGCTCACTCATTAAATGCCTAGATCAGGGCCTTTTTAGACAGGCCGTGGTGCAGTATGTCTTTGAAATTACCCTCATGGGCTCTGCCCTCTCTGTCCAGTAATAAACTAATCCTCAGGACTAATGGTAAAATTCTGCAAGGCATGAATTCCCAACTTAAATAGATTTACAGCTAGTTAATAGGTTTTCCAGCATATCTCATGCAACCTATTTGTGGTAGCATCATTTTAGCATGCACAGTAATGGAAAAAATTGTCAGGTGATAGGATTCCTAATCTTCTCTGACCCGTATTTTTCATGCCTAGGAATGGCTCCATAAGAAATGTAACATTTGCACTAAGGAAATACCTTGTGTGGAAGCGCTCAGAAGGGAGGTATCTGGATGGTAACTTTTCTTTGGAAAAAAGGATTCTGGAGCTGTGAAAAGCTAACTCAGCAAATGCCACCAAGAGGGTCACATACTTATGCTCCAAGAGCTGCAGAATAGGCAAGTTGGAACACTGTAATGAAGAAGATCAATCTTCAAATTTGCTAGCACGTGTGTTCTCTGTTGGTTTTTACATGGTGCCTTTGAAATACACAGTCTTTATTTTGAAAGGATTATGCTGAAAGTGTCCTTCAAAGAAAGTGTTTATTTTTTTCCAAGCATATTTGTTCTTGCTCCTTTTGTTACCATTATTTATAAATCAGAAGTTATATTGATCTGAAGATTATGCGTTAAACCATGTCTGGGCAGTGGTTGCTCTATTACTGGGAAAACCAACTGCGATAAAACTTTTGGTAAATTTATCGATCGATACTCTCTGTTTCTCCTTATAAAAAGAACAAGCTGAATTTTAATTTACTGGGAATGCGGCTGAACACGTGGCTGCCCTGTTCAGCAAGGGATTTAAGCCTGCGAGGAACTTTTGAGAGATGAATAGTGCCATTACTTTGCAGAAGATTATTCATGTTTTTGAAGGAAAGCCTAGTTGGAGTGGGAGTTGGAGCCTCGGGTCGATTTCTGGCAGCAGTGGTTGTGAGCCTTGCTCTTGAAAGCCAAATTATCATCTTGTCCTCCTGTTACAGCAGCTGCCTTGCTCTTACAGGGGGAGTAAGGAGATGGTGAAACATCTTCCTTTTGAAATGAGCGTTAATCAAAATGGGGCATTGATCTGGGGCGAGGGGGAGGCAGGAAACAGATGGGATGCTGGGGATGGCCCAGCCAGGGGCCAAAGTGATGCCACCAGGATGCGGTAGCTCCTCTTCTGCTGCTTCCCTGAATGCATCAACTTATAAAACAAAACCCAAGCAACCAAAAAAAAAAATCCAGGAAATAAATAAATAAATAAAACACCAAACAAAACCCACTACAACAGAACCCCTAACCAACCAAACAAAAACCCCCAACAAACCGCCCTTCCCTACAAACAAAATACCCAATACCTCCCCCCATCAAGCTACCAGAGAGGATGGAAGGAAGGAAAGAAAGAGTCCAGTTTTTAGAAAGTACTAGGTCTGGAAGCAGGGACCATAGGTAAGTCTTCCTTTTTTTATGGGAGATGATGCCTGAGGTTTGTGTGTTTGGGATGTCCAGAGCCTTGTTGTAGTGATGCTGCTGTGGTGTCCTGTGCGTCCGCAAGGAATTCCAGGCAAGAAGGGAGTTTGGGTGCTCTGCTCTGTGTCAAACAAGATGCTGCTAAAATTTCTTGTGTATGCCCAGTGAGTTGGATGCTGTCAGGGGCCATTGGAGAGTCTGGTTGAGCTTCTGCTACTGAGATGATTCATGGTCGTATTTCCATGCTGGAAACACCTGTCTTTTTCTGAGGTGTCTTGAGACAAAGTCAGCTCGGTCACTAAACTGCTTTTGAAAGCCTGGGCACTGTTTTGTGTCTTGGAAGCAGCCACTTCTTAAAGGAAGAGAGTTACATCGATGTTGGTTGCTATATGTTACTAAGCAAATGCTTTTCTCAAGTTCTGCTAGCACAGGTAGGAAGCTGAAATCGGAAAGGGAAGGGCTGGGGTACCTTAAAAACAGTCAACAGGTGCCCTGAAAAATGTGCAAGTCCTTCTTGTTACTATAGGGATCAAGAACTGATCTTCTACTATTTCTTTTTTTATCAGACAGTTGAGATAGCTTTAAAGAGAATTTGGTCAGGGAAGATTATAAAGAAAGGAATTTGCTTCTTAAATAAATAGTCTGCTCTCCATTGTTGGAGACTTAACAGGCTGATAAAAGCCCACTGGAATGAAAGGGAGCCTGTCTCATGTCTGCCTTACTCTAAAGTTACTGAGACCAATGCACTCCCAAAGTCTTTTTTTAATTTTTGGATACAAGCTCAACTTGACCTAGTCACTTGCTTTATCTTCATTTATTCTGATGAATAAAGGAACTTGCCAGGCATGCATTTTTGGGTTGGTGTTTTGTTTTGTTTTTTTCAGAAATTGCTTATAACTCTTAGTTTAAAATAAATGGAGGAACTATTCAAACTGATGTTCTGGTCTTTAGAAATGCTTGGCTTGTAAATTTGGGAGAGACTGTGCGGAATCGTTTGCCCTCTACTTTAAACGTGGCTTGTTGTTCATCTTTTAAGAAGCATCCTTTTTATTTTTGCTGTCTTTATAACCCCATTAGGTGGATGTTTGAGCTTCCAATGAGTAAAACACATTTGGGGAGGTGACCACATGCTGGATTCCTTGTCTCTCCTCTATGTTTTGGAAAAGCACTTAGTGTTTTAAAACAAACCTGAAAACACCTCAGATATGGCTTTACAGCAGTAAAATGCTTGGGTCTGTGATATCTCTGCCTGCTTGGTTATCTAGGGCAGAGATGCCCATTTCCCAGATTTTTTGAAGCCATTCCTGATGCGTTGGGCTGTGCTCCCTGTCTGGGCTGCTGGCTCAAACTAAGGATTGTAGATGAGGACCTGCATCTCTACAGCAAATTGGAGAGGTAAGAGAGAATACACACAAAGAATGTAAATATTTAGGATAGAAAAAAGTAGTGAAGGTGAAAGTTCCTCAGTGATGTGACATTAGTTCCAGGCATGTTACTGATATAATTCTGACATAATAGAAGCCTGGTGGTACCGTTTTCAGTGATTTATTTTCTGTTCTGTGGGATTGGTTTAATTAACTTTTCCCCTTTAGAAGGAAAGAGGAAAGTATGAAATATTTGGAGTGTATGTATTTCTGTGTGTGGCTGAAAGCAGAGTCCTTGTTGGCTGACCCTGAGCCCTGCCAGCTCAGCACTCCCGGCTGCCTTCCCACGAGGCTGGGTTGGGTTGAAACCGCTCTGACCCCAGCGGTCCGTGCCCTGTGGAGCAGCAGTTTGTTTCCTGCTCTCTACTGCAAACCCTCAGCCGTCTTGGATAATCCTGAACAAGGATAAAACCACCATGAATCACTTCTACGGGAGCAGTGTTCGCTCCACACAAGTGGTGGGTGCAGTTTGATGCTCTCTAAGCCAAAGGTTTCTCTCTGACACTCCTGCATTGTGCATCTGGGCTCTGTCCTGCCTCTTCCTAGCAGCTCTCCTGCACCGTGCATCCCTAAACTGGTGCCCAGTGATGGACAGGAGCCTAGACACTTGAACTCCAAACATTATGTAGACTTCAGTACCACGCTGCCCAGGGAGGTGGTTGAGTCACCTTTCCTGGAGGTGTTTAAGGGGTGGGTGGACGAGGCACTGAGGGGCATGATTTAGTGATTGATAGGAATGGTTGGACTCAGTCTGGTGTATTTCTTCCAACCTGGTGATTCTATGGGGAGATGAGTTGCAGGGGGTGAGGGTTTTGGGTTTTTTTTGTCCAATGGGTTACCAGTACAACAGAGCTCCCTTTTTACTGCAGAAGCTGCTTACATCCTTCTGTGTCTGCTTTTCCTACTTGTGCTCCCAGGGCTTTGTTTGAGCCTATTTCTCTGGGCCCTCATTCCTCCTGCCTCCCTTGGTTTTGATTAAGAATCATGTTCATCCACCGCTCATGCCAGCCCTGACTGCTTGCATTTTTAACTTTGTCTTTATTAAATTTTCAGGAACCTCCTAAGCATTCACACATCTGTCGTGGCACGAAGCAGAATATTTCTCGATGCTCAGGAAAACAAATTACACGGTAGATGTGCAATCCGTATTTAATCAAAAGTGCCACAGCCACATGTTCAAGCATGAAGCCCCAGAAAAGATGTAACTATGGAGTCATTCTTAAAAGGAGTTTGCTGTGAGATTTTTCAGGGTTGTTTTTTCAGCTTCCTTCATCAAGTTGGGATCTCCAGAGATCTCTCAAGGCATCACGGTGGCCCTTAAAAGAAAAGCTGTTGTCCTGTGGTCACCTCCAGCATCCCTAACCCTCGCACTGTGAGATGTGGATGCTGCATGGGGTAAGGAGCTCTCCGAACTCCCTCCAGGCACAGTGTCCACTGTGAGAGGCTTCTTGAAGGTTGGGAGCTGCACACACCAGTATTTCTTGTCTCTGTGCTTCTGAGCATGAAGCAACTTGAGTTGGTGGGCTCTGCAGTCTGCTTTAACAAACCTTTTGTGCACAGGATAAAAATAATAAATGGGTGAAGCACAGTGTGACTAATTGCCTACCAATTGGCCTATTACCTAGAATATAATAGGAACACGTTTTCTGGGTGTTTTGAGTGGGTATGATGAGATGCTAGCATACAGTATTTTTATTAGAAACTTCAAGGAGTGTATTTCAAAATGCCAGGGCAGTAGGTAAGCTGAACACTTAAAAATAAATGGCTTTAGAGCTTGGTGTTTTGATAGGTAACAGATCATTAGGAGAAGACGCTTTTCTGACAAGAGCATAATGATTTGGCTTTGGCTGGTGAGCAGCACTGGCTCTGGAAACGTTTAGTTTGGCTCCCACAGGAGTGAGGGTAGTGTGCTTGGAGCTGGAAGGACCCCCTCTCATTTAAAGGCTGGACAGAGAACTTTCCTTCCTTGGTCTGGTGGTGAATAGAGCAAAGGAAGAAAGTGCTAACCTTGGTGGCTTAAAATTTGGAAGACAGAGTAACCCAATTGTTATATATATATATATTTTTTTATTAACACTTTAAAGCAAATGCTGTTAAGTTCAGGAGCTTGAGTCTGTAATTTTTATAGTGACAATATTGTAAAAAGTAATCCAGAAGCCTGTATTGTAGTTGAAAAAAAACATTTCCTAAGCTCTAAAGCCAAATGCGCTCAGAGAAACAAACCCTGTAAAAGCAGCAGTGGCAACATCTGATGGGTTTTGTAATGCCACAGACAAAAGTAATTATGCTGCTTAGAAGTGCTTTTGTCTACAGATAATGTTGTTAAAAACTTGCAGTGTAGTATAAATCATAACGGAACAAATCTGGAGTCTGCTCTTATTGCTGCCGGGGGAAAATCTTTTGGATTTTGTTTCCTTTCTGCTCAATATATTGCCAACCTTTTCCAAGTCTGTAAATAAATATTACCTGCTGTTTGAAAAATGACTCACGGTTCATCTCACAAGTAGTGCCTGTGGCAGCCAGGCCGTTATTGCAAACAGTTGTTTCTTGGTGAGCTCTTTGTGCGTCTTTCAGAAACACGGGTTGTTGCAATGAGTCTGAAGTTGTCTGATTCATGTGAGATATTAAAGAAGCATTTCCTTTAGAGCTCAATCACATGTAGATGCCTACGGCTCCTTTCTCTGTTTCCTAGCAGTACTGTAGCAATTTCCATGTCAGAAAAGGTTTTGGCAAGCTTACAGAAAGCAAAACTTTTGGCGTTTCCTTGATGAACATTTGAATATCCATCCGTGATCATGGGTGGGGATCTCTTTGTAGCTGAACATTTTTGTTCTTTAGGTGTATGGGACTTTTAAACATTCGGAAACTCTGAGCCTGAGGGAAATACAGCGATTGTGTTAGGGCCAGGTTAATTAACTGATGGAGTGTCCACCATGCTGCCTGGAGACCCATGTTTTTGCCTCAGGATCGAAATGCTTCCTGTGGGTTTAGGGATCACAGTGCCTGGTTTCTCCTAACACGAAGTGAGGGGGATTTGCATCAATAGTTCATTTTACAGTCAGTAAATGAGGTTTTGCTGTCATCTGGCAAGTGACAGAGAGCAGGAATTGCTGGGACAGCTCAGTAGGTGATGTCTGGCCAGGCTGGGGGCTCCCCAGCTCCTGCGGTTATTGCTGCACTTTGCACAGAGAGTTTGGTGCCAGGTCCTGTGAATAGGGGGACACACACAGCAGCATGTCTGGGGGACCCAACTCAGGCACACAGGGAGAGCCATCAGAGCCTGAAAGAGGGACCTCAGCAAATCCACTGAGCTTCAGGAGCTGGTTTACTTGCTGCCCTGGAGCAGTCACATCAATAGATGAGATTTATTGAGGGCAAAGGGGCACATTCACACCCAAAAGGTGTTTAAAGTGCATTTTTGTATGTAGAGCTGGTGAGAAGGAAAAGTAAGTGCTGGGTGCGGTGTTGCAGCCTGTAGCCCACAGCAATTCCAGGCAGGAGCATCCTGGGAAGGGTGTAGTGAATCATGAAGTGCGGCGTGTCTGCAGAGAAGGAAATTCTGCTGGATGCTTGTGATGTTGATCTCTCCATGTTGATCACCAGGGAGGTTTCTGCTGCATGGAAATAAGTTTCTAGTTCTTTTTACAGTTTGGGATAGTTTGTGAAGGTTTGCCACTCTGCCATATAGTCCTGGAGGAGATGGGGAGGTACCAAGGTGATGGTGACACTGTGATCTTGCCTAGGATTACTTGCCTGCTGTCTTCCAAAACATAAAACTGGGCCTTGTTTTTATTAGCTCTTAGCAGTGGAATAACAATTATGTTGGAGTTCTGCACTGCAAAGGCATATCTACGTGGTCAAAATAAAGCTTTAAATGGTTGGACTCGATGATCCGATGGGTCTTTTCCAACCTGGTGATTCTATGATTCTGTATGGGGACACAATTGCCCAGTTCTTAAGAAAAGAATCTTCTGCAAAGGCACAAACGGGAACCGGGAGTTCACCTCCTGATGGGCAGTGGGAGCAACTGTGGTGGGAGCTTCCCTGCTTGGAGAGAGCTTTACAGTTACATGGTTTCTGTGCCTGGACGTCAAGAAAAACAGTAAAATCAAGGTTGTAGGTGCTGGTTTGACTTCTTGGTGTCCCATATGCTGAGAGTAACTGGATGGCACATAATCCAACACTTCCACCCCGCTTTGTTCCGTTACGATGGCTGCTCTGTCGCTGGGTTTTGGTTGAGCTGGCACGGGGGGCAGAGAGAGGACAGACCTCCCTCTTCCTGGCAGCAGCACCTTTCCAAACACCTTCAGTTGCTTGTGAAGCCACCTCTGCTGAGCTAAGACCTGGGCAAGCTGAACTGGGGCTGGGTGCTGCCTCTGTAGCTGCCCTGGCAGCTCCTGCCNGTTAAAAACTTGCAGTGTAGTATAAATCATAACGGAACAAATCTGGAGTCTGCTCTTATTGCTGCCGGGGGAAAATCTTTTGGATTTTGTTTCCTTTCTGCTCAATATATTGCCAACCTTTTCCAAGTCTGTAAATAAATATTACCTGCTGTTTGAAAAATGACTCACGGTTCATCTCACAAGTAGTGCCTGTGGCAGCCAGGCCGTTATTGCAAACAGTTGTTTCTTGGTGAGCTCTTTGTGCGTCTTTCAGAAACACGGGTTGTTGCAATGAGTCTGAAGTTGTCTGATTCATGTGAGATATTAAAGAAGCATTTCCTTTAGAGCTCAATCACATGTAGATGCCTACGGCTCCTTTCTCTGTTTCCTAGCAGTACTGTAGCAATTTCCATGTCAGAAAAGGTTTTGGCAAGCTTACAGAAAGCAAAACTTTTGGCGTTTCCTTGATGAACATTTGAATATCCATCCGTGATCATGGGTGGGGATCTCTTTGTAGCTGAACATTTTTGTTCTTTAGGTGTATGGGACTTTTAAACGCTCGGAAACCCTGAGCCTGAAGGAAATACAGCGATTGTGTTAGGGCCAGGTTAATTAACTGATGGAGTGTCCACCATGCTGCCTGGAGACCCATGTTTTTGCTTCAGGATTGAAGTGATTCCTGTGGGTTTAGGAATCACAGTGCCTGGTTTCTCCTAACACGAAGTGAGGGGGATTTGCATCAATAGTTCATTTTACAGTCAGTAAATGAGGTTTTGCTGTCATCTGGCAAGTGACAGAGAACAGGAGTTGCTGGGACAGCTCAGTAGGTGATGTCTGGCCAGGCTGGGGGCTCCCCAGCTCCTGCGGTTATTGCTGCACTTTGCACAGAGAGTTTGGTGCCAGGTCCTGTGAATAGGGGGACACACACAGCAGCATGTCTGGGGGACCCAACTCAGGCACACAGGGAGAGCCATCAGAGCCTGAAAGAGGGACCTCAGCAAATCCACTGAGCTTCAGGAGCTGGTTTACTTGCTGCCCTGGAGCAGTCACATCAATAGATGAGATTTATTGAGGGCAAAGGGGCACATTCACACCCAAAAGGTGTTTAAAGTGCATTTTTGTATGTAGAGCTGGTGAGAAGGAAAAGTAAGTGCTGGGTGCGGTGTTGCAGCCTGTGGCCCACAGCAGTTCCAGGCAGGAGCATCCTGGGAAGGGTGTAGTGAATCATGAAGTGCAGCGTGTCTGCAGAGAAGGAAATTCTGCTGGATGCTTGTGATGTTGACCTCTCCATGTTGATCACCAGGGAGGTTTCTGCTGCATGGAAATAAGTTTCTAGTTCTTTTTACGGTTTGGGATAGTTTGGCAGAATGGCAAACCTTCACATATAGTCCTGGAGTAGATGGGGAGGTACCAAGGTGATGGTGACACTGTGATCTTGCCTAGGATTACTTGCCTGCTGTCTTCCAAAACATAAAACTGGGCCTTGTTTTTATTAGCTCTTAGCAGTGGAATAACAATTGTGTTGGAGTTCTGCACTGCAAAGGCATATCTTTACATGGTCAAAATAAAGCTTTAAATGGTTGGACTCGATGATCCGATGGGTCTTTTCCAACCTGGTGATTCTATGATTCTGTATGGGGACACAATTGCCCAGTTCTTAAGAAAAGAATCTTCTGCAAAGGCACAAACGGGAACCGGGAGTTCACCTCCTGATGGGCAGTGGGAGCAACTGTGGTGGGAGCTTCCCTGCTTGGAGAGAGCTTTACAGTTACATGGTTTCTGTGCCTGGACGTCAAGAAAAACAGTAAAATCAAGGTTGTAGGTGCTGGTTTGACTTCTTGGTGTCCCATATGCTGAGAGTAACTGGATGGCACATAATCGAACACTTCCACCCCGCTTTGTTCCGTTACGATGGCTGCTCTGTCGCTGGGTTTTGGTTGAGCTGGCACGGGGGGCAGAGAGAGGACAGACCTCCCTCTTCCTGGCAGCAGCACCTTTCCAAACACCTTCAGTTGCTTGTGAAGCCACCTCTGCTGAGCTAAGACCTGGGCAAGCTGAACTGGGGCTGGGTGCTGCCTCTGTAGCTGCCCTGGCAGCTCCTGCCTCTCTGAAGGGAAGTCTTCTGGGAATGGCTACTTGCCGTTCAGGCGACTGCATCACATAATCTTTTAAATAAACCCATCAAGTGCCAGACTCTGGTGGAGCCTCCCACAGCCTGGGGGAGCCAGCAGGTTAATCCAGAGTTTCTCTGGCCTGGCGTGGGTCCCTTTGAAGTAGCTGCAGCCCAGGGGTGAGTGAGACTTCTCAGGAAAGCTGACATTTTTGCTAAGCAGCAGACACTTATTATCTGAGCCAAGAAAGCAGTGATTTCCTTCTCCTGCCAGTAATCTCCACTCAGGGCACTGTTAACGCTCTTTTACAATTTATTTTCTTTTCTCTAATTGCCCGTTTGCAGTGGCCATGCAGCTCTCCCTGGGCTGCATTCTGGGCAGCTTTTGCACTTTGAAAGCAGCTTAGTGCTCCCCTCCTGGCTACTGGAAGTGGGCAGCAATTCCTTTCCAGGTGCTCCAGGGAAAATCTTGCTGGAAAAATAAGTAATAGCCCATGCTCTTCAACGGGTGCCTGGTAACTGTGGCCTAGAGTAGGGTTTCAGTTTTCATGCACCATTTGGAAGCCCCGACAGACATAGTCAACAGATGTGCGATACCAGTGCAGTCAGTATGATGATTTACCAATGGTATTCTGGCTTGTATCCTGCATACGGTCTCTTTGTTTCATCCCGTGTGTTATGGTTCCTACCAATCATCCTGGGATGCAGCATTGTGGTGCTGTGTGTGGTTAAGTTGTTCCCAGGTTTTTGTCCCTTTGCTGACTGAAATGACTTTGGAGTACAGTTGGTGCTTGTGTTCAGCACCTTGAGGTACCTGCAGAAGAACTCTCCAGGCAGGACTGAGTTTCTGGTGTGGTGACGCCTGGGAGCTTGGGCTATCATATCCCCAAGCCAGACTCATGGATCAAGGTTCTTTAAATTTTAGTGCATGCAGAAGTGTGGGGTTGTTTATTACCCCTCCACCCCACCAATCACATAAGAAAATATTTTAAAAGGAGATGAATAGCCGTGTGGCACGACTGAGTTCTGCTGTGTGTACATAGCTACGGTGATGGAGATAGCAAGATGTGATCTCTGCTCTGCTGTAGAGTAGCTTTGCCTGATGGAAGTTGGGTGCAAGTCAGATGCTTGATCAGTGCTGCTATGTTATTTTACTCTGTTCAGCTAGACCTGCAAACCAGCTGCCTTAAATTGTGGGACTATTTAAAATATCCTTCAAATAAATAGAAGAAACAAGATTCAATTGTCCTCCAGCAATAAGACCCCATGTTATGAGCAGGGCAGATTTTACCAGCAGCGAATCCAGACTGTGGGATTTTATAGGGAGCAGAAGCCTGTGCTGCATTTGCAAAGCAGCTTCCCCTCTGTTGCCCTGCAAGACTCACTTGTGGGAGCACAGGGGACTGACCCACAAAGTTTCCTCCTCTTTGAAGTGCTCCAGGTCTGACCGTGATTCACTTCTGCTGCTGGCAGCTGTGGCTTCAATGGTCTTGCAGCCAGCCCTCTGTGAGGTATATATTAGAATAAGAGATTACTAGGGCAGTAGAGTATGAGAGATTTTGGATGTGTAAGATGCTTTATTTTTTTGAAGAAAGTTTTATTATTTCTTGCATCTATTAATAGGGCAGCAGGAGGCTCCGTGTGCTTTTGTAGTCCCTGTTGTGCTCTCTAATGGATATATGCAAAGGCTCCAAGGTGCATAAAATAGACACTCTTAGCCAGTTATTATGATAAAAATTATGTGCGTGTCATGACCTTTAAAGCAGTGGGACTGTGTGTGCATACTCTTCTGATATGCCACTGTTCTCAATTCCTTTCTGAAGCATTTCTCGCCGTAGGAGGTTTGCATAGGAGCTTGGAATATTTTTCTAATCAGCGAAGAGTCTCTTGGCTCTGATGGTAACTTGCAAAACACAGAGCAGCGAGAAAAGGGAAGAGGGATGACTTTTTCTAAGGCAACTAGCAGAGAAGAGGTTAAAGGCGAATCGTGAAGCACAGCATGAAAATCCTGGCATCGTCTGCAGTGCTGTCAGAAAAACACTGGCCCAAAAAGTGCTTTGTGCTCTTTGAGGAAGAAGCTGTTCTGGTGCTCTTGAGGATAAAGAAGGAAAAAAAGTTTTGTAATCCATGTGCCCTATTTAAAGAGATGTGGTTTTTGTTTTAGAACTTTTAGTAACACTGCAACCAGAATTTGCTCTGCTTGCGTAGCCCACACATTTACCCTGCTCTGTGTTGGATGTGCCATGGTGCCTGGAGAGCTTTGCAATGTTCTCTGTGGGTGTGGAGAGCGAGATGGCTACTGTTGTGGTGAAGGAGATGTGGAGAGAGGGTCTCTGTGTCCTTGCACCCCTGCTTCCCTCAGTCCGTGGTGCCTCGATGGATTGCTGTGCTCTGGGAACACCGATGGTTGCTGTGGGCTTGCTGGGTCAGTCCTAGTGCGGGTGCTGTGGACAAAATGCTTCAGTGGCGCGTCCAGGAGATGTGCAGGCACTGTTTGCAAAAGTATATCAGTAGTTTCTGCTTCGATTGTTGCTTACGCATTGCTTTCTGCATGTTGGTGGCAGCCCACAGCACCGGGTCTCTGTCCTGCCAGATGGGCCAGCATAGGATGCACCTGGCAATTAAGAGCTGGAAGTCTTGGAGTTACAATGGTCTCAAAAACTGTTGGGTAACAGGGGAGGTTATGCAGGGTGAGCAACAAGGCCTGACATCGCTTGTGATAGCGTTGATATTGACCCCCCTGGAGAGGCATCAGGCCACGCTCAGCTGCATCCCAGCCTTAACAAATGGAAAAAATAACACTTATGATTTTAAAAATTAAACATTCCCTTTAATTATTGAGCATGAATAATTTTCATGCAAATTGAGCCTGGATTTGTGTTTCCAGAGTGACACAGTTGAGAGCGGTTACATCGTGGGGTGTCAGTGACCTGTGAACCGGGAGGCTGTTCGTTATTTTTAGCATTTTCTGAATAGCACCCTGGAGGATGGGACACAGGCTGGTAGAGAGCTTTAAGGCTTTCATTTGCACTGATGGCCTCTGCCTCCAATGCTTTAATTTGCAGACTGGGGCATGTATAGCTATGTTGTTATTATGTATGTGGGTATGGATATTTTGGAAGCCTCCTGGTGAGGAAGGGCTGTGGTTAAGAGGTAACCGCACAGTGATGATGCTGCTGGAGGCTCTTCTGCTTGGTGCAGGAAGGAGCTGTGGGCAGCAAGTCCTTAAGTCTTGGAAGGAGGAGAAGGGAAAATGCACCCTGGCAAATTGTTAGTCTCAGTGTAGAACTCAAGCTTCATGAGCTAGTTTGGCACAACTTGACGTGTGTGAGTGTGGTCCTGGCTGTGCACCTGCAGATGGACACCGTGATGCTGCTCTCAGCGTTGCTTTGGGCTGCGGAGCAGCTCAAGTCCAGGGCATGTGGAAAGTTGGATCTGCAGCTGGTGCTTTTGGGAAAGCTACAGCACTGCAGGGGCTTTTCCAATGACTTTGAAGACACTTTAGTGCAGGGCAGTGCTGGGGGTTAACTCCAAATATCCTCTGTGATTAAGCTCATATATATATATATTCCTTTTCATAATGGAATGTCACCATTTACTGTTTCCTGATTTTAAACACTGTACAGTTTGTCAAACATTTCTCTCTCTCTTAAATTAAGTCTTGAGATAAAATTCCTGTTAATTTCAAATCAATATAAAAGAGGGAAAGAACTTGCAGTAGTTCTTTTCTTGAATCAATATTTTCTTTAAAGGCTGAAATGTTAACTAGATCGTAGTTTTTGCCATTTTGAAATGCAGCTTGTGTTTAAAGAATATGTGCATTTTCCCTGTAAAATTGCTGATGCTGGTGGGTTTTGCAGCAGGCACGGCTGCCAGCAGACACGTGATGCAAAGCAGACAGGATGGGACCAGCTTTTGCAGCAGTAACACAGCACAATGTTATCCTCCCTCTTTCTGAGCTCATTCTCTCGTAATAACTTCTCTTTTTTTCTTCTGTTTTGCAGAAGCCTTTGAAATTGTAGTACGACATGCAAGAAACTTCACCAACAGCATGTTTAGGACCTACTACCAGAGCATGGGGCCCAGAGCTCTTAAATTTGTTGGAGAACTTTTTACTGATGTCTCGTTGTACATATTGGGCTCTGACATCCATGTTAATGACATGATAAATGAATTTTTTGACAGTTTATTCCCTTTGGTTTATTCTCACTTGATTAATCCCGGCTTCCCTGATCCCACTGTGGAAATGACTGGATGCCTGCGGGCAGCCAGGAGAGACCTCAAAGTCTTTGGTAACTACCCGAAGATGATGATGACACAGGTGTCCAAGTCACTGCAGGCTACCCGAGTCTTTCTGCAGGCCCTCAACTTAGGGATCGAGGTGATAAACACTACTGACCACTTAAAATTCAGCAAGGAGTGTGGACGAGCACTGCTGAAGATGTGGTACTGCTCTCACTGCCAGGGGCTCCTCCAGACCAAGCCCTGTGCCAGCTACTGTGGCTTGGCGATGCAAGGATGCTTGGCGGGTGTTGTGGAGATCGATAACCACTGGCGAGAGTATATCACGTCACTGGAGGGGCTGACCAAAGGCATGCGTGGCATCTATGACATGGAGCATGTCCTCCTGAACCTCTTCTCAATGGTGCGGGATGCGATCATCTATGTGCAGAAGAACAAAGGAAAGCTCTCAACAACCGTGAGTAGTTTTCTGCAGTTCCCCTAGCTCACTGCCATGATAGGGCTCAGTTGCGTACCGTGACCTGTACGTGTTCAAACCAACCTACTCTTGCCTCCCAGCCAACAAACTTCAAATGCTTTGATTGCCAGGTCCTCTCTCTTCCTCCCCTCCAAAATCTCAGTTTTCTTAAAACTTTTGGTAGCATTTCAAGCTGGTGTTTGTGGGCCCTGGGCTTTGGTTAAGGGCTTTCCCTTTCTTCAGGTTGATCAGAGCAGAAAGGTCTGGTGTCATCCTGTCATCAACCTTGTACCTGGGGTGTGAGATCAGGAGCTGAGATGTCCCAGCATCTTCAGTACCTCATGGGTGCTGTACTTGGTTTGAGCAGCTCTGAAAGGCTGGTCCTGCTCTCTAGGTGTCCCTTGCTTCCTTTACCATCACTAATTGTACCTCTAAATAGATGCCAAGTAGAGGCATGTCCTGTGGCATCCTCTGCTTCCTCATTTACTAAAGGAGGTCCAGTTTTCCTTCTTTTGATAACTCATGACAGTTTGGGGCTGCATTTAATTCCAGGAATAAGGTTATTTCTTACTTATTAGGAGTGACCTGGCTCTTTATAACACATAGTATGACTTTCAGAGCCTCCTGAGAAAACTGAGTCTGTCTTGTTCTGAAAATCCTACTGCTCTGTTTGAGTGCAAAGGACAAATAGATTGTGGAAATATGACTCTTGTTTTGCAGAGAATATTGTTCTTGAGATGCAGTTGAGCTGCCTCGTGCAGGTAGGGTAGAGTGCGGATGAAGGCAAAGGTGCAGGAATGTTGTTATAGTTTGTTTAAAGCCAACGATGATTAAAATCTGCCACCGTTTCCCTGTTAGCTGTTTGTTCCTGTCATTCTTGACCCCTGTTTACGAAAGGACTGTGTTTGTCCTCCTATAGCCTTCTTTTATCAGCACAAAAATAAAAATGCACTTTTTATTGAAGATGTCTATGTATAAAGTGAAGGAACATGACTGTCAATTGTATTATTGAATATTGAGACCTTGATCTGTCTACAGAGAATGGGTTTGTGGGAGGACAGATAGATGGAGTGCCACTAAAGGCAACACAAGCTGTGGCAATAGAGCCATAATCTGCCCATCATCTACTAAAACAGAACATTAATTGACCTCCTTTAAAACAAAAGAATCACTGAGCATTGCAAAATCAGTCAGTGCTTTCATACTTGATCGAGCTGTTTGAATTCATTAGTGCTGTATTTAGTTAGGTACTCATTTAAACATAACTCCTGGTTATCTAATACTTCAGTGATTTTTAAATTTTGTTCTAGAGATAGTTTTGTGTCATAGGACTGTAGAGGCAAAAAAAGGTCCAAGCCAAGCAAGCCAATCGTCTGGCAATTGCCAATAAAAGAAAATGGTCACTGGGTTTTTGAAGTTTGTTTTTAAAACACCAGTGTTGCTCAGCTAAGGCTCTTACGTCAAACTGAAGCCTAGAGCAACATTTCTTACAAATGAAGGCTGTTGAGTAGAGGAACAGACAGTAATGGAAGTGTTGACAGTCTTAACTACAGCATTGGAGATGGCCTGACTCTGATAGCCAGTCTGGGATCTGGGGTAAGAATCTCTGCCCATAAGTAATAGAATACATTTTTTTTTCAGCTGTTCGGGAATGAAAGTTTCTCTGTTAAACTTATGAGCACGTATTGAGTTTCAAAGATTGTACCCAGAAGCAAATAGCTGTGTTTATTTACTGTTGTCCTGTAAATATGATTGTTTTTAGACACCATTGGTATATGAAAGTGTAAAATGCTGTGGGAATTGTCTTTGAAAGTGTGGGGCTTTGCTGGCTTCTCTTATCAACTGCTTTCATTACTGACCTTGGATGCTGCCACTTCCGTAGGCAAAGTTCACTTCACCTGTATGGTATTAAGAATAATGACAGGTTATTTAATTGTCATTAAAACCTCCTGGAATTATGGAAAAACCTATCTTCCGTGCCCATAGTGATTATAGGCTGAATAACAACACTACTGCCCTTGCCTGTCCTTTTTACTTCTTTCATTTTTTACAGCATTGGTGACACTTCCACAGCAGCAGTTTTTCCTCCTGGTATTTCAAGTGCTTGGATGTGTTGCTTGATGGAGCATCCTTCCCCCATGCAGCTGCTCCTCTGTGTCCCCTCACCACCCACCCCTAGGCTGTGTGTGGGCATTTACTGGAGGATCTAGTCTCCTTTTATAGCTTGCAGCAGACCTGGCTACAAAGGGCATATGAACCTGAGCTCCAGAGGTGTTGTAGAGCCTCCAGGTAGGTTTCAGAGAGTAGTCCCCAAGACAGAGAGTCATACTGCTGTTAATCTGCTTTTGGAAACTATGCCTCTGGGCAAGCATTTAAAAGTAAGCTTATGCACCAACGTTGTTCCTGGTATGTAAACAGCGATGCAGAAGAATAACTACAATAATATTGTGGCAGTAGGCAGTTTCCATCCCAAGCTTGGCTTCAGTAGTTAATTTATCAGCAATGGTGTGTGTTAGAGCTTTATTATTTCCACTATTTGTCTGCTTAAAAACTTCACCCCTAGAATATGCTATTAAAATGCTTTATCAAGGAGGCTGAGACTCAGGGCAGATTGGGGGAAAAAAGTTTCTGTTGAGGGCTATATCTACATACTATTAATTTTCCTGTCTGTTAATTTTTTCCTGCTGGAAAATGTGTATAGTACATCTACCTCTTGTAGATACTTAAATCATGAATGTAGGGAAGAGTGATTGTAGCCAGTCTGTTCATGCTTTCTACCACAAGCAAAGACTATTAGGGAGATGCAAAACAAATAAATGTCATAAAATTTTTAACCCCAACACCTCTTTGAAGTTAATGCTTCCTCTGCTGTTGAAAGTGCAAGAGAGGCAGCAGGTCTGTGTCTCTTACATTGCTAATAGTTGATCTCCTTGGGGTTCCCTGCCTTAAGCCAGCACTGCAAATTTATTTTGAAAGGTTGCAGAGTTGAGGTAAAGGCCATTGATTTGACACAGGTATTAATTTGTCTACATAAATATTATTTTCTTAATGCTTTTCTCCTCTCTTGTAACTTAATGGGGTTTTGAACCCATCCCAATAGACTGGGAAACAACAGGTGACTCATACAGTAGTGAGGCACAAACCAGAAAGGTGGGTGGCTTAGGGTGAGGTTGTAGCCATGTGTTACATGTGAGGAGGAGGATGCACTGCAGGCATGAGTTGTCAGAGAAAGGAATTTGGGTTTTGACTCCGTTAGCTGCTTTGTACTGAATGCCCAGCAGGACACGTGCCCCTCCAGCCCTTGGGATAGGGGTGGCAGGACTTCTCCCACCCTTCAGCTATCATGTGGTGCCTGGACATGGAGCTGCAGCTGTTGATCCTGGCCTTACACAGCAGGACTCTCTGCTTGGCAGGACCCATACGTGTTAGTGTGATTAGGGTCGGGCACAGAAGATACCGTAGAGCTTGATGTGTTCATAAGACGACTGAATCTGTGAATGAGAACAGGTTGCAAAGGAATACAAGATTAGTCTTTAAAGTCTCACAAAAAAAATGCACTATGAAAAATATTAGCAAACCACCACCAAAAAAACATAGCAAGAAACTTCATTTAGTCCAGGTCTGTCAGGCAGCCGTGCCTTGGCCTGGGCATCTGCATCTCTAGGGAGAAACACAAAGACATGGGCTGATGAAGCTGCCCATCCCATGCTGCTCCTCTTCCCAGCCTGGGAGGTGTGCAGCTCTGTCTATGGAGTGTTACCTAGAAAGGAAAGAGCGGGGAGCTCAGTGAAGCGTTTCTCAGAAAAAAATTAATATGGATTTGGTAGAGCTGAATGGGAACAGGGCACAGTTCTCTGCACCATGAGCAGATCCCTGCTGTTTTACTTCACTGCAAACACTTTTAAAAAGATGCTCAAGTCTGGATTAACTAGATTATAGAGCCATATTACAGAGCTGCTGAGGAGGTGCCGTGCAAGATGGGTTTGGTTTTATCCTCAAGCCGGAGCACTCAGCCCCACCAGCGCAGGCAGTGTGCGGATTGTGAACCTAGGGGAGTCCCAGGGAGGAACAGACCAGGGCAAACTAGACCCTCGTTTCCCCTTGAGTTTCTTTGGAATCCTTGTAGGGAGACCACGAGCATGCTGGAAAGATAACCAGCTACTTTGATTGCCTGTAGCACCACAGAGAGAAGCATTGCTCTGTTGTAAATTGGTGCAGAAATGTGCAGTAGCAGCAGATGCACAGGGGTGAGAATCAATAAAATGTAAATAAAGGGAATTTTAGCACCCAGGGATAAAAATATTGCCTGTTGCTGTACACAGTGATCCAGCGTGTTTGTCAGCGATGCTGTTGTGGTTTTCCCTGATGCTGCCTGGGAGGTGCTTTTGAAGCCTGCTCACCTGGCGACTTGCTGGAAGCTGCTTTGCTCGGTGGGTTGCAATGGCAGGGAGCTCCGGTGAGTTTTCCTATCTGCTAATGGATTTCTCTCTGTGCTAGAACTGGCAAGAGACTTCTGAGGAAAGCTTTGAAATTACAGTGCTGTTCGAGAAGTCATTCCCTTTAAGATGCCAAGATCGCTTTCTTTGTACTTTTAATGCGGGTTGCTCTCTGCTGGCATCGCTCGTGGGATAGTCGGCTGGATGTATTTTCAGTTTCTTTATCGGCAAAGTTTAATCCTCAGGCTGTTCTCTAATGCTTGCTGTTAGCTAGCTCCATTTTTCACTTAAAGCTGGAAATATGAGTGAGGTTTAGGATTTTGGTAAGCTCAGACCCGCTCGTAGCTATCCCAAGGCATGTTTATCGTGTACTTTTGTTAACTATTTTGTGATAGGCAGTGTAATGTGCCTGATAAGCCATGTTAAAGCAAGCATCTGTTCCTACTGCAGGACGAAAATAAACCTGATCACCAGGGATAGTATCAACAACTTTCCCATTCCTGTGAAAATACCTTGGGAGTATTACAATGAGTTATCTAAAGAGGTTTCAGATATTAAAGATTTTGTGATAGTTGGGGAAGCATATAACAAGGTGCTGAACTCTAAGGTGTTGATTTAGATTTAGAAATCCCCACATTGTTGGCGGCTTGGCTGGTGCTGAAAGCATAAAGGCAAAAATAATTCGTGCCTGCAGTTTTGCAACCCAGCCTCAACAATTTTGATCCAGTGACTTTGGCACACGGCTGCTGGACTTAAATCTTTGGTTTAATGTTCAAATACACAGCAGCACATTAAAGGTCTGCATCTTATTTTGGGAAGGGACTTTGGCATCAATGCTCTTGGCCATTACTTGTCTTTTTAAGGGAGTGAGGATCAGAGGTTATTCTCAACCTAGTGAAAGTTTAACCGCTTGTCTTGCCTGGGGAGGAAGGTTATTGGCATCACGCAATTAAATCGCTGTGAATGAGAGCTTTGCCTCTAGAGAATGCAAGTAGCCCACTCTCGTGTTCTTTGGTCTACCTTGTCCTTTATCTGCTGGAGTCCAGCATGGGCTGGTGGAATCCTGATTCCCCTTCCTGCTTGCCCTGGTGGCACGGTGAGGCTTTGGGTCAATTTGTCATGAAATTGGGCCTGACCAAAGCAGGGCAGGCATGCAGAGCTGTTCTTGGGAGCGCATGGGGCTATGCAGAGCTGCTAGGTGGAAGCAGTGGATGTGGCCAGGGATGCTCAGACCTACCCGTGCAGAGCCAGAGGTGATGACATTGAATATCAACATGGGTCTAATTTAAAATAGTACTTGATTTTGCTTTTATTTGTAAACTTCTGTTATCCTCACTTTTTTTTTTTTCCTCTCCCGCTGTCCTTTTAACTGGACATGTTCTAGCCCCTGGCCTGTTGTGCCATTTCAGTGGAATTTACAGTGATGACTTTTTATTATTAAAAGTAGAAGGTAGCTAACAACGATGCCCCCTTCTCCCTGCACACGCACATGGAAGCACACGGAGCATCCTTTGACGCTGCTTTTGATGCCCAACTTTGCTGACATGAATCTTTTCATTGACTTCAGTTAGAGGCAGATCACTCAGCTGGTGGCAACTTTATCCCTGTTACTCTGTGCCATAAAAAGAGCTTTTTAAGGCTGCTGCATTTTATGGGCGGGAGCATCATGTAGCACCCACTGAGCTTGGCTTGATCTCACTTCAAATCATGTGTTGGATACAGCGCAAGCAAGATGCACACAGGTTCCATGCAGCGTAATGTCTTGGATCTTTTCTGAGCTGAAGTCAGAACTAACCTAGACGATCTCGTGCAGATTAATTACCGATTCTGAGTACCTCTCTGTATGTCCTATGGCTTAGCCTGTTCTTGTTTTAGTGTAGGAGCTGATTTGTTATTGTGCAACTGGCTCCCAAGTGTTTAAAAAGATACTTGGTTCAGAGATGCCCTGCCATTAGTACAAAGAGCTAGCAGAGGTAGTGGTGCAGAATACTGTCATAGCAGTTGGAAGTGATGGTAATCACCTTTGCAATATTATTCATCTTCCTTCACTGCACAGAGCATCTTTTTTTTTTTTCTGATTTTTTCTTCTTTTCCCTGACTCTCACCAGAGCTGCATTTAGCAGCTGGACATGGGATGCCTTGTGTTGTAGGAAAGGAGAGAGCTGGTGATCATCTTATTCAAAGCAAACTTTGTGCATTGCAGGGGGGATGTATGGCTGTCTCTGTTCCCTGGCACTGGGCTTTAGGCTTTGAAAATGTCAAACATCTCATTTTGTAATAAATAGTAATGGTCAAGGACACAATGTGAGGTCTTGAAGTAGACTGGGTTTAAATGGAAAAAACTGAGTTTGAAGCTGAACCAAAGATCACAGTGTAAGCAAGTTTCCTCTGGGTGTCTTGAGGCTTCTGCTACTTCGGGGGACATCGGAGAGGTGCTGGCTGGGGAGGAGCTGCCCTTCCAAATGGCCAGGGCTGGGGCACAGCCCTTTCTCTGGAGGGGACTTTGCAGCTGAGCCTCCTTCAGAGTTAAACCAGCCTTACGATCAGGATCTTCACTGAGATTCAGATTTAGTTTACCTGAAGGATGCTACAAGCTGGTGCATGGCAGAAACAAGAGGCTTTTCGATGGGGGTTTGTCTGTGTGGCTTCTGAGAGGCCCACAGGAAAGTTACACCCATGCAATGAACTGCCTTTCTTCTTACTTAGCTCAGTCTGGACTGTCCCTCCAGACAGGCCATTGCCCTCCGTGCTTTCTGGGGAGCTGCCTCTGGGATTCTTTCTCAAAGTTGGCCACGCATCTTTGTTTTATCAGAGAGATAAAATTCCCCAAGCATCAGCCCTGCAGACACGGCTCCCTCCCTTGCTGTCTAGATTGCTGCAGCCTCCCGCAACCTTTATTAACATAGATGCCTTATTAACAAAATGTATTCTGGCCTATTTCCTTTATGGAAGATTTTTACTCTTGCTAAGACTTGCAACTTTGCAGTGCTGGACTCATGCTCACCAATATCCATCTCTTTATGCTTTTACGCTAAACCCTCTTTTGGTTTCATTATCCGTGACTGCAGCTTCCACTAAGACCTCCATCTGGGGTCATTTGCCGGGCATCCTTCATCTTAACCACACTGAGTTTACTTCCAGCGACAGTAACCCCCGTGAGTGTTGCTGCCGTAGAACTAGAACTAACTCTCCCATTAGCAATGCTGATGAATGAGCCAAGAACAAACCAGAAACTTGAAAGCAACCGTCTGCAAAGCAGAAATAGTGCCCAGAGCTGCCTGGATGGAGCAGCGGTATTTTGTTTTGTGGTGGAGAGGATGAGTGGCTGGGTTGCAATGAGAGTTTTGCTTTATTTTGAATTCTTTGCCTCTGTGTGGTGCTGTGAATTATATAATTTTTTAATATCTTATTCTAATGTGGCTTTGAGGTACAAAGCATGAAAGTTGCTGTCGACAAAGAAATTTAGCTGAAAAAAAAATTTACAATGAACAATTGAGGTAGATTTTTCAGCCATCCACTGCAGCAAAAGCACCCTCATTGCTCGCAGAGCTCTTGAGCAGCCCTCTTGGTCTTGTCAGGTTAGTGTAAGATGAACCGGTGGCCTTTCCCATTCCTACCTGTTGTGTTCTCCCACTAATAAACCCTGAGGGCACGGAGCCTGTTCTCAGAGGGTGAAGTTTGCTGCTAACCACATTATTCTTTCAAAGCCGCATTTGAGGGAGAGAACGCTCGCTGCTGCAGAAAGCTGTGCCGATAGCCTACAGCTACTTTGGCAGAGTTATTTCTGTTTAAAAAAAAAGAAAAAGAAAAAGCAAGCCAGCAGTTGGGGAATTTAGCAATTCTTTATGCAGGTGTATCTTTCTAACCTAATCCATTTTCACACCTAATTCTCTTCTGCGTTATCAGCGGTGGTAGATGATGCTCTTGGCCACTGACCTGGAGAGAGTGAGCGAGCCTGGTGGTTAGTGAGGATAATTTGGGCGTGAGTGATGTGCTCCAAGTCATGTCTTTCTAAAGCTTATTAAGTCTTAGACTGCACTTATTGATCTGGATCGCTGTACAAATAAACTTCATGCTGCCACTCTCCAGAGCACCAGAGAGCAGGTATTTCCATAGACACCTCGACTGCCTAGGCTGCTATTTAAGTCATCCATCCTCTGCCTCCTCCTGAGGGGCAGCACAAGAAAGCAGGGAATGGAGGATTCATAAGAACAGTGGGAACTGCACAAGGAGATACTGGAGTGGCTCTGACCAGCAAAGCAGCACCAGCAGCTCAGAACAGATGGACCCAAGAAGGTTTGCCCAGCAGATGCTGAACAATGCCCAGGACATCCCTGAGCCTTGCATCAAATTCCAGTTGCTGGTTCGGAGTCAGAAAACACTTCAGTAGCACTTTCTACTCAAAGAGTTTAGTGGAAATTTTTTTTATCTTTTCAGTGAGTTGTGGAAATGCCCAGCTTACCCCTTGCAAGGTGAAGTAAAGAAGATGCACAGAAATGCATTAAAAGTATTTAGCTTTGGGTTTGGGGGTGGTGGTGGTGTTTGTTGTGTTTTTGGGGTTTTTTTTGTCAGTCTAATGCTTCCCTGCCTTGTTTTGGAATTGTTGCTTGTCAGTTTATTGAAGTCCACTTCTTGTCATCAAATTCTAGTCTTCAGTTTCACAACATTAATAAGTGTTGTGATGAAGTCAAATTCATTTCATTTCTGTCTGCAAACTACCTATTGTTGAATGAGCCGCTTTAATATATTAATCAGATATATGATATAGCATTGTAACGAGGTTAAAAGTGCACACTGATTTCCATTATAAAGATATTCTCAATCAAGCAGAAGCTAATCTAACACTCTAAGTCCTTCTGTAATTCAATTGTACGAACCGCAGTACATGTAGAACCAAATGTGTTACAACAAAGTCTCAAAAAAGCCCCACGGATATTTATGTCTTTATAGAAAATAATGATTTACATTTTCAATAAACCCTGATTTGTCTTTGGGAAAAATGTGATTCCTTTATCATAAGCAAAAATCTAATGGGAGTCTTTTTACCTTGTCTGCTGTGTTTTGGGTAAATTATCTTGGTGCTGACCTTAAATTGGATTAGGCTAGGACTGGGGAAAAAAATTAATATGGATCTGGTGGCTTCAAAACCATGAGAAATCAACAGATGAAGAGAAAACAGTTATTAAAAAAGAACACAGGGTCTTCCTGAGCCCTTTTTTTTTGGCCTTCAATGACTTAATTTTACCAGCAGATAATCTCTGCTGTGCTGAGACAGTTTTACCATTTTCCATTTATAAGAATTGTTATGCTTCTATTTTAGGCTCTGCTTGAGGGGGTCCACAGCATCACCATGGGGAGAGCCTTGTGCACCCCTCACCAGAGGCTGAGTGATGTGCCATAGGGTTGCTCTGAGCTTAGCTGGAAAACAAATGGTTGTAATTATTCTGCTGAAGTTATTCAGCAGCTTAGAAACCATTGAAATGATTTGGTGAGCTCTGGTGACTTCAGTCTCGTCATTTTAGTGGAAATCGGTCTTTGAAAGTGAAAGGTGGATGGAGGGAGAAAAAGGTGTTTGGAGAGGAGTGTATTTGTATGGGAAGGTTAAAATAAGTAGGGTTATGGTCCTTTTTGAGGAGCAGGTGATTGAGTGAGGAATGACAGGTATCAAACCCTTTGGAGTCAGAGGAGTATTCCATTCAGCACAGGAAGGGAGGAGGGTGTTTTATAATGAAAAATATTATTAGTGGTGTAAAAACCTTTGGGATCGTTTTATTATAGGTGTTTACTGAAGTATAAATCTGAAAAGCTGCATGTACCTGCAAACTCAGTCTGTTCAGGTTGCAAAGCGGGCATTGTGTTTTACCTGCTTGTTTTGCTATCACCAGTTAAAGCAGTAAGCCTTACATGCTCTATTTTATATAAATATTACACTTGCTATTGGATTGCTGAGAGAGAGAGAACTAATTAAGGAGATGGAATATTATCAGTAGATTTTTCTTCCCTGAGATTTTATGAGCAGTAATTTGAAAAGAGCCATATTAAAGTCATTGAGGAACAAGTTAATGCTGCCTTTCTAAGAATATTACCCTTCTACTCAAAGATTATATTAAAGAATAAACAGTGTACAGTAGCTAATTGCTAACTGACACATTATAATGACTTTATACTTCCAGAATTGAATCGGTCTGGTTTTAAAAAAAAAAAAGCAAAAAGTCATGCAGCAACTTTTTAATTATTTAACAGTGTATTTCTCAAAGAATAATTGAATCTCTGCTCAGGGCTGCAGGGGGGAAGTTGAACCAGTACGTATTGACCACATTTACAACCCATCTGACACGACTGCTGTTAAATAACCCATTGTGGGCCCTGTCTCTGCCTTGCTGCCTTACGTTCCAGACTGATGGCAGGTATCTGTTTTTCCTCTCTAAATTAAGCTGCTAGGAATTTATTTCTCTTGGATTGTTCCTTTCTGTAGTGCCGTAGGCACAAACACAGCACGATATTAAAACCCACAGAAATCTGTGAAGGAAACCAATTAACTTGGGGAAGGAAAATAACAAGAGCTGGCTTTGCCCCGTGCTGTTTCTCATCGCTCCAGCCTCAGGGGCTGGGGGGAACCTTTCCAGGCAGTGCTACTGCCCTGGACTCCGCTTCCCCTGGTAGAAACAGGACAGTCCCAGCCACTTCTCTCCTCCATGAGAGCCAGGGCTTGCAGCCTGTGCAGAGCTTGGTGCTCTCAAAGGAGTATTGTTCACTTACTGGTGCTCTGCAACAGGTAGAGGTGCAGAAAGTATTTTTTTTTTTCCAGGTTCTTGGAAACTGGTAATCCCTCAAGGCAATTCCTTGCTTTTCTTCTTGGTCTTTTGGGATGGAGTAGATTTAATTGCCTGCAACAGGAGGATCTTGTAGAAGTCTGCACTATCAATTGCACAAGCGCGATAGCATGCACAATGCACAGTTGTATAATTGAAGTGTATTTAGCATCCTTAGCAGAAATGGGCTTCACTACTTTGAGTCCAAATTTTCTGGCAAGTTGGATGATTTGGTGCTAATGTTGAAATCAGATGATTGACTTTGGATCATCTTCAGCCTTCTCAGGGAATCGGAGCAGCCATTGCCTCCGTGCCCCCCCGCCTCTGCCTTGCATGCCATTGGGGGCTCAGGGCTTCAGGCACTGGCACTGTTGTATTTTTGCTCCTGAACCTGGCTTGGGTCAGTCTAGCATGCTCTGGATTTTGCTCCCGTGCTTTCCCTTTTGCTTTGTTGTCACCTTTCAGACAGGGCTGACTTTTCTTTCCAAGAAAAAAAGCCTAGTTTGGTTGTCTAAGAAATGTCGTATTGCATAGATCTAACTTAAAACCATAATGGGTGCATTAGTGTGCTGTGGGGCCCTGTTCCAGGAAATGTCTCCGCTTGGGAAAACTGCATAAGCATGTGCTCAAAATTAAGCAAATGCTTTTTCCTTGACTCTCCCAGTTGGTTAGCTGTGTGGGTCCAAGCCCTAGCTGGAGCACCAGCTGCCTGCCCTGTGGTTTGCTGCCTAGGTCCGACCATAAAAATTGAAATACCCGATTTTATTCAGTGTGGAATTTACAAAACACTGGAGGGAAACACTGACTTGAAAAGTTGTGCTTTAATTATATGTCAGGGATTACAAAGGCAGAAGGAACAACTGTGATCATTTAGTCTGACTTCCTCTCCACCTATAAATAACAATAAACAGCCTTTTGCTTAAACACAAAGCAGCTTTCTCCAGTGGATTAAACGCTGCATTCTGGGGACGCCAGAAAGGAGAAACATCTTGTTTGCATTACTGGATGTAGGTTTGAAAGGGCTCGACTCAAGCTAAGGTCACGGTTCCTTTGAGGGGAAGGGCATCCTGCACGGTGGAGAAGCTGAGTCAGCACAGGGGTTGGGGCCGAGGTGGGATACAGCATGGAGGTGCCTTGGATGCTGCAGCATGTGTGCAGGACCCCAGGCATCTGATCTTCCTGGGATAGGGTGGCATTCCCTACAAGAGCAGGGATGGAAATACAGTGGTGGTCTCACTCCGATTGAAGCTGTTTGAACCCTGACACAGCAAGGGGAAGCGCAGATGGGGATCATCCAGCTTCAGCACCCTTAGCACCAAGGGCAGAAACCCTTAAAAAGTCTCTTGCACTCCCTATTACTCTTCTGAGCTGCTGCACCCACGCTGTTATGCAGACTCTGGGGTATAGTGACCACGTCATCATGCAGAGCTCCAGACCTGCCTGCTCTTGTGTTGCCTCTCTCACATCAGTACATGTGGGTAACGCATCCTGCTCCTTGCCCTGAGGAGCCAGCACCTTCCCGATTGGTCCTTGGGTTGCACCAGGGCATGACAAGTACCTTGGGCAGCAGCTGGGATCTGGAAGGGCAGCTGTGCTGTTGGCTCCTCTTCCATCTTGAGCCCTCTGGTTTTTTTCTTTCAGTCAGTGGTTAGAGATGTCTTTTCAGACAAGAAATGAGGCTGGGAAAGTGGACGCATCGATCCTCCCAGGTCCTCATGTTCCTGCTGTGATGCGAAGCCTCTGCAAAGTGTGTCGTGATGCTCCACATGAAGGATGTTATATAAAAATGAAGTTATAGTTCCTTCTAAGGATGCCTCCTTAGTCCCTTCTTGATCTTCAGGAGTTTGAAGATCTGGTCTTCAAACCAGGTGTTGATGGTCTTCAGTATCACCTGGTCTGGTAGCGGCAGGGGTCCCTGAGCATTTGTAGCACATGCTTGAAGCATGTGTCAGGTGTCACGACGGGCGCTGGTGTGACAGGCGCTCTGTTATTCTAAGCATTAGTGTTTGTGTGCATTTTACACATTATAGCATTGCATTATTTAAAGGTAATGCATTATTAAACGCTGTTCTCCTCGGCACGGAGAGTAGGTCACTTCCTGCGATTCCTGCTGCTCCGCACGAGTGAGTTAGGACGTTGTCTCTTATGTAATCTTTGCAAGGTGCTGTCTGAGTAATGGAAATTCTAATGCTGTAGAGCTGATTAATAACATTTAGTACTCCATTAATGAGGAATTCTAGTGAAATGTGCATAGAAGACATCTGTGTTATCCTGTCAGTTTGTTCCTCCTACCCGAGTGCCTAGAACCAGAAGAACAGTCACTAC
Source organism: Piaya cayana (assembly GCA_013389865.1). NCBI lineage: Eukaryota > Metazoa > Chordata > Aves > Cuculiformes > Coccyzidae > Piaya > Piaya cayana. The sequence goes on along the minus strand of WAAB01014838.1, from coordinate 196,456 downwards.
TTAGTTAATAATGATGTGCTTCCTAAAATAAAGGCTTGCAAATTCATTTTTTGTGCCCATAATCGTATTTTCCGCTGTGAGAAGAGAAAGGGAGCAGGAAATAGTCTCTTTCCCATCTTCCTGCCAAAATGTATGTAATGGTTACAAGCATATAATAAGAGTGTTTGTCCTAGCTAAACGGTTCTTCACTTCTGTTAATCAGCATTTGTTTGAGAGTGTTGTGTGCAGTTTGTGGAAGGCGATGCAATCACTGGGGTAGTGTGGCAGATTTAAATCAGTAATGAAAGCCCTGGGGAAATTAACAAGACAAAACGTTAACCACAGACTAGACATTAACATATATTAGCATTTTTATTACACCTGTAGAAATGGTAGATGAGCTTGTTACTACTATTAAAAAGTTTATGTTCTGCCCCGCATCATTGCAATGTATATTTTTTGTTTAAGCCCTTTAGAATTTAATTAAGCGGATTTCTATAGCAGTGCTTGAGTAATAGACTTCAGGTTCGTTTTAATGGTGACTTTGAAGATAAAGAACGCATTTGTGCCCTGTTTATAATGCTAATAATGCACGTCATGAGTAGCAGAGTAGGTTGTGAAAAAGAACTGGGGAAGAAGCACCAATGCAGGCAGCTGCATTACTGAGGCTTTCAACCTTACTGGTCAAACTGTGCTCCATCACTGAATGATGTGCAGGGCTTAGTGGGAATTGGTTGGTTCTTCCAAAGGCAGCAAGTTCTGTTGACGTCCGTGGTTGTCTCTTCTGTGCGTACCATAGCAAATAACCCTTTCAGAGGCTGTGTTCAAATCAATTATAATAGTTAATGGCTTTTCAATTTAATGTGCAGCCTCTCCCAAAGGAAACTTGGTGATAGGCGTAAAATGACATATGTGAACTCCAGAGAGCAGAGAAGATTGCGGAAGGAAATCTTCAAAAATGAGGCCATACCCTTGAGGTAAAAAAAAAAATAGTATGTCTTCCTGGAGAATGAATCTATAAGCAGAAGAGTTCACAAGGAAGATGAATGGAAACTCCATGTAAAGTTTAAGTAAAGGTCAAAAGCAAGCTCTCCTTTGGAGCATAGTGGAGCTTATGGGCTGCATGAGAAGCAGCAGCAGCACTGTCTAACGCGCTCTCTTCTCTTCCAAGGGGAAGCTGATTAGCTTTTAAAAAACATCTTCTAGAAAATTACCTTTAAGAAACTCTTACTCTTAAAAGTGATGCTCAGATTGGCTCTGAGGATCATACGTGTGCTGCTTTCCAATCCTGTTCCCAGCTGGATTTGCTTGCTGATATGCAAGACAGGAGGTTTTTGCTCTGTGCATTTTCCCTACCTCATGCTTGGGCAGCGGAGCAGGTTCCATCGGTGGCCCCAGCACTGCGAGTGATGCCGTCCTGCCGTGGCCAGGCTGGGGGTGCCTGTGTGGACTTTACCCTGTATAAGCTGCATCGAGGCCCTGATGCTTCACACAGACTCTTGTACTGGTTCCCTGGCTGCTTACGGTGCATCAGCATGCAGCTGCCAACAAATTCCCTGCAGTTCTCCGGCACCTCTTACCCTAAATTAATGGGGAAGCGTTAAAATGGGCTGATAGTGCTACTCCATTAGCTTTGTCCCTGTGCTCCTCTCAAATCAATGTTCCCTCTAAAGCAAAGCCATTACTTGGTGTGTGACTCCCAGGGGCATCAGGAGGCAGCTGCTTCCCCAGCCGGCGTGGGGATGGTTTGCAGCTAGTGAGCCCAGGAAGCCGCAGGATCCCCAAGGAGCGCTGCCCGGCCAGTGGGCATGGGCTCATNCCCAGGAAGCCGCAGGATCCCCAACGCAGGATCCCCAAGGAGCACTGCCCAGCCAGTGGGCATGGGCTCACCCTGAGGCTGGAATAAAGAAATGGGACAGTGCGTAGTGCTTGGCAGGAGGCGAAGTATTCCCCTTATGGCCTGGGTCATGCTGACACAGAGAAAGCTAATGAAATCAGGTAATTAGTGAGTTTGTTAATAAGCTGGGGTAGGGAAATTTAGCTTTGGCTATAATGGTATTGGTAGCTTGGGGGGATTGTAAAAATTCAGGGCTTTGGGAAGGGTTTGCTTGCCTTGTGTCCCTTCATAGCAGTTTTTCAGTGGACTGGCAGATGCTCTTAAAAGCAAACAAATGCCCAACCTCTGTAGCCTAAAAACCACACTGCTATTTGATTTATTTATTCATTTTTTTGTGGCACTATAATGCAAGCTGCCACCTGTTCTGAACCACATGTGATATGAAATAAGAGACTAGCAGTCATGGTTCTTGCACTGAATATACTTTAGATAAGGACTTGTGTATATTTACGATCCTGCTGATAGCGTGCAAAGCCCGAGGAGAAGAGCCAGCGGTTCCATTCTGTCAATTCGCTTTGAATTTCACATTTATATTTCTGTGGCAGGAGGTGATCATGTATTACTGCTGCTGTTCAATACTATTTTAGCACCTGCAATTAGATATGCTGCCTGCCTTTTGCTCTTGCTCTTGCAGGCATCCCACCTTGCCAGAGATGTGGCTGCCCTTGCTCTGCTGCTCCTGCTAAAGCAAGTGATGCTTGGAGAGGCCAAGTGTCTCACTTTTTCTCTCCAGAGTCTGAGGCTTGTGTTGTCCCTTCTCTAACTGCCCTACAGTGGCATTTTTCTGGGCTTTTTAGAACTTGGAGCTCGCTTTAGAATATCAGTGATTAGGAAGAGACTGGGAAACTGGGCTCATGTATTCCTGAACCTTCAGGCTCAGAAGGGGAGAAAGATTGAAAAAGATTGAAACAGGGTTTCTGAGCTGTTGTCCTAGGACTGCTTGTGGCCCAGTAGAGTTTGGCAGATGGTTTGTGAAATCCTTCCCCCCCCCAAAAAGCGCACGCAATGCCGCCCCTGCAAATGAGCAAGCAATCTGTTACTTTTACTTTCTCTCACTTTATTTAAAGTTCAAATCTCAGCCGGGTTTGTCTTTGACTAAAATGTGACAATCACTTCACTTTGACTTTGCCACATGGGCTGCAGGGTTGCTTTTTTCTGAAAAGGTTAATTGGTCCTTGAATATATAAGTAAGTTAAAACTTGGATGCACTGCTCAGACATTCCGACTTCTATCCGTGAATATTTTATCTACTGTCCTATGTCAGGGCTGGCACAATCCTGGTTGTGGTACTAACCCTCACAGGACCCCTTGGTACCCAGATGCTGCAAGGATGTGGCTGTAGCTGTAGCTCCCATGCTGGGAGCAGAGGGGCTGTGATACTTTTGGTGCTGAGTGGGAGACAATGCAGCCCAGTCCACCTGGCAACTTTGGTGTTTGAAGCGCGCTCTCAGGTGGGGCTGTTTTTCACACTGTTGCTCTGACTCTCCCCTCCCATTCAGCATGCATCAGCATCCTTTGGGGAAAAAAGCCTTGATCCTGAACTTACTCTTCTCTCAGGGTTCAATAGGCTTTGCCAGCTGAAAGGTGGGCTTTGGGAAAGGAAGGGGGCACTTTTCACAGAGCTAAGGAGAATCAAAGGGAGTCATCGCTAACAGCAGCTTAAAATATCTGACCTTTTCTCACTTCGATGCTGCTTTTGTGGTGATGTTTATTCTGTGCCCTTACTGCTTAGCTTTTGTGTACTTTGTGTTCCCCCAGAGTGGTTTTGTGACAAGTCTCATCTCTGACCTATTCGGGCTTGGAGCACACCTTTGCGGGGAAGTTCACAGACCCATGTGCATCTTCACCCTCTCCTGCTGATCTGCTGATTGCAGGGATGGTGGCACCAGCCAGCACAGAGAGAATGTGGGATGGGCAGACCTATCCTGCAGTGGTGAGGGGTCTCAGGTGTCCCAAATGCCCTTGTCTAGGTCTCCTGCTGCCCCATCATTTCCTCCGAGTCCTGGCTGCTTGCATCAGGGGATACCTGCAAATTTTATGAGAGACGAGTGCTAAAGGAAAACCCAAACGGCAAAGAAAACAACCCAAAATGTGGTATTTGTTTTTCTTACTCCCTTTCTCCCTCCTTTAAACCTCCCACACGATTTAGGGAGGGCAGTAGGGCTGATACATGCTTCTGTAGAACTTGAGTTTGGCAAAGTGGAGAGGAAACACAGCCAAGGGAAGGCAGCAGAGAAAAAATAAAGCAGGTAAGGTACTGCAGAAAATGCTCCTGTGGTAGGTGCAGGAGGAACTGCAGGTGGAGAGGGGACTGGTGGCAGCATCGCTTGCCACCACGCTGTGAACCAGAAACGGCAGCGCCTGGCTCCCAGGAGGTTTCTCCTTTACTCTTCATTGTACAGCAGCCTGAACAAACAAACTGTGCTGCTCTTGATAATGAAAGAGGTGACATTACTAATTTATTTGCCCACCCAAACGCAAGATGTAATAGAACAGAATTAATCTCTTCTCTTTACACATCAGGTGCTTGTAGCTCTGAGTGGCGGGTGCGCTTTTAGCCTCTGGTGTGTAGCTAACTGGGAGTTTAGTCGGCTGCCTGGGTTTGTGTGGCACGAAGGTAAATGAGGTGCTGCAAGGAACTGGCATTTTGTGGGTACATGGTCCCAAGCCTGAATGAGAGTGTGAGGGGCTCAAGGGAAGAGGGGTTGATGTTAGCTGTGGTGCCTTTGTTGTCCTGGGAATTGGTGAAAGCCCCTTCACAATCCAGCATAGGCGAGTCCTGCAGAATAGCGTAAGGTGGGACAAAAGGCAGGTTTTGCAGCAGCAGTGGTGCCTTCGGCGAGACAGTTGTCCCTTAGTGCTCTCCCAGAGAAAGAAGTGGCTGCATGTCCACCTGCAGCAGAGATTGTGGTGTCAGCCACAGCGCTGCTGGCTGAGCCCTGGGACAGTGGCCCCATGGGACAGCTTTAACGAGGCATTTTGGATTCCTTCCCTCACTACTGCAGCCAGTTACGAAATCATCTGTATGCTAATGAGCTAATTTGTGTCATTAACAGAGCCCTGTTAATCAAGACCTCCCATGGTATGACTGGGCTGAGCCACAATGCTTGCTGTGTTTTAGGCCTTGGTTTTTTTAAATTAGTAACAAAGTGTATGGTGCTCATCCCGGGGCACCTGCAGCACAGCCTGTGTGGATACGGAGCTGTCTGGAGATGCAGAAATGAGGTCTTAGGATTTACCTTCAGAAAGGAGGTGTTTCCTAAAAGTCTGGCCAGAGAGGAGGAGTGTGGAGTCTTGAAATGCCATGGCTCCCAGCAAGGAAGGAGCAGGGAATGTCTTGAGCCCCCTCCTGCCAGTGTGAGTTTAACCTGGAACAGAGAGATTTGCCAATCATGCATGTAGCTCAGGGGTTTTGGTAGCCACAGGGGCACTTTGATGCCCCAAAATCTTGCCTGAAGTATCCTGCCTTCCCTCCCATGGGATGGATATTTGTGCAAGAGCAAGGTTGCATCCTTAGGGCTGCAGTTTGCTTTCAGGTGTCTGTGTGAGCTATAGGAGAGGTGAGGATGACCAGACACCAGACCAGCTCATGTGCAAGAGCCAATGTGCATCTCAGCTATTTTTCTGCAAAGTTTCTGGTCCTAATGCTTCCTCATGCTGCTGTGTTTGTGTTTTCCAGATTGGCCGGTTGTGTGGTCATGCTCAGCAGCGGCAGTATCGATCAGCTAATTACCCCGAAGACGTTTTCGTTGACAAGAAAGTCCTGAAGGTCACTCACATCGAGCAAGAAGAAACTTTGTCGAGCAGGAGGAGGTGAAAATGTTTGGGCTGAGTATGGTGCTTGCAGGATGCCCTACAGGAGCCATTGTGATAAGGGATGGCCCCATGGAGGCGGGTGGAAAAGCTTCTTATTTCCCTTCCCCTTAAACTTGCAGTTGATTTTTACTCTGAACATCAGAGCTGCTCTGTGGCTGCCTCTGAAGTGCAGTGAGGTGTCTACATGGGTTTTCTCACCTGGTGCACCTATTGAATACACGAAAAATTCCTGCAGAAGAGAAACAAGCCAGCTTGGCAGTTTTTCAGAACTGGGCATAGATTAAGCTGAATAGATGCAGGAGATGAACGAAACACCATTTCAGTTTGCGCAGGAGCATTGTAAGCTGAATGGGGGCTTTGATTCCTCAGGCAAACCCTTGTTCATTGGCATATGGACAGCAGTGGGTGGTTTGGTGCTTGTGATACGGACCAAGGAAGGACTTGATGAAAGCAGAGAGCCACCCAACTTGCCAGCTCTGCCTGCACAGTCTGTGATAGTTCGATCTGAGCAGAAACAGCCTCCTGGTTAGCAAAAAGGCAGAGCAGAACAGTGTAGGCTGCCTTTCCTTCCACTGGGGTGAATTCTCCTTGTGTCGCCTGCCCCCAGCTGGCAGTCAGGACCTTCGTCTGGAGAGGGAATCCCATGAAATCCCAGAGCGAAGAGAAGCACAGAAGGATGGAGGGAGCTGTGCACCCCAGACTTGTCTAAGCTTGCTCTGTCTGACAGCCTGGCACTGCTGTAAGCTCCTCACAGCTGGTAGAGCGTGGGAGTCCCACTGCTGCAGGCACCAAGGGAATGCCCCTGAGAGAGCTCCCGGCTTGTTGTCCCTCCCAGAGAGAAAAGAAGTTGAGAAATAACCACTTGCAAAGGAGAAAACACACTGAGCCCAATCCAGGAGACTGGCAAAACAGGGACTGCTGGTAGCCTGAGCACTTGCTGCTCAGATGCACCCCATGTATGCACAACCTGAGCCGGCAACATGTTTCCTTGGGTGCTGTGAGAGTGTGGAGAGTGTGTCTGGCTTTGGTGTGCTGCATGGCTGGGCTGAGGTTCTGCTGCCTCAGCAACCCTTTCATCACTTGTGGGTTTGCCCTAAGGAGGACAAATTCAACCCTTGACTGAAAACCATCAGGGAACGATGCAAAATGCTACTTAAGGTCAGAAATGAGACTGATGCTTCATGGTTTGTTCTCATGCAGCTGCTTTCTTGTTGTGATTGTATGACTGCCTTCATTGATTAAAATGCACTAACCCCATCTTCTTTTCCTCTTCTTTTAACTGAGCACCATTATTTACCACCATCCTCTTTCTTCCAGGGAACTCATTACGAAGCTGAAGTCCCACAGCAGTTTTTACAGCAGCTTGCCGGAGTACATCTGCAACCACAGCTCTGCAGTTCAGAATGACACTCTTTGCTGGAATGGGCAAGAAGTCGTAGAGAGGTGAATCACATCCCCCTTCCCTTCCCTCTCCCAAGCATTCCTTATTTTTTGTTAACCAAGTGGCCCGGACACTGCTAGAAACATTTCCAGAGCCGGTGTCCACTTAAGCTACAGATAAGATGGATGTGCAGTCTGTGTGGAGAGAAGTGGTTGTGTGCTGCCCTCCACTGAGTTTTCTGCACTCTGCTGTGAAAACCTGGCAACCACGACTGGTTGTGGTTGGAGTGGGTTGGTCGTGGCAAGCCAAGAGGAGAGAGCAGCAGCAGTTCAGCTCAGCCGTGCTCCTGTGGGAGGGTGCATCACGGTGCCAGGGGTGGCTCCTCTGGTGTAGCAGCGGGGACATTGCCACTGTGCACTGTGTTGGAGTGCAGTTGTCTTTAACCTGGTTCCGTGCATGGCTGGTGTCCCCTGCCTCATCCAGAGAGTGACAAGGAAGACCTACCTGTTGGGTTTCTGCTTGGCTGGAAGGCGATCAGGACCATTGAGCTATGGTGGTAGCACTGCTGCCATGCAACTGGGCCCTGGCTGTTCTCTCTGGAAAGCCACTCGCACCAGAGTCCAGCTCTAATTGAAGTGTGGCTCATGCCCTGGCTGCTTTTCCCTGTCCCACTCACCAGTTCAGAGGATGTCCTGGCTATAACTGTGTGGTTTATGAAACCAGTTGAGTACAGGATTAATAGCATAAAGAGGAATGAAGTGTTAATAGAAATGGAGATTTTTTTTTTCTTTTTATTGAAAAAGGAATGTTAAAGAACATGAAAATAGAACTTGTAAATGTGTTTTTATAATTATACATAAATCTCCTCGAATAACCCTACTTTGCAAAGCATCCTTTGCTATTAAGTAGTTCATATAAGGGAATAAATAGAAATAAAATCAGGAAGTGGTGAAATGTTGAGATATTAATTATGACTTCTTGATCGCTAACCTCAGGTGGTAATTAGCCTGTACTTGCAATACTGACCTGAAATGCTGAAGAGACCAAAATAGCAGCAATTTATATTTTGAAAAAAATTACTCAAGCATCTAAGATTACACACTTAATAAAGTGTACTTCCTTTACCTAAGGAAAAATGTGTCCTCTATGTGTACCTGTTTCTGGAAAATCTTGAGTTTCCATGGCTTACAGAGAAGTACACTTGAAAAAAAAAATTCCATATTGTCTCATCAATTGTTAATTAAATCTTCTTAGAACAATGCTAGAAACGCATCAGCTTTGCAGACAAGCAGGCATTTTTTTCAGAGAATTGAGGAGAATTCCTGAAAATCAGGAGCATTTAAGGTAACGGTGCTCAAGTGCACCCAACCACCAGTTTATTTCAGTGTTTTCCCCAAGAGGGAGCCAAGCAGCTGTTCACTGCGTAGGAGCTCTTTCCCAAGCTGCTCTGAGAATGTGTATTATGTGTTGGAGTGTTTCTGGCGTGCCCACAACAATTCTTCTGCTTGGTCGATGTGCACTTGTTGGTCGTCGAACTCCAGCTTACCACTTTCTGCAAGAAACTCAGCTTTTTTGGAATAGCTGCTATTAGTTTCATGGTGCTGACCTGGTAATTGTCCCACATGTTTAATGGCCTCCAGAAAGAAGGGTTTGTACACGTAAAATATACTTGAAATCTTAATGTTTTCCTCTTGTTTTGTTGGGTACTAGCTTTTGCAAATCAGATCTTCCTGACTGAAAAGTTCAGCAGGCTGGACAGGAGGAGATGCTCATTCCTTTCACTTAACCTGCTGTGTGTGGTTGCTGTAGCTGGATGTGTTTCACCTTGAGGCAAGATTAAGTTGCTTGAATGTGGACACCACTTGCAACCTGAGACCCCTTTAGACTTTTGGGATCTTCATAGGAAGATCTAAGACCACCTACGTCCCCATGGAGTAGCAGCTGGGGCTCAAGGGAGACATCTTGTGATTCCTATAGCAATTTGAGGTACTCACCCTAGGGACAGATTATAAAGCACCTACAAAAGCTGCTGAAAGGTTTGCAGCATCAGTTGAAGACTAGGGGACAGGGACAATTGGGTGGATGTTGTGTTTCCATGTCTGGTTCCTCATAGTTTATTGAAAAAGCTGCATGGGCATTGCTGTGTATCAGTGAGCTCCATGTGAACATCTATGTGGGTATGTCTGGGCTTTGGTGGTGATCCTATGGAGCTTGTGGCTATTTACCTCTCACATCTTTAATGCAGTACCTGACTGTCAATTAAGTAAGAGAGGAGTCTTACTGGTTTATCTGTTTCGTGACTTATCTCTCATGACCAAGTTTGCTGGTGTTATTCTGAGTCCTTTTCCTACAACACATTAAATAAAGCCTGGAACAGCAACTTCTCTGCCCCTTGCCAATGCATTCAAGTACTAGATAGCAGGATACACTTATCAGTATCATTTGACACAAACAGTCCCTTCTGTGCCCTGTGCTCCTCCTCTTGTGGTTCTTCCGAATCAGTGTTTATTCTATCCTGTTTATATCAGTGCTATTTTTATCAGTGGAGAGTGAGCGTGTCCATCCTCCCCGCAGACCGGGTGTGTTCAATGCCTTTCCACAGGGTTTAATTTCCCAGTTTAAGCCTTGAACCTCGAGTTTAAGCCATCTTCTGTTTCCTCCTTGCCCTTAACTCCCTCTTCCCTGATTTAGCATGGTGCATTCGTCTCTGAGGTGGTGCAGCTGGCTGGACTATTACCATGCTTTTTCCTCATGATGCAACAAACTGTTTCAGTGCGGTCCTGTGAAGACTCTGCTTTACTTAGTGTGTTGATTGAGGTCTGGTTCTCCTTGAGCTATATTTTTGTTTCATCCCCGGCTCTGAGATTTCCCACCGATGGCACAGGGTTATGCATGGAGCACATACACTTCTTGCGTGGTGCAGCCCCTTGCAACCCCCGTTAACTGAAGAGCTGTGAGGACCTGCTTGACCAAGGGCTTTCTACCCTTTACATGTTATCCCTATCACAAGCTAATGTCTTCTGCTGATGTGTCAGCGTCCCTCATCTTGCTTTGTATATGCTAACATCTTTAATATAATTCATCCCTCACTTTCTTTTACTGAGTCTTGCTTTGTGATCCGTTGTCCATCTAACATCTCTGCGTTCAGCCATCTAATGGCAAGAATTCATCCTCCTTCCACAGGTTTGGTCTCTGGGTTGGTAGCTTGATTGCTGTTCCTTGTGTGGGTTTAGCACACTGTGCCTTTATCTTTCAGGAATAATGGCCTGCAAACAGAGGCAACTATACAAGGAAGGTTGATTTTTCTGGTTATGCACTGAGTGGTGCCTGTGTCTTCTGCTGTGTTGTTGCTGCTTGATTGGAGAACATAAACCATAATGGCAAGAAAAAAAAGGAAAAGGCAAGAAATTACTGCTTTTCACACTTTTCAGAGTGTGCAAAGAGATATTGTGCTTTTACGAGACACAGCAGAAGTTCACAACAAAAGCCACATGTGGCACACTCCACCGCTTGCAAAGAGCTTGTGAGGGGTCGCAGTGCTTGAGTGTTTGAGGCAGCTGGGGACCAAACCTGCTGGATTTCCATTTGTCTCTGTGCATCTCTATGCACCTCTTTGCAGCTTTCCTGGACTTGTTAACAGGTGCTAGCAGAAAGCTGGTCATGTAGAAACCATGTGCAAAACCTTACATCTATCTAGGCGAGGGTTGCGTCAAACCATTCCTTGTCTGTCTTCATGCCCCATCCTCCCACCTGCGCTCACAATGGTGGTGTAGGGTGGTGAGGTGTTGTTGTCCAGCCTCTCTTATCCTTATCTCCATCCAATGCAGAGAAAAAACAGAGGGTGATTCTTGTCACTGAAGTCCTGACTGGATAATTAGCTCATTTAAAGACTTCAGCTTAAGTCAAGTGGGTGTTGAGATACTGAACTCATCTCAGTTTCTATGGGAGTTAGGCATCTGAATCTCAAAGGTGACTTGAGCCTTATATATAGTATCAGGGCTTTGCAGCATTTAATACTAAAAGCCTATTAAAATGTAGATTCTCAGAGTTTAATAATCTGCTTACATGAGTATATTCCTTTCAAGCTGTTCTGAATAGAATGACAGCAACATTTGCCCACTGCAAAACTTGTAAGCACATTAAGTATTACTGTTAGATACTACCATTTCCAAATTTCTCAAGACAAACTTGTACATTAATCAAAATCACTCGCATAACTCTTGTTCGCTTTATAGCAGTTCCAAATTAATATATTTTTAGCACCTTGCCAGATTCTTCTTCATGCTAGAAGTCTTAGATTTCCGTGCTGTTGCCAACATACTGTGGTTTAGTTTAATCATACGAATCATAAACAATGAAAGCACAATTGGAAGCAAGAGAGAAAAATTAGATTCTGTAATTGGAACAAAGGAAATTCCATGCCAGCAATAACCCTTTAGTTCATGAAGGGGTTGGTTATTTCTGGCTGTGCTGCAAAATATCTGATACAATGGAGTCCCCAAAGAGAAGCTGTATAACATTCAAGCACATAAAACACAGCTTTGTAGCAAATATAAGCTATAATGAAAGGATAGTAGGCAAATTCAGTGGGTTATTGAGTGGCCATAATTGTTTCCAGAGTATTTCTGAAATTAAGATAATGAATCTTCCTATCCTAAGCCTACTGCTTGGTCTCAAATTTAGCCAATTTTTCCATAATCTATATGTCTTGAACCTCATTCAACTGAAGTAAGAATGGAGGGAGACTTCAGCCTGTCCCTTTACACTTCAAACTCCTATTGTTTTGCTATGAATAGTACAATTTTTACTGTTCCTAAAGTCCCATCTTCCAGAACCAGGTGATTCTTTGAGACTTCACATTTAATAAAACAAATTAGCATCTGCAGCACACGTACCATTGTATAAGGTGGTTGGGAAGTGGCAGCGTTTCCCTTTGCAGCTGGAAGGCAGGCATAAATTAATTTTTATTTGAATGAAAATCTTTTCTTTTTCTAAAAGGTGTAATTATTTGCCTTTCAGGACTACTACAGGCATTGCAGTAACTCGTCTCTAAGCCTAGCATGGCCAAGTAGGATGAACGTGCATTTTACATTCATTGCCATAGATTTAAACTGTCTTCCTTGCTCTGAAATGAAAGCCTGGAAGGAGCTGTATTTGGACTGGAATGACCAAATGTTCACAGGAGACATTTGTGGATGGTGGAGAGGAAAGATGGGGAAATTCTCTTAATTTGACTGCACATTTTGGCATTTATTGCTGGTGAATGAAGAGGAGCAGGAGGCGTCTGTAGCTGTGCTATCCCCACAGAAGACCTCCGATAATAAATGTTTTCATCAGGTGGTTGTCTTTAAAGTCATTTTTAGAGAGGGATGCTTATCAGCACATTTTACAGTTGTCTTTGGAAAATACCATGTCCCTAGCAAGAGCTCATACTCAAGGAGCCCAGGCAAGGAGATGCTGCTGACTGACGTCAACACACGTCAAAGAGGAAAGTATTTTGGGCTTTGCTTATGAAGTGGAAGCCAGATCATGCTCATGTTGCAACACTGATATCCCTTTGGTTCAAGGATCCCCTGGGACCACAGGGTGGGCTCGTACCACTGTGCATATTTGCTGTTGAGTGTCAGTGTCACCATGGCAAAGGTATGTGATGGGTTTCACAGTGACACAAGTGTCCTGCAGAATGGGCTGTTCTATTGGCACATGTTGAAAGCAACTCGAGGGTTCTGAGGTTTCTTCTTTGCTGAGCCATGCCTGGGGAACATGGGAGGAAGGTGATGTTTTGACTTCCCTTTGCAATGGGACCTGTGAGTCCACCAGCCCAGCAGCAGCTTGGAGGGATGCAGGACATCAGGACATCCTGTGTGGGGACTACCCCAAGAGCCCCCCATCCTCCAGCTTGATGGGGTCTGCAGAGGCATCTGCTGTATGAAAGCCTGACTGCTTGGCCCAGGCTGCAGGGAGGGGGCCCAGCTGCCATTTACAACTCTTCTGGCATTTAAGGAATGTCCATCCCTCACTGAAGCTATATTTCAAAGCCTTTAACCCTTCGTTTGGCTGCATCCCACATGCCTGAATGCTTGCCAGCCCATCCCTGGTGCATGGGCAGAGTGGCACAGCTGAGAGGGAGCTGGTGTCCTGCTCATACCTGAGCACGCCAGGAGATCTCAGCTCAGCAGAGCAGAAGCAGCATGTCTTGAAGCACCCAAACCACACAGGACTCCGGCTCTTTGGATGTAGCATGTCCCGTGGATCTGCTTCTTTGTGATTAATGCTCAAAGATATAGGACTTGCAGAGCCCACTTCAAGTGGAAGTCTTGCTGCTTCAAATGACTTGTGTCATCATGCAAATGGTTCAGCTTCTGCCTATATGTACCCTTGTACCTGACCAGGTGGGAAGCACCAAGCGGTGACACTCTGCTTCTCCAGCATCACTATTCTAGGGAGAGATCCCTCTGCAGATACTTCCAGGCTTGCTTCCTTCTCTGGTAGACTTTCAGAAGGGAGTTTTGCCCACTCCAACCAAATCTGTTGAGTTTCTTTGTAGAGGACAGTTTAGAAAGAGGGATTGTATTAATTTAAGCAGGCACCAAACAGGCTTGATTCTGCTCTTGCTAAAACCTGTTGGAGATTTATCCTGCTAATAATAGTTAAATCTCTTAAACCACAGGAGACTTTTCAGAAATATACGTTAAAGTTCCACCAATGTTTTAAATTAAATATACAGTGACACCAAAAATGGTAATTTGTTTGGCATCTAAAATGTCATGTGTCTTGTGGATGTTTATGTTCAGCTGCCAGATGTGTTGTTCGGGTTGGCACAGTGGCATTAAGTGACTGTGTGACAACTAAGCAGCAGGTTTAATAGTTCACTGCTCTTGATGCTTTATTCCCCTGCAAAAAAAGTTAAGCGCAAGTATTTGCAGAGGCAGGCGGGTCTGTATTGCGGCAGCAGCCTCTTCCCACGAGATGGTGCTCAGAGCTTATGGTCTCACCAGCTGTCTGTGCTGGAAAGCCAGATCTTCTCCTAGGCATGTGCTGCTGGCACTCTCTGCCTCAGCTTCTACCAGTCGCTTAGCTTTCAGCCTACATTGAGCCTCTAAGTGCACGTGTAAGTGCTTTTCCAAGCTGGGAGCTATTACATCTTGAGTATAGCTGTGTTTTGTACTTCCCAGGGTAACACAACTGTTAGCTGCCCCTTCTCCCTGCAACTGTGTGTTTTGCAAAATACTGAATCCTAACTAGAAACATCATTCTGGGGAGAGATGTCTCAGTGGAGAGCAGAGCTGTTGGAGCTGGTCCTGTACACCTGGGCAGCACCATGCTGCAGGTGAAGTGCTGTGTGGTGGGTTGGCTGTGCAGGCAGCTGCCCAGTGCTGAGGAGATGATGGGGCTTGGGAGACCCAAGCTGATGTTTCTGCTTTGCAGTGACACTTCTCTTGTACCTGGACAAGATGTTTGTCTGGAATCAGGAATATATATACACGTGCGTGCTCTTCTGTTAGAGGCACAAAAACCTCCTTTCTCTCATCTCTCCTCTGTCATCTCTTTCAGTGAAGCATCTCGCGGAGCAGCCTTCAGCTGAGCTGTGTGTGGGGAGTATCCAGTGATGGGGACCCAACTGGGAATGCAGAGTGCTCCCGTACGTGTAACTCCTGTGAAAAAACGTGCAGTGGAAATCAGCCTCCGTGCTGTATTTTAAATTATGTGACTATTTCAGGTCGGAGTAGATTCCTGCTGCACCAGTATAAATCTGGGGTTGCCTTTGCATTTTCACTTTTCTGAGTCAGTCTCATTACTATTTTAGAGTTTAAGTGGGGCAAACTCCCAGTGTATCCCCAGGAGCTGTTGTGGTTGAATGTCCCCGTGCCTTTTGCTTTCTCCCTGGCAAAGCATCCTCCCTGAGCTGGCCCCACCATCCTGTGTCCCTCTGCTCCTTTAAATCCCTGCTGAAATCTCGCTTCCTCCGCAAAGCCTCTGTGAAATGGGCTCACTGTTGTTTCCTGAGCTCACCAGGCAGCTGGGGATGAAGGAGTAGTGGGCAGGGAAGTGGGGAGCTGGCAGACAGGGAGGCAGTCACCAGGGCTGGTGCTGGGAGTCGGGTAAGGACATGATGCGTAAGAGATGAATTGCAAAAAGGAATATGCATGAGTTTACCCATTGCACTATAAAAACAAACATACACCAGAGCAGACTGATGCTTGGTGTTATCTTGGTGATCTCACTTTTGTAGGCTGTGCTGGGGTTTGGCAGCATGTGCTCAGCCTGTCAGCTCTTGGAGACAAGGACTTGTTTTGTGCTTGTTGAGAACCGTGTCCCGTCACTGGGCTGTGATGAATACCAAGAACCCGCTGCAGGAGGAGGCACCAGTGTGCTCAGTGCCACTGTGGTGGCTTCCAGCAGTCAGCGGTGACATCCATTCACTGTGGTCCTGAAGCCAAGTTTCAGGTTGGTGTGGATACTCTCATCTCATGTCCTGAGCATCATAAGCCATTACCCAGGTGTAAAAATGCATTTCTCCAAAGGCGAGCATGCAGCAATCCCTCTGTCCCTCTTTTTACTTTTATTGCTCTGATAAACTTTACCATTCCATAAATTTTGCAGCAGTGACTATATATTTCTTTCCTAATTGCTGATGAAAAAGTTGAATGCAGGCTTGGACACCCTCTGCAGAGCTGCTCTGGCAGCTGGCTGCTCAGGGAGGGTCCTTGTGCAGAGTTGCGTCTGGAGATCTCTCCACCAGCTCATTATCTGCTTTATGGGTGCTTCACTGAGTCGCACGGTACCCATGTAAATTGGGATGTCTTGTGGTGTAGAGCCCAGCACAGCACCAAAATCGAGGTATATTCTATCTAAGCAGTTACTTTGATCCCCAAGGCTGGATCTCATCAAAGACTGAAATCAGGATTGTTTGGCAACACCTATTTTCCATTAGCAATGTTGACAGCATTAATTATATTCTGATGCTTTAATTCTTTATTATTGAAATCACACATCAGTGGAAGTCATTATTTTGTGAGAGGGTTGATGTTATGCTAATCAGCTTTCAGTTAACTGGGTCATCCGACTTTTTTTTTTTTGGCTGTGGGCACAACACTACTGCTCTTGTGCTGGAGTCTCTGTGGTCTGCCAAGATTTATTTTAAACAAACATGAGCAAGCCAGAGTTTCTGAGCCAGCTTTTTTTTAGGACTCTTGGGTGCAGGTTATGTGAAAATATTTATCTCTGTTGTATACTGTTTAACATCTTCCTTGGTTACTAATGGACTGGAAAGGACTTAATTGTTCTCAAGTGATACAAGTATGTAATCTTGCTGCTTTGCAATAGCAGAGCAGAAATATTTGTGGGAATCTTCTGCTTTTTCTTTACCATTGTTAACTATTATGCACTCTCTGTTTTGGAAGGGAATGGTGCTTATATTGGGATTTCTTTTGTTTATGTTGAACTTTAGAGATCTCCTTCATATTAGCTCATCACATCATGGTTTTCTCTGTTCTCACTTCCACAGATACAGTCCCCCAATCACAAGGAATGGAGCAAAAGCTCAGCCTGGCAACCATGAGGTGAAGATGAAAGGTCCCGAGCCAGTGATCAGCCAGATTATTGACAAGCTGAAACACATCAACCAGGTTTGTCGCAGGGATGGCTCCAGAGCGGGTGGTTTCCAAATCAGTCTGGCCTCCCCCATGGGTTCTTCAGACTCAGCCAGGGTCATCTCCGTCTTCTGCACCTATATGTGGAGCCAGTGCCATCTCAGCTCTGTGCAGTACCAGGTCCTGATTCATGCACAGTGGTGTGGTGCTCCACAGCAGCAGCGAGAGATGCAGGGTAGCTGCATTGCAGCCCTCCAGGGTTAAACCTGCACCTAGCAGGAGGCATGGATGCATCTCTGCAGTGCGCTCTGCTGGGCGTGCATCCCTCACATGGTGGAGGACCAAGAAAGATGGAGCTGCTGTGGTGCTCCTGGGCATGAGGTGCTGGCAGGGGTCTACATGGCATGTACCCAGTGTGCCCTCTGGTTGGAGGAGTTCCCTCTGTCATTGCTTGCATCTGGCAGAGAGAATCACTTTTTTTTTTCCTCTATCTCCCTCTGCATCCACTCCCAGTTGCTAGGGAGGGGCAAGTTAGCACTGAATGGGGAAATGGCAGAGCTGGATGAGACCCTTTCTGCTGGGAAGGGAGCTTCCTTCCCACAGTCTCAGACCTAGCATCCTTGTCAGGACAAGCAGTATCTTGTCTCTACCCATCATGCTGGGCCAGGTTACATCTGTGAACAAGTCCCACTGCTGCCAAGGGATTTGGTGGCACGTCTGCACAGTGTTCAGCTTGTGGTTTTTAACCTCCCAGAGCTCTTCTGCAGTGTTGTCTCAGGTCAGCCAGGCTGGGATTGGCTCTGGACTCTGCTCTGGTCTCTGTGTTACTAAGTAACTTGCAAAGGGAATGTTTTTCAGTAGGCTGATAGCTTGGACCTCTGTACTTGCCAGGAACACACAGCGCTGGAACATTGCAGGGCAAATACTCAGGTCGTAACACTATCTGTTAATACAGCTGAACTGTCCAGTCACTCACTAGAGAGCTCCTACCAGTGGGGACCTTCTTCAGGGTTCCTCTACCACAAGGCTTTGAGCAGTGGTAGGTTCCTGGTCTTAAGCTCAGCTTTGCTGGGTGGGTGACTGGGTGGGCTTTGAGGGCTGGTCTGTCTGGAGTTGCTGGCTTAGCGACTTTTCTGCTAACCTATGCTGTCCTGCTCGCCTGACTGCCAGGGACAGTTTTCATAGCAGTTCTCAGTTTAACCCCTGCACCTTCCCATCCTGACACACCTCATTAGCTGCTGTGTGGGAGCGAGGTGCACTGGGGGATTAGGGGTCCCCAGGAGCACCTCGGCACACGGGAGTCGACATGGGCAGCAGCAGCACAGCCCATTCTACTTTCTCAGATGCTTCCCTGCACCGAGCAGTGCCATCTGCCAGCAGCATATAATTATTAAAGGAGGGAGGTGGAGGGCGGAAAATAGCATAATCAGCTCCCTATTAAATGGGGTAGAGGGCAGGCTTCAACCTGCAGGTGTAAATGATATTTTGCCGTTCACAGTGAGAAAGTCGCGCTGAACAAAACATGGTTATTAGTGTACTTGAAACTGCTGACATAAAGTGGTTGTGAAATGCTGGCTGCCAGATTGGGTCAAGTTAGGTCTTTGCTGAACAGTTCAGGCTGCTGAGGAGCAGAGATTCGTGGAATGAGAGACCCTGGGTAAACATTGCCGGGCTGAACTCAGCTGTTTGCAGCAGCAGAGAGTCTTTGTCAGCTGCTGCTGTGGGAAAAATAGCAGTAAGAGGGTGAATGTGGTCAGCTCGGTCATGATCTCTTACAGCGCATCCCCTGCTTGGCTTGCATTATCAGATTGGAATGTGTTATGGGGGATTGTTTTGGTTTAATCAGTGTAAATGTAAGAGTCTGAAAAATATCCAACCCTCTTGTAAAGTTTTATTTGATAGAAAGGGGTTTGAGAATAGAATCAGGAAAAATTGAGAACTGATTTGTGAAAATTCATTATGAACCTAGCTATTCCTGTGGCAAGTCTTTAGTCTATGGTAAGTAGCTTATGTACTGGTAAAGTAACTGAGGAGGTCACTTAAATTTGGGGTGTCATAGCTCACCATCATGCTTATTTTCTTGGCCTACCATTCTCGCACTCTTCTTCACATCTGGAATGCATCTTGAACACCAAAGAGTAGGAAATGTGGAAGGAGCAGCCCTGGATGAATTACAGTTGTGTTTTTCAGGTGTTGGCTTCAGATCTGGGAAGTGATGGGGACTCCCAGGCTGAGGAGGGGTGAAAATCTCCTGATCATCCACCAAGCTCAAGCCAACAGTGGCTTTTAAGGGTTTTCAAACATCCAGAATCTTTTTGAGAAAACTGCATCTTTTTGAGTGGTTATAGTGCTCAGAGTTGTAAACTGTATTCTCCATGTGGCTAACGATAAATTGTGAATCTGGGACCGTATAATGAATTCCTCCCCATGTGTTGTGCTGGAGTTGCAGCCTGGATTTTGTGGATGTGTGTAGACTCAGGAGCTGTGCTAGTTGGTGCAATTTTTGTTAAGGGTTCCACATCTCTTACGCTTACTTGTAGATTTTTGCTAATGTCTGTGATTTGCTGATGACTTGGCTTCGATTTATTCCAAGCCGCTTGTGCTACTGAAAAATGTGTGTTCTTTCAGCAGTTCGCCACATTTTTGAGCTTGCTTGAGTTTGGCGAATGTGTTGGGTGCAGAAATCATGCTCACCCATTAGATTGTGTCTTCTCAAACTGAATCTGGGTAAGTGCATACTAATAGATGAGAAAGTCTCATCAAGCATTTGCTGTTTGAAACGAGAGTAGCGTTTGTGCCTTAGAATAAAATCCACAGGCACTGAAAGAAGTATAGAAAACTTAACGCAGAGAGAAGGGGAAGTACAAGTTTGCCAGGTTGTATTAGTTTGCTTCGAGCACCTTTTATCAAGCTAAAATACATACATATATTAAGCTCACTGCCTGAGCCGTGTGCTGTTTCAAGTCAATCCTTTCTGGATGCGTTGCCCTCGGTGGTGCCTACTCGTCACATCAAGACTCTGGATTATTTTAGTTTCACTGAAACATGTGATAGTGGGTGGTGTTATTTCTCGTGCGTTGGTGGGTGAGGTGGTTTATTATTGCCATATTGGAAGAAAGGAATTTTTTTTTTGTCTTTTCAGTTCTGTTAGATATCTACCGGGTTTTGATTTATTTTTGCTGTGTGCCCAGAGGCATGAACAGCCCATCCATAAATATTAGCATTGTTATCTCAGCTGGGAGGCCAAGAGTCGCCTTCAGGAAAGCGAGTCGGAATTGGTTACTAACTTTTATTCCCCAGACTTGATGGGTTTTGTTTCAGCTAGAAGGGTTTTCACTCATCCCACATGTGAAACTCTATTGAAATTGAAAGGCTAATATGTGTTAGCATGAGTCTTGCTCAGGTTTTTTGTGACTTTGTAGCATCCCTTGGCAAAAAAAGCGGTGTGCGAGGTGAGCTATTTCCTCTGGTCACTCAATTTTCCTCCCACCATGGGGATGTTTGGATGGCTGGCAGATGGAGATGAGCTTCAGGTTTTAACAGATATGCATGGAGGTGGGAGCCATGGTGTCCCGTGTCCCGTGTCCAGTGTCCTAGGCACTCTGCCACATGGAAGACCTCCTATTGAACCTCCTCCCAAGAAAGGCTCCAGAGAGTGGACCTGAGGGATGCTGGTGTGAGCATGCAGCTGGGATGGAGATTGTGGGTACTGGATAGGTCAAGGTGACACTCTTGGTCCTCTCTCCTGTCTCTCTCTGTCACCAGCTGACTTGTGTGCTCTCTGCAGTGCTTATGGGGTCCGACACCATTGTAATTGGATGCTTTATCCCGTCTTTAGTGTGTTTATCTGTTTAAGATTTTGCCCAGTTCTGGTTGCTTTTACTACTTAGATAAGTTCTGGTGTTTATCATAGGACCATCTCTAGGAGGAAGAGTGTAATATCAGAAGAAAAAGTGGTAGAAAACCCACCAAAAAAGAAAAATAAAATCCATAAAAGGAAACTTAACTAGAGGAGATAGGTCTTTACAAGACCGAAGGGCCTGGAAACATATTGTACATTTCCAGACACTGCAGTTAAGGGCTCATTTAGAATATTTCAGATATACTGGAGTTTGACAGTTCTTTGGTTTCCACATCAAACAATCTGTAATTTATTGCCCTGTATAGGGACTGTGTTTTTATCATATTGCATATTCTCTAGCCAGAAATCTAACTACTATATAAGCTCTTGAAAAAAAAAAAACCACAGCCCTTTGGGGATTGGAATCCAGGCTGTATGCTTTCACAGACCCTGAGAAACCTGCTTTGATTTATTTCCTTGGAAATAAAGGGAACACACAATTTCTTGGAGTATTACAGCTGTTTCCCCCAAGCAGGATCTTGCTGCATTTCTTCATGTGCTCAGTGTAAAGACTCAGATCCTGTGGTGAGCCTCTTGTGAAAAAGCTTCACATTGCTCTTCGTGGGGTTTACAGGAGGATGAGAACAAAATTTAGAAGTTTTACGAGGCAGTAAAATGCAGAGCTCTAGTTGGAAGGGGAATAAAAAAAAAAAAGGAGGCCCAGAGGTGTGAATGACCGAAGACAAAATAGACTTGAAGTTTGCAAAAAATCACGTCCTGGCATTGAAGTAGCTGTGTTTAAGATGGGTTGATCAACCGATATGCCCTATATTTGTTTGTAGGTTTAATGGGCTGTTTCCCTGCGGCCTGGCTGCTGGGAGAGGGCACGGCAGAGGTCACCCAGAAGTTAATTTGGAAAGAGGCCAAAAGGCCACAAATTGATTGAATCAAGTGTCAACAAAATGGGCTTGGGAACAGCACGATGCCCCTGTGCCCGAGTCTCTCGCAACCCCTTTGCTCAAAATACTGAGTATGACGGAGCATCGGGGACTGGCATGGTGGGGGGGTTAACCCTGCTGGAGTAGGACGATGCCTTGGGTAGCAAAGGGTTGGATCCAGACCTCTCTTGGGGCACGTGGAGAACCTGCGAATGGGCTGTCTGGATGGTGTGGTGATAGCTCTCCATGTGGGAGATGTGGGATGTCATGGGGCTGCCTTGCCAGACGTCCCGGGTAGTTCCAAGCAGGGAAAACTATTCAATTCATTATGGGAGACCCTGGGGAGCCGAGGAGCTTGTAGTACTGTTTCCCCTTCAGAAAAATCCATGACTTTGGCAGATTTGGTGGAATTGCATCTCTCTGTGGCCCGCCAGGCTTTGTGAGCGTTATTATTCCCACTGTATTTTAATTCCCTAGCCAGATGAAGCAGCATAATAATTAGAAAAATGCACAAACTGCCAGATTATTAAATAACATGATGCTCAATGATTATCACTTGAAAATACAATATTTAAATTGCACCAAAGCAAGTTGCTTTTGGCTAATTTTTCACTTTTAAATGTAATAAGTTAACACTGCAATGTCTGAAGTGCTGTATATGTTTAATATAATGTGTTATTCCTCAAAAGAAATGTTAATAAACATGATAATTACTTGGACACGCCTTTTGTTCAAGATTATTAAACAGTTTGTAACAATTAAAATATTAAAACCACATGTTGCTGAAAGCAACCAGACATTGCAATTATTTCTTACTAAGGCTATTAAATAAAATGACAGAAGATTTTGATTTTAATGATAAATGCATTTTGGAATGGATCGGCTAATTCTTCTTTTACTACACCAAATAATCTATAGCTCCACCAAGTCTAGGCCTGGTATTTACAGACTAACTCCATCATCCCTTTGAGCTGTGCCTCGGCTCTTGTTAACGTGCCAGGTAAATGTTCTCCAACTCCACATGCGAGCAGCAATTTACAGCATTTTGCCAATTAAATCAGGGGAAGTGTGACCCTCTGTAATGAGAACATAATGAAATTTGAACATATCTGACTGCTGGGTTGCTTTTTAAACCCAACTCCCCCCTTCCCGTCTTCAGTAGGAGACAGCGTTTGCCTACACCAGCTTCACCCGTCGAGACGTTATCTGTAAACATCCCGGCGTTATCAGGTTTGTTGTGGGAACACTGTACCTGCAGGTCACCCAAACCATGATTTCTTTAACAGTCTGAGATTAATTGGACCCGGCATGTTTGCATGTGTGTTTTTAAACAGCAGCGTGATTTGAGCTGCGTTTGCTGAAGTTTCTCACCTGTTCTGCTTATGGTTCTTGCACAAGAGAGAGGAGTGTAAGGGCTGCACTGTTAAGCTCCACGCTTTTACTGCTTGTGCAGTTAAATTTGCTGTAGAATGTGAGTTACTTCCCATTTTCAGTAAGGAAAGGATGGTAAATAGGTGCAATTCTTGTAATGCTCAGTGACAGTGAAACTTGGGGTTGTGCTGAGGGCTTGAGCATCTCCTGTGTGCTGCATAACCCCATCTGTGACTGCCACCTCTTACCAATTGGTTGTTTTTATTGATGATAGTGCTGAAACACCCATCAATATCCAAAATCCTTATCAGCCAGTTTTTGGAGACAATAATGAATTGTGGGATCCCTTGGTCCACAGCCATGTGTCCGTGTTTTTTGGTAAATAAAAGGACTGCAGAGCTGTCACTTTTTACGGAGGGTTCACTGTTTATTTGTCTTTGGCAATGAATTTCAGGAACATGTGGGGAGGACTGGAAAAGGTGCATTCCTGTGTGAAACCATGTCTCCTTTATTGGTACAAAAAAGGAATGTCTCCCAGCGCTTCCTTTTTTTGCTCATCCCATTTGCCTTTCTGAGGGTCACTTTATTCATCTGTGATGTTTCACCACTTATTTGGTATCGGAATAGATGTTGAGCTCAGTGGAAACTTAAGGGCAGCAAAGCTTTCCCAGGTGGTGAATTCATCTCCATGCTTTTTTCAGCAACACTAGGAAGCTGCCAGGGCTGAGCTTGGATGGGTGGCAGTTTTGGCTGGTTTCCACAGTTTGTTGTTTGGCGTTCATAACCTTTGGGTAACATAAATAGTATCGCTCTCCTTCCCTGTAATTCCCTGGTTGCTGCATGAGCAGGGATTCAACTTTGCCCCTGTGCCTTCAGCTCCAGTAGGGAGGCAGGTGCCTCAGGTGTGTCCTGCAGAGATCAACCTCCAAACAATGCTGTGGAAATCAGCTGGAAAAAAAAATACCTTTAAAGGGGATTCATTTGCTTTTGTGTCCAAAACATGCAGCTGATACACAGCAGTACTTTAAAACAAACACCAGATATCCTGTACCAGCACTGGAATTTATCCTGTTGTGGAGGAAACAAACTTGGAGGAATCTCTGTGCATCAAAACACAGTGTAAGTGGAGCCATTGATAACAAATTAACAGTTAATTACAGTTATTCTGGGCTTCATTTATTGTATCAAGTGTCACCCTGTGCTGTGACTTAGGCTGGTAATTTGATCAGTAGATGTCTGAGGTGTCCTTGCCTATGATCCCAGTAAGAAAGCACGCAGCTCTCTCTGGTGTTAGTGAGGTGATTGGTAGTTTCTCACTTATGTGTTGTTCTCCAAAATCTAATGTAATGTCAAGGTTTTTAAAGTGTGGTCCAGATCGAGAAGGAACTGGGATTCAGGGAGCTACTCTTCATCATCCAGGGGGGCCTGGAAGGTAACCCGTGGTCTTCTTGGCTGCAAACCAAATCTGTTTGCTTTTGTTCCTGATGAAAAGCCTCATTAACAATAATGTTACTTTTTATTCCAGCCTGATGTAACTGCCTAGCAGTGAAGTTCCCAGGGGAAGAGAAGAGAAAGCACTTCAGTCAGACCTACTGTGGGCAGGGAGGACCAGTTCCTTGGGTAGCCAAGAATTCATCCCAGATCCTGCCTGCTCAGCCTGCTGTAGGTAGAGTGTATCTTGTATTGAAGGAACTGAAGACGCTCACTGGTTTGGCATCCCACTGATGGAAAAGGTAGTGTAAGGAATCATTACTGTGCACAGAAAGATGTTAGCCAGCTGAATCAGTTCATCTTCTGGTCTCAGTAGCTTTGTTCTTGCAAAAAATGTCACAGAG
The DNA here is from genome assembly GCA_013389865.1 of Piaya cayana. Taxonomy (NCBI): domain Eukaryota; kingdom Metazoa; phylum Chordata; class Aves; order Cuculiformes; family Coccyzidae; genus Piaya; species Piaya cayana. Next base: position 171,805 of record WAAB01014838.1, on the reverse strand, counting down.
CTTTCCCAGTCTTAAGTAGAAGAGGCATCAGACCTACAGCCCACCTAGCAATCCTGGTCTGGGAAAGTGTGGTCCCTTTTTCAAACCACTGGGACCTCTTCTGATGCTCTGTCCCACCTCCACGGAGGTGACGGTGGGCACAGACTGCTGCAGCTTTCATCCAAGCTGTGCTGCTGTCAGAAAGTGCAAGAGGTTTTGTACATTTTAGGTAATGAATAATTTGTAATCTTGCTCCTTTCATTACACCTGCTGATGTAGCAGATGTTTGTAATTAGGCAGGTCTGTGCACTGTCCCCAGTCGGCGAGACTGTTCGACCTGTCTGCGTTGGGGCAGGTGTAAATAACCCTCACTGCTCAGGAGGGCTCTCTCAGTTAATGCTCTAGCTCATTAAACTTCTTAGCTTGGTTTTGACACATAACTAACTGCAAAGGCCAGGTTGTATTTTAGTGCTGTTGCTGTTGGAGCACGTGCGGTGAGAGAGGGCCCTTACAGCATGTAAAACTCAGAACAAACAGGGAAGTTTAGATCGCCGCAGTATTTATTGCCTATGGCCTTGCTCAACTGTATTACAAGGTAACGATATTTAAAAGAAGAAAAAAATGTGCTTGGTTGGCCTTTTTGAGGACACATGTAAGAAGATGCTGTCTTGTGACGCACAGGGAACTGGGGGGCAGCTGGCTGAGGACGGGTGTCTAAGCCATCAAGATGTATCCTGATGGGCAGGAAATTACTTTTTGACTTTGGCAGGATCCCTTGAATGCCTCCTGCCTACCAGTGGGGATGGAGTTTACTGACCTTTTCATGCAGCACACGCTGCTGAGGGTAAAATTTGTGTAGGTGCATTTCAGGGCTTCCTCTGCAAGTGTTGGGTCTCACTGAGGGAGGTCATAAAGTCACCAGCTTTGAACCTAATATAAACGCTGAGTTGCTTCAGCTGCTTGGCTGGTTGCTGTGCATCTGTGTGGGAGAACCACCCTAGGCAGGGATCCTCTTGCCTGCAGCTCTGTGGAGGCCTGAACCTTGCAGGGTCTGTTTTTTTGGATGCATACAGTGTGGGTTACATCTCAGTGTATTATGAGCGCCTGTGCTGGACACTGTGTGTTTCCTCATCCTGTTTGTAGACCCATCTCAGGAGGCAGGTGCTAATATTGACACTGGAAAAGCTGTGTCTGTGAAGTTAAATTTTATCCTCTTTGGGTTTTAGCAAGCTGCAGACATGCTCTAAATGCAGAGGAGAGCTGTGACCTTGCCCAGGAACCAGCCCAGCTCTCAGCTGTTAATAAAAGACCACAAAGGCTGGAGAGACCCCATTCCTGGGATTACTTCTGGTCTGGTTTGTCTCAGCTGAATGCGTGTTTAATGTGACGTGCATAAATAATGTGATGTGCATAAATACTTGTGGTGGAAGGGCCTGAAGCTCTGGGCTCCCTGCTGCAGCACCAGCCCTGTCCTGCCTGCGGACCTGCTGCTCTGCTCTCCGTGCCGGACAGAGTGGTGGCTCTCAGGTGGCAGATGTGGCCGTGGGACACTGGAAACCACTGACCCCCTGGCTCAAAGGATTATGTCCAGGTCTCAGCTAGGTGCAGCCTGCTCTGATGTGGCCAGTTGGTATCCAGGGAGGGTAGACTGACTGCTCGCTCCTCCCTAGCTAACAGATTTGGGGGCGTTTGCCATGGTGTTGTCCTTTTCCTGACTAAATCTCTGAAATCCGCTGCTCCATAATTAGCCCTCCACTGAGATTGTCTTGTCTGATAGGAGGTAACTGGCTGATGAGGCAGTTGTCCAGTCTGCTGTGACAGCTCTGTGGAGCTGGGGACATGAAGTAGAGCTGCTTGCAGATTCTTGCTGGGCTTCCAGTGCCTTGGGATGAAACAAATGCATCTAATGAGCTAGAAGGTGCAGCACCTGGTAGGGCAAGGGTGGCCAGGGGCACAGGGACCTTTGTACAAGACAACATTGTGCACAGAAATACCTCATTTAAGAAGTTCCTTTCCACTGGGAGCTTAAGGGAAAAGGGAAGTGGCTGGGACAGAGATTTGCCTCTCATTTGCGTAGCAGAAGGAGAAGCGGAGGAAAAAAATCCTTCCGGCACAGCTCTCGGCTTGTTGTTTCCTACCTGGTGCCAAGGACGAGATGTTTGTCTCACAGGCAGACGTTGCTGACAGCCGGAGAGCAGCCATGTGTGCTGGAGCCTGAGCCAAGAGGAACTCTCCCAGCCACTCCGCCGCGGGCTGAGCAGTGAGTAGGCTGCAGGGACCCGCTCACTGCTAACTTGTCCTGCCTTGGGCATGCTGGTCCCCCTCTACAGAAGTGTGGGGCTTTTTTAACATATGGATCAAGGTGGTACGATATCTACCTGTCCTCCTAGATGCTTTTGTGTCTAAAGCACCTTCCTTCCAGGTCATCTCTGCCCCAATGCCTGAAGGATGTAATGTCGAGGAGGTGGTTGATTGCTCCACCTCTACCCATGTTGTCTTCTTGTTCCTTGTGATCCTACTTTACTTGCTGTCTCACATTTTTATCTTCTGGTGATGTGCACTTTGAGCCTTCCTGAGTGGTGTTTGGATGGCAGAGAGGGGTTCTGCTCCAACATAACTAAACAGAATACGGAAAATACAGATAATAGTGGTGATGGGCCCTGGCCTGTGTAGACTTCTCACACCTCTTCTTCGATCAGTTGCCAAGCCCCTGAGGGGTGGCTGCTTGGCAGGTATAGAAATTGGTCAAGGTTCTGCTGTCTAGTGACGCAGAGCGGGTGGAAATGAGAAAAGACGACTGCTGGGGGTGCTGCTAGGAGACTGAGAAGCTTTTTGGGGAGAGGGACAGGGATATGGTGCCAGTGAAGAAAGGGATCAAGACAGACAGCCCTGCAGGGAGCACCAAATGAAATGTCCTCAGGAGGTGGCATGAGTAGCATCAATTCTGAAGTGGTTTTAGGCCTGTGACAGAGACTGAGGCTGGGGAACTGATGCAGGTCAGCCTAGGCAAAGCAGAGAAGAGCTGGAAGGAGGTGTTTGCAGTAAACAGCTGTATTCCTGCGTCACTTCTAGGGAAGTGGTAGCTCGTAGGAGTCTGTCCAGTCCTAGCAGGAAGAGGTCCAGGCAGACTCCAGCAAGATGCTGAAGACATCCAACCACATGTTCGATGGTCGGTTTGGTAATTGGGTTTTGGAGCTTGAGGAACTTCTGTCTTTGACGGAGGTGGACAGAGGGGTGTAGGATGCTGAAGTGCTGGTACTGGTTTGTTTTCAGAAATGTGAAAGGGGAGAAGGAGCTGTGACAGTTCACAATGAGAAAAGCAACATTTGTCCAGTGTTGGTATTGACGTGAGTCTTGCGATGAGGCAGAAGCAGACTCGGCTAGAGTCTGCAGCCCTGTTCAGTACCCACTCCATTCTGTTCCTTCCCACTGCTGCACAAAAGCAAACCCCATAAATAGCTGCAGGGTGGAAAGGGAAGGAACTGGATATAAGGTGAATGAGCTGATCGTAAACCTAAAGTAATGTCTTTTTCGCATGTGCCCTGTGATGAATGAGCATTTGTTTGAGTCTGGGTAAGTGACGCCTCCCCTGCCTGGGGGAGAGCAGGCAGGAGCCCATCCTTCTACCTGCCATGGTGCCAGCAAGGGCTTAACCCCCGCATCTGTGGGAGTATCCTGTCCTGGGCATCAGCCTGCTGTCACCAAACTAGAGAAATTCATAATGGCTTGGCAGCCCCTTCTGCTGCTGAAAGAGATTTACAGTCCAGTGTGGACTCATTTTAATTACTGCCGGCACTTAGGGGTCTTTATCTGTCTTCCTTTACCCATAGGGATGGTGTCAGTTTTGATAGCTAATCTGGAATTAAGCTGATGATCCATAAAGTAGGGCCACTCCTTGGTCAATAATTCACTGCTGTCACCAGCTTCTTTGTGCTATCAGGAGAGTGACCAAGAAACTGATTTACTGGCAGCTGAGAGCATCTCCTCTGGAGCCTGTGAAGACAGTAAAGGGGGTCTTGCTGTGCCAGTACACCCCAAGTGGTGCACGGTAGGGATTTTTCCTGTTTCAGGAGGTCGTATTTTGTGTGCTAAAAGTAAAGAATAAACTATTTTATGGCTGAAGAGCCACAATATAAACTCAGAGCTATGGTCTACCCCTTTTGGCACCCATTGCCATGGGTTGTGGACCCCAAAGCAGGAGTGACCCAAGAGTGGTGGATGGAGAAGGCAACCCAGAGCCATCCTTTGCCCACCCTGCCCAGAGCAGGTACAAGATGCTGCCTTGGAGCTTGGTCTGCCGAGTGCAGCTTTAGCAGTACAAAACCTGAGATGACTTGAAGCAGGCAGCATGGGGAAGCGTAGAACTTGCTTTTAGAGCAGCTGATAAAGCAGCTGACATGCCCACCTCCTTTTTTCCCCAAGAACTGAAAATGACTTTTCCAGCTCCAAAGCCTGCTTCCACTTTATTAACATTTGAATAGTGATCACTCCTTGTTGTGCTGAGCTGGAAACAGGGATACAATTAGGAACAGGCTTCTCTTCTGCTATGTCTGCACTGCCAAGGTGCATCCAACCTGAAGGGCTGTAACAAAACCACAATTCATGTATCTTTCTGCTAAAATGTGCCCTTTGTCTGTGGGCTAATGTTGTGGTCAGAATGGCAGTGATGTCTGCCTGTGCACATGCACTCACACCTGCAAGGCAGACGTTCGGATCCTGGTATTTACAGGCATTTTAAAAGTTTTAAATATCCCTATTTTCAAATGGCCTTTGGTGGCCTGTGCCAGGGAACGCTGAGGTTTTCTGCAATATGCCTTACATTTTGTTGTCGCCCAAGATGGAGAAAGCTCTCTAGAGCTTGGAAAGAGGCAAGTGAAAAGGGTGCTGTTGGTGCTACATTGAGTTTCTGCTTATGTTTGCTCCTGTGCCACGAAAGCCTCTGTCCACAGAAAGGATAAACCAAGTGGAGCTGGGAAATACCAAAGTGGAGTGGAGGGCACCAGCAGATGTCATGATGAGGGTTGGTTAAACAGTAAAGAAAGTATTCGCTAATAAAAGATAATTTTTTCCATGCTATTACCAGGGCTAATAAGCAGAGGAAGTGGAGAGAATTGATTCTCCTATTGCATGCTTGTGTATGATCAGGCCACAAAATTCAAAACACATGAGTTTTCAAGAAGTCCACAACTTCAGCCTTTTAGAATGGGCTCCTTTTCCCTGTTCTTGCTCGTGATCAGATAATGACCTTTGTAAGTGAAACAACCCCAGCTGTATTTCATAATGGGAATATACTTCTGTACGTTGTAATGAGCTGTTAACAGGGAACAGCATCGTGTGAAAATCTGCACATTTCCCACGATGCTGCCCTGATTTAAAAGCCATCCATAAATTATTCACTATTGCAGGTTTCAAGGTCAGGATTGGCTGTAAGATCTAGTTTTTTCTCCCCCCTGCAAACCAATGTTTTCAGCAGGCTGGAATTTAAAATAGAAAAACCTGACCTGTTGTTGGGAATCTCGGGAGTTGTGTGGGAAGTACAGCGGCATCTGTGTCAGGTACCCAGAAGCGTGTAGCCAGAGCAGACGGCTTGCATGATGCACGGAGAAATAACACCTTTGCTCCTCCAAAACTCTTTCTTACTGATGCTCCTGTAGGAAGGCATCCAAAGTTTTTTAGACAATCCTGAGTTGGTGGATTTGGTTGAGTTTTGGGAGGTTTCTAGCAGAATTAGGGGCTGTTTTTCACTGCTGGGTTGAGTTCCCAGGGTCCCCTTCGTGATGCCAGGCAGCACCTGGTCGCACAGCTGGGGATACAGAGGAGTTTCTGCACTAAAGCATTTTTTTCTTCTGGAAGTGAATACTTGATTATTAAGCGTCTCTTACAATTCTGAGTATTATTTTAGCTGCAAATTCAGTCTCCATCCTCTCCAGCTTTTTAGGTTTGATCGTATTCCAGAGGCTTACTAAAAACATGCGAAGAATTTCAGCAAAACTCTGTGGAACACTTTTATTAAATTCTTTCAGTCATGCAAACTAAATTAAATGACAACTCTGTCCACCAAAAGATTACAAATATCAATCAGACTTCTCCCCTAAACTCATGAAGGAATTAAATGTTTTGCTAAGAAACTTCTATCCTCCTTAATAACGTTTGGCCGTTCTCTTTGCTTCGTGTATTTCTTTTAAGTATGTTGAAAGGGATGATTTGTGCCCTAAAGGAGCACAGTGCTTTTACCTCACTGCTGATAATTTTGTCTGAATTTGTGGGCACAACTTTGGGTATTACTCAAACTGATATTTGCAATACTGTGGGTGTATTTTCCTAAAGGAGAAAACAAGTATTAAACTACAGTCCAAGGAACACAGTGCTGATTTCTTTCCGGAGATGGGAGATTAATGATAAAAGGTATGTTGCAGCTCTCACTGTTTATGTTAAAATTGGAAAAACAAGACCAGGTGGCTCAGTGGGCTGGTGGGATAGTGAGCTCTGAGTAAAGTGGTTTTAAAGAATGAGGAGTTATAAAGATTTCAACATACGGTGGCCTGTCCAAATCCAGCTGAGTCATTACCCTGCCTTGCTGCATCTGTTTTTGTCTGGTCACTGTATGGTTATGAATAATTGTGTAAATCATGCTGGAATGCCTCGGGGACCTTTCCTTGCAGAAAGGCTCAGTGCACTGTTCCCATCTGGCTTGTTTTTTAAGCTGCAGGGAGACCACAGGACAAGCCAAGTAACAACAAAGTATATGGAGACCAGCTGGGGCTGCCCAGCATCCCTCGTACTGGTGATCCGGCAGCTGACACGGCAGTGGCGTTACCGCACCATGGCCCACCCTACCCGTCCAGAGGGTCACAATTTAAAAGGGATGAGATTGGGAATAAAACTGATGCATGTCTGAACTGGTGGAGCTCATAGTGAGGAGCAAAGACTGTGACCCATGTTTCCACCATGGCAGGATATTTTTCAACCTAAACAATTCTCTGATTCCATGGAGGTTGTGCAGATCTGAGATGAATGCGCTGCAGACACTTTGGAGATGTGTGTTTCTGTATGAACTCCCACAATTAGTGCTCTATTTTCCATGCATTATAGTGTATTTTTGCCATTATGGTTTAGCAAACAAGAGTAGGTACAACTGTAAACTCTTGCAGTTGAATAAATTGTGATTAAGTTAAAGCTATTTCACTGTTACATACTAGTTTAGTGATTCCTGGACTATGTATTTTCCTGCCTCCTACCATAGGCTTTAAACCACAGGACATGAATAAACTATAATGTTAGGGTACAGTCAGCTCCACTTGCTATTTAAGGATGGGGAATCTGTGTGCAGTCCACCAAATATAATTTCCTGAAGCGTGCAGACCATAGGGGAGGTTTTGTAATGATCAGTGAGTGAGACTGTGGCTACTAGTCTGGCTGAAACCGAGGCATCCGACAGTGCTCCTGGATCTGGACGCATCAATGGAGCAGGGTGGTAGCTCCACCCCATGCCAGGTCTTCCACTAACGATACTGTTGGGTTTTGTGTCGCAGGCTTCTTCCAGAACCAGCTGCAAAATTTAACTCGTTGAACTTCTCCATGGTTCTCAGCAGCTGAGGAGTATGTGGCCAAGGATGGAGCTTTTGTCCTGGAAGGGCAAGGAGCAGCGTGGCACAGGGATGTCATGTTCATTCCATCCAAAGCTGGGCCTACACGGTACCATTAACACTGCATTTGCCTTCTTGTTTGTTGTTCTTCTGTGGTTATGCCATATTCTGGGAAAGGCCTGTAAATGTTTAAACAGAATTCCTGAAAAGTGAACTACTTAACCAGCCTGAGCCAAAGGCTGTTGAAGGCCACAGAAGAGCATCGTCTGAGTTCTGGGGAGATGAGCTGCATTTCGCTTACCACCATGGATGTAGGAGCCGACAGCGGCTGTTGGGCTGGGGAGACTTTTGTATGTGCCAAGGGGAGATTTGCTGCATTGCTTCTCCCTGCAAGACGCAGCCAGGGAACCCGAAGGGGTCTCATGTTGAGCCATTTGTTTTTCATTACATTATACTCCTCTAGTATAAACACTAAGGTATGTGGACATTGCCGTGGACATAGCAAGCCAGATGCCGAAAGCATTCCTCCAAGGCTGTATAAACTTCAGCAGCTAAATATTTTAGAAACTGTTTTCTAAGGCTGACTTAATAGTTGAAAAATATAACCTAGATTCCAGATATTAAAAAATGCCTTGAAAGGCACGCATATTGCTGCAATAGATGGAACCAACTAAACCCCTGAAGTATGCTGAAAGCTCCCATTTTGCAATATCTTCTCTGTTACTTATCCTTTTCATTATTTTTTTTAGAGCTGAGATTAAATTCAAGAAGGCTTTTAACAGTAGAGTGGTAATGATAGAAATTTTCAGCATATATTAACTGGCTGACTCACACTTTTTCTAAGTGGATCTGGGTTTATGATGAAATAGCTGGGTGCTTTCAGCAACAGCAGAATTAGAAAAGTCAGTGGGAAGAGGAATCCGATAGATTAAAAAGTGTCTAATGTGCCTCTGTGCTGTGAAGGGACGGTGTGAGATGCTCTCAGCCGTGTTTGGAAAGCAGTCCTGACCCTCTCTTCATGAAGGTATGCGAGTCCCCATCTCGGGGGTGCGCAACCTGTCACCGTTAGTTGAGATTCTGCTTTAAAACATCCTTTAAAAGATTCATTGTGTTGCTTGGCTGTCCCAAACTCTTTGACTGACCTCCTCTGCACTTCAAGACAGAGGAATGAGATCTTCATGTTATTTTTTTGGGGTGTCATACAGACCTGAGGGATCTGCCATTTCCTTTCACGTGTTACTTCTCAGATGGGAACGTTCCTGAGCAGAGTTTCCTCTTGCTACTGTTGTTTTGGCCCGTATGGCCTAGCTTTTGCTATGTGTTTTGTGTTTGGTGGCATCGGAGTCTGACAGGACTGGTAGATGTTCTCCAGCTCATGCGATGCTTGCCGGGCAGAAGCCAAAGGGCAGAGTTGCTCAGTGTGGTTTTCCTCCTTTTGTTTCTTCCCTTGAGGTTTGTGTGCAGCTGTAGCCATGAGTGAACCTCAGCTCATCAGTGCTCTGTCATAAGAAGCGCGATGAGGTTTTGTCCCACTGTCCTGGCTCTACTGAGCCCTGTACCCCTCTTGTCAAGTGGTTCCACCATGTTCATGGAATGAAGCAGTAGGGAGGGTGGAGGAAACTGTTAACTGACTGTGGCACCTCGTGTTTTTCAGCTGCTCAAAGGAATGGCTTTGCCTCGCCGAAAAGCTCCAGGCAAAACCCCCCAGGAGGAAGAGGAGAGTGGAGACTGCGATGATGAAGATGACTGCGGTCGAGGCTCTGGGGATGGAGAGCTGCGAGTGCGGAACCAGCTCCGATTCTTAGCAGGTGATGGGAATCGTGGTCCTACAGTGCCTGCTCCTCTGGGGGCTGTAGGTCTTGGTGATGGTGCAAGGAGCTGCCCTCTGGGGGCTGCTTGACTCTGCTCACTCCAGGCACTATTGATGTCCAGAAGCTGTTCACACTCAGCATTGTGCTGGCTGACCTCAGTGTCAGCAGGAGCAGCAGCTGAAGAAGTAATAACACCAGGTCTGTTTTCCAGGTCTTTTTTGCAGGAGTGTGTTCAGGGCATCCTGTGGGAGGGGATTCAAGACAGGCTGCAAACCTGCTATAGGTCCCAGAGTCACCCTCTTCTCTTTTCTCCACTGTTGCCAACACTCATAAGCTTAGAGATGAGCTTTTCTGCTTTCTAGAGCACATCAGAAAGTCGATAAGGATTGTTTGCAGTAAATGATGATTATTTCTGATCTAGGGTATAGGGACTCCTAGTATTTTTTTACAAATAACTCAGTCTCATTTTTCAGAAGTGATTTAGGTGCTCAGGAGCCTAAAATTGTAGTGCTTGCCAATACAAGTCTTTGGTTACTTTGAAAATGGCCGTGAAGCACTCCTAGTGCTTTGAGGCTGCTTTATTAATAAGACAGTCCCTGGTCACCCAGCGGGGGAAAAAAGTGAAGGGCTGGTTATGACTTGGGCAGTTGCAGATGCTCTTGTCTTGTACCGTGACCCCAACCCAGAAACCACTGTCATCTTGCTCCTGGGTCCATGGACCTCGGCAGCTTCATCTTTTTGGCTTGTGTGAGCCACACCAGGCTGTTAAAGGCTGTGTCCATCATGGACACAGGACATGGGTCTGCAGGCTGGAAGCTTGGCCCAATTAGTGCTGGTTCCATTGCTACATGCTGCTCTTTGAGAGACCAGACAACTGAACCTGGATAAAATCAGCTTTACAGCTTTGAAGTTTAAGAGGCAAATTTGGGCTCTTAAACGAATCACAGATGTTTATAAATTCCCTTCCATTGGTCTGGGATAATTAAAATATCCTTAATGAAGTGAGAGCTGAAATATTAAATGCCAGTTTCATATCAAGTATTATTGACACATTATGTAAAATGTATAAAATGCATATATTCAAATATGGGATAAGGGAGAGAAATGGCGCTTTTTTAAAGGCTTTTTTCAGATCCAGGTCTGAAAGAGAAACAGTATTTGGAGAAGGATAAAATGTACTTTACTTCATCGAAGAATTAAATATCAAAGTGTATGTTAAGGAAATACAGGTGATCCTCATCGTCCTGAGTCGAGAGCAGAGATACGTGTTTCATTTTCTATCATCTTTGTGTCACACCTTTATGCTATTTTTAATGTGTTTCTAATTTCCTCTTATAGCCTTCCCTGTAATATCATCAGTGATCTCTGGAGCTGGGTATATAATCCTTTCTGCCTTTTTCTGCCTCTCTAGGCTAGTTTAATCACTGTATCAATCTCCCCAAAAACCTGCCTGTCTGGCAGTTCAGATCTCTCTTGTCACTGTGGTATGTGAACATGTAATAGGAAAAGAGGACTTGTCCTCCTTGTGCTGCTCTTCTGGAGGGTGTTTGCTGCTACCTTTCCTACAGGATGGGTAAATATTAACTTTAAAGCAGCATTGGCTTTGAGGCATTGTNTTTTTTTGAGTTTTGCTTTAGAGCAGAAAGGCAAAGTTGATCTGACAGTGACAGAATCCTATTTGGCTGGTATTGGATATAAACTGTGACTCTGTTCAAGTCTTATGTTGGAAACAAGCCCAGGAAAAGTTGCTGATGGTGTGGAAATACTCACTTTCAACATTTTTGAGAATGATATTTCGTTTTACTTTGAAAGGGTATTTTTCAATTAATTTTTTTCCCATCATATCATATCGCATGTACATAGCACGAAATAAAAGGGACCAGAAACCATTCTACATTCCACCCCTCCTTTCCACAAATTCTAAATTCTAGGTTAGCGTGCTGATTTGAAATGATGCCAGGCTTTGAAATCTGGAAATAGTTTACAGAATGAACTTGTACATTTAGTGTGGTTTTATCTCTCTCCTTCCCAAGGTGATTACCCCATAATAAAGGAAGAAAGGACTGGGAGTGGCTGAGATTGAGTTACTGGCTCTGGTTTTGTCTCGTGCTGGATGCTCTGCAGTGTTAAGACCAGAATACAGATGGATGGCCAGGGGGAGTGTGTGTTGTAGTGCAGTGGTCAAAGTCCCCAAACCCCCTTGAGCTCCTCTGCTGACCTTTAGAGGTTTGCTGCTGAGGGACTCAGTTTTGGTGCTTTGCTTTCCTTTTCTTAGAGGCTTTGTTCAGCTTAGGAGGAAATTTCCTTGGCGCCGCGAGGGCAGCAGAGAACTCCTCCCTTGCAGAGGGTTGCCAAATGCTTTGCAGACAGACTTGGTGATGCTGTGGGGAGGAGTGGGTGCCTTGGTCTGACGTTGGGTTTGGCCAGCAGTTGAGTGAAAAGGATGGCAAGAGTTGGGCCACCTCTGAGGTCTTTGCGTCTCTTGTTTGCAGTGGAATTCTCTTCTTCTCCCTGTTGTGGATGCCACTAGTCCTGCAGGCTAACTGCAACCAGCTGCTTGGTGCTGGCCTCATCAAAATGTCCCCTCAAAAGGTCTTGAAAATGTGCATGAGAAAAAAAAAAAGCCAAAGAAAAAAAGTCAGTCTCAAATACAGACTAGTTTTGATTTATCACCTGTTGTAGCAAATGTAACCTTTGTTTCCTATTTATAATGAACCTGTAATAACTGGACAGTCAACTTAAAACTTTAATGATTTAAACATACTTGTAAACTGTCAAGTCAAAAGTTTGTGAGTGACTATAAACATATGTTGGTGAGCACTATATGCTAATAAATTCATTATTATGTTGCCCCAGTGGGAAACACAGAGATGGCAGGCTTTTTTTTTTATGATAGGTCTTTTATTGTTTGTCACATCTGCAACACATTAAGGATTTTGAAGGCAGATAATGTTTACAATAAGGAGAAGGACTGAGAACCTCCGAGCTCAGAGAAGAGTGCATCCTGTTAGTCAATGGAGTGACTGTGGAGCCAGCACCCTGACCGTGCAGCCCTAAAAATAGAGCNCTCTTAAACGAATCACAGATGTTTATAAATTCCCTTCCATTGGTCTGGGATAATTAAAATATCCTTAATGAAGTGAGAGCTGAAATATTAAATGCCAGTTTCATATCAAGTATTATTGACACATTATGTAAAATGTATAAAATGCATATATTCAAATATGGGATAAGGGAGAGAAATGGCGCTTTTTTAAAGGCTTTTTTCAGATCCAGGTCTGAAAGAGAAACAGTATTTGGAGAAGGATAAAATGTACTTTACTTCATCGAAGAATTAAATATCAAAGTGTATGTTAAGGAAATACAGGTGATCCTCATCGTCCTGAGTCGAGAGCAGAGATACGTGTTTCATTTTCCATCATCTTTGTGTCACACCTTTATGCTATTTTTAATGTGTTTCTAATTTCCTCTTATAGCCTTCCCTGTAATATCATCAGTGATCTCTGGAGCTGGGTATATAATCCTTTCTGCCTTTTTCTGCCTCTCTAGGCTAGTTTAATCACTGTATCAATCTCCCCAAAAACCTGCCTGTCTGGCAGTTCAGATCTCTCTTGTCACTGTGGTATGTGAACATGTAATAGGAAAAGAGGACTTGTCCTCCTTGTGCTGCTCTTCTGGAGGGTGTTTGCTGCTACCTTTCCTACAGGATGGGTAAATATTAACTTTAAAGCAGCATTGGCTTTGAGGCATTGTGCTCCTGGCAGGTTAAATCTTTCTGGTTGCTGAGAGTGTGAAATTTGTCCAACGCAGCCTTTGAGCACTGTCTAGCCATGGAGGACCTTGGAGATGTCATTGCAGTGTATGGGGAGAATTTCTGGTGCTTTCTTACTTGCTGTAATGGTTGCTTTTTTTCTTTTTTTTTTTTTTTTTTTT